>QJNX01000011.1:0-455128 GCA_004155925.1 Monosporascus sp. MG133 | reverse complement strand
CCCCAACCGTAACGCCCTTATGGCTACGACGCAACAATCATAATCCGTACGGTTAAAAGAACAACTGGACGGGCTTCTTCCATACGGAATTACCTTCAAAATGTTCATGGCAAGATATTGCGACCGGTAATTATTTGTTACAATACAGGAACAGGGGTTCCTGTCTTGGAGAAACCTGCCTTTGGAGCCTGGTGCGGGCATTAGGCGGCTAAATTTCGGAACAGGAAAAGCTTGGCTTTTCCCGTTAAGAATTAAGTAATCTAAGTAATCTAGGTAATCTACCAGATTATATAAATTACATAAATTTAGGATATATTTATTAAAATCTAGGATAAATATAAAATAAACGGTTTTTTACGTAAATAATATCTATTTAATTTTGCTTTTTAATTATTACTTTAAATTTTTAATTGAAAGTAATTATACCGTTTTCCGATTAAATAAAAATCCGTAAACCTTTTTAACGAATACTTTATTTATTATATTATTATTACCTATAAATTAAAAACCCTTAATTTCGAATATTATTTATACCTTTAGGTAAATATATAATAAATTCCTTATATTTTAATAATTTTTTAATTAATAATTAACAAATAATTTAAGGCTTAATTAAATATAAGTTTTTTTAAATTTAATAAAAACGATATTATATAACGACGTTTAATAAATAAATAACATATTCGATTTCCGTGATTAATTAATAAAAAATTAGTAATCAAATTATATAATTTACCTTTTATTAAAAAAGTTTTTTAATTAATCGATAACATATTACCAAAAGTTACCAGAATTAAAAGCTAAAAAAAACTTTCCTTTTTTTAATAATAATTAACACTTACCCCTAAAAAAATTAAAAAAATTATCGACATCCTACCAAAAAAACCCGACCAAAAAAAAATTTAAAAAAATTCCTAATACAAAATCGGAAAAAAAAAATTTACGACGGATTAACGATTAAGTCTTATCGTTAAACAAATCGTAAAATTTCAGAAAAAAAACGCCAAATTAATTAATAAATAAATTATTTTTTTAGTTTTTTTAATAACTGCTTTTTAATAAAAAATTCTAATACCTTTTTTTAATATATTTACCTTTTATCCGTAAATTTTTACCTTTTTTTTATTTAATCATAACCGAAAAAAAATTATGCCTTTTTTTATTTATTATAAAATACTTAATATTAAAAATTAAAAATTAAATACTTCCAAACCTTATAATAAAACCATTAACGTAAAAATTTTTTATTTAAAACCAAATTTTACCTTAAGTAATATAAAATCTTTTTAATTCAAAATTATCAAAAAATTATCGCCATTTTTTAATTATTTATTAAAAAAACACTTAATTAATTTAAATTTATTTTTAATGATTATTTAACCAATTTTTCTAACAATTATTTTAATATTACAAATTATATTTTTAATAATTATAAAAACTTGAAAAAACAAATACGAATTTTATATAAAAATATAAATAAATAATAATATACGGTTAAATAAATATATAAACTTTAATATATTACGTCGGTAATGAAATATACGATAAAATTTATTTATTTCGTAATTATTTTTAAATTACCTTAAAATACGTTATTTTTTCTTTATTATAACGGCTTAAAAAATAAATTAAAAATACAATATTTAAGGTACTTAAAACGGGCCCTTTTAAAAATTATATAAATAAAGTTATTATTACTAACTAACGTACTTTCGATCGATACCTTAAAAAAATACCAGCAAACGAAATAATAATAAACGTTTTAATAATAACCAAAAAATTAAGAATAAATTTTAAAAAAAAACCAATATTATTTTAACGGACTCCAAAAAAAATAAAACTAAAGTTCAATATTTTAACTATAACAAAAAAGGTTATTTTAAAAACGAATATTACTTTTTAACGAAAAACAAAAATCCTTAAAAAAAATTTAAAAAAATAAAATTCCTGAATCCAAAAAAAAATCCGTACGGCCGAACGAAATATAAATAACGAAAATAAACAAAAAAAAAATAAACGTTATTTTTACCAATTAAAAATTTACTATTATTATAACCGATAAAGTTAAAAATAATAAGCCAAATTATAAAAATTATATTATTTATAAAAACGTTATAATTAAAACTTACAAATATTATCTAAAATAAACAAATTTTAAAATAATTATTACGTTAAAATATACTTATTATTTTAATATATAAAAATATAAAATATACGATTAAAACGGTTAATTACGAAAAGATTGCGATAATTATAAATAATTATCCCCCAAATATTACGTTCTATCGGAATACATAATATACCCCAAATTAGTAAATATTATAGGTTTTTATATTATACCGCTTATTACGATTACCGTTACCTTATCTATTAATAAACCAAAAAAAATAATAACTTTTAGCCAAAATATAATGGAAAAATACTTATAAAATTAGATAATAAATATAAATATACAAAAATTCCTTAATAACCAAATTACCCCAGATTTTATTACTTATATTCCGAATTAAAATAAAATTAAAAGTTTATAACGTAAAAATATTTATATTACGTACTAGTACCATATAATAAATATAACTTTTTAATTATAAAAATACCCTTTTTAAAAATTTACCTTTTTAACCCAATAATTTGCTAAATATAAAACCTAAAAAAAAACCAGAAAAAAATAATTATTTTTAAGTATTAATTCGGTAATAAAAAATAATTTAAATATATAAATAACTATTATACCAAATATACAATCCGGAAAATACGTAAATAAAAAGGCTTTTTAATCCCTAAAACATATTAATTAAAAAATAACAAAAACCCTCGAAATTAAGGTACCGAAAAACCCTTATATATAAAATTTTATATAAAAAAAAAATACGGAATTAAATCGAAAACCTTATTTATTACGGAAATAAAATATTTAACGCTATAATTAACTCCGGAACAAAAAAAATTTCGTTTCCTTTAAAATAACTGAAAAATACCGGATCCTTTAAAAATATAAATAATAATTTTATAAATTACGAATAATAAAAAAAAATTTATCTATTTACGATAATAATCGAATTTTACGAAAAATAAAAAAATTTAAAGTTTAAATATAAAAAGATTTAAAACGGATTATTTTCGATATCGCCGATATTTTAAGATATAATATTATCTTAAAAATATTATAATTTCGGTTTAATAATTTACGAATTAATTAAAAAAAATAAACGTTTTTATAAAAAAATTTAAAAAAAAAATCTCATAAAATTTTTTATATAATTAAAAAAACTAAAATTTTTAACCTTATAATAATAATATCCCTTAAATATCGATAATTTAAAAGGTTATTTAAAAAACGAACCAAAAAAAAATTACCTAATTATAACTAATAAAATTACAAAATTCCTATTAAAAAAAGTTATTATTCGAAACTTTATCAAATTTATTATAAAAACTTAAAAAAAATTAAAACTTTTAAAAAAATTTTTAACAAAATTTAAAAAAAGTTATATTCAAAAATCTGAATTACTTATAAAATATCTAATTATAATAATACCAAAATTAAAAAATAATAAAATTAAAATCGATAAAAAAAAAGTTTAATATATTAACGAATTTACGATTACCGATAATTTAACGATATTATTATTAAAAACGGATATTTTTTAACGTTAATAAATACTATACGGAAAAATATTAATAAAACCAAATAATTTATAACTTTAAACTTACCAAACGATTATTACCTAATTCGAATAATTAAAAATAAAAAATAAAAAACCGTTTTTAAAATTATTTATAACTATTACGAATACAAAATTATATCCCAAAGCTTAATTAACGTTCTAACCAACTTTTAACATATACTTATTATTATCTTACGGAAATTTTTAAACAAATTTATTTTTATTTACTTAAATAATATTTTTATTTATTTAAAAACTTTAAAAAAATACAAAAAATATATTACTTAAATATTAAAAACCTGGAAAAAGGTTAATTTATTAATAAATACTAAAAAAAACGTTTAATATACTTAAAACCTAAATCTTTTAAATTTTATTATTATCTTAAAACAAATTTAAATCTAAAATTTTAAATTAAAAATTATTAAAAATTGGTAAATTTTTAATAAGATTATTATTATTAACATCAGTTAATTTTTAAAATTTATTAATTATATATAACCTTTAATCCAAAATTATAATAAATTTATTAACTTTTTAACCAAACTTATTATCAAAAAATACGTTAAAAAAATTCGAATTTTTAAACGAAATTAAAAAAACTTTTTAAAAAATTAAAAACAAAATTATTAATACCCCGGTAATTAAGTTACTAAATTATAACAAAAAAAACCGGTTTAAAATAAAAGGTTTAAATTATGCCTTTAAAATAATTTTAAAATAACTTAATAATAATAAAAAATAATATTTAATAACGTATTTTTTTAAAATACTTAAAAATGCTAAATTTAAATATCTTATTTATAATAAGAAATTATTAATCATTTTAATATTTAAAAAATAAAAATTATTTATTAATAAAATTAAAAAATTATTTAATATTTATTTAAACCATAAAAATTTTATTCGATTTATAATTACTTAAAAATTAAATAAACGTTATAAAAATTAAATAATTTTTTTATTAAAATTTAACTTGAAAATTTATTATATTAAAAATAAAAAAAATATTTAAGTAAATATTTTAAACCGAAAAAAAAATTATAATTCAAAAATTTCTAAATAATATATATAAATATTATATCGTAAAAACGATAAAATAATATAATTATATATAATTTTAAAATAACTTACTTTAAAAAATTTAACGTAATTTAAAAACTTTTACGATTTAAAATAATAAAAGGAAATTAAATAATTAAAAAGGAATAATAAAAATTAATTAATATTTCGTAACAAAATTTATATTTTCCGCTAGCAATAAAAAAATTCGTCCAAAAATTTTACGAAAATCCTTTATATAAATACTAAAATATTTTCAAAATTATTAAGCAACTTTAAAAAAAAATTTAATTTCCTAAAATTCCGTTAAAGAATTAAATAAATAATTAAAAATTATAATATTTATAACAAAATAAAAATAACTTATTATAAACCGTATAATTTAATATAACCTATAAATATATTTAGTAAAATATAAAATATTATAATTTAAAATTTTATTATTAATTTTTTTATATCGAAAAATCCCGTTATCGGAATCGGATAAAATACGGTATAAGTAATTATTAATAAATTTATTAAATATAAATATTTCCTACCTTTTAAAAAAATAGTAATAATAAAATAATTAATTTATATCTTTATTTAATATTATTTTAATAAATATAAAATACTAAAAAAAATTATCTTTAATTAAAACAAACTTTTTATATTTAAATTCGGTACTAATTTTTTTAAATAAATCGATATTAAACTTAAACTTTTAATAATTTATTATCCCTAAATAAATAATTAAATAAAATAATTAAACCAAATTTTAAAATAATATTTCCGAAATTATATTAATTATTAACAAAATAATTAAATTAAACTTTTACCGCTTATGTAAATAACTTATAATATATCAATTAATAAAAATATAAAGATATTACTTTATATAACTATATATAAATATAACGTAATAATTTAACGACCAAAATAATTAAAACGTAAAATATTAATTATTATTATAATAATTTTACGAATAAAACGATAATAATAAAAATTAAAATAATATAATTCCGACTTTAAATTAAATTATTATTTTTATAACAAAAAATAACTTAATATTATAATAAAAAAAATTAAAAAATTAATTTTAACGAAAAAAAATAAAATTTATTTATTACGTTAAAAATAAAACGTAACGTTAAACCTTTCCCAAATTAAAACGAAAAATTTTAACGATAAATTTAATTTTAAAAAACTTAACCTATTTAAAACTAAGGAAATTATTTCGAAAATTAATTATAAATTATTATTACCCAAAACCATAAAAATATATTTTATATTCCATATTTTCTTATTAAAATTAATCCCAAAAAACGTTCCACTTAAAAAATAATTCGAAATCGAAAAAAATAATAACGAATCCGAAATCGAAAAAATATTAAACTTTAAAATAATCAAAAATAAAATCTAGTACTTAATTAAATAAATAAATTACCTACTTAAAAATAATATATAAAAACTATTTAAATATTTAATAAATACGATAAACCTAATTAAAGATTTTTATCGGCAAAATCATAACCGACCGTTTCTAATACGGCCAAAATCGTAAACGATAACGGTCCCCCGTCCAAATCTAAATTTTCGGCATTTTATCCAAAAAAAATAACCGCCTTTATTATAACGTTTATTTTAAAAATAAATTACGTTTATTTTGCCTTTATTTAACGTTACTTTTTTTCTATCTTTTTTTAATTCTTTTTTAATCTCGTTCAAATCCTTCCTTTAAAATTATAACGGTTTTTTTTAAAAATATTTTATTAAAAACGTAACCGTTTTAAACGGTTAAACAAAATAATTAAAATCTTTTTCATTTTACGTTATTCCTTTTATAAACGGTTATATTTTTTTTAATTTTCGATAAAAAATTTATTTTTAATACGTTATATATAAAACGTTAATAACGAATATTATAATTATAACTTAAAATATCCATTACGTAAAAATATTTAATTTCCTTAAAATAAATACAATTCGAATAAAAAACGATTTTGGAACCAAATTTTTTAATAAATTTTGCATAGTTAATACGAAATTTGTATTAATTTAAATGTAATTTTTTTTCCCTTTTTTAATTTAACTTATTATAATAAAATCAGTTAAAAATTACCTTTTTAACAAAATAAAAAAAAAACCTTATAATTTTTATTTTTAAAACAAAAATTCTTAAAAACAAAATAATATTACAATATAAAAATAAAAGTTCCTATCTTAAAAAAACCTACCTTTAAAACCTAATACGGACTTTAAGTAATTAAATATCGGAATAAAAAAAACTTAACTTTTCTCGCCAAAAACTAAATAATTTAGGTAATTTAAGTAATCTGCCAAATTATATAAATTACACAAATTTACGATATACTTATTAAAATCCAAGATAAATATATAACGCACGGTTTTCTACGTAAATAATATTTATTTAATTTTGCTTTTTAACTATTAATCTAAAATTTTAATTAAAGGCAATTATACCGTTTTCCGATTAAGGAAAAAATCCGCAAACCTTTTTAACGAACACCCCATTTATTATGCTATTATTACCTACAAATCAAGAACCCCCAATTTCGGATACTGCTCATACCTCCAGGTGGATGTATAACAGGTTCGTTATATTATTACGTCGTAATAAAAAAGGCGTTTCGGTTAATTAAGTCCGGGACCTTCTTAAGGTTACGACGTAATAACCATTTACCTCATCAAGATCAGGCCCCATTTTTAAGGTTAGAGCTGCGCCGTAGGCGCAGCTGCAGCTAAGGCTTTAAAAAAACAGTAGCTTCATATACCGCGCTAACCCAATTAACAAAATATCCACAGAAATAACAAAACCTTAAAAAATAAGCCTAATATCAAATTGTAATCTTTCGGCCATGTTTGGTACGGTTCCATACAAATTTCCAAAATCTAACTTAAAAGCTAGCAAATATAATAATAATAAAAATATATAAAAAATAATAAAAAACGTTATTAAATATAGCTTAAAAAAGGCTTTTTAACCGTAAATATAATTCCTAAATCGGAATTAATTTAGTAAAAATATAAAGAAAATAAATTAAAAATTATAATTAATATACCCCCCTTAACCGCAACGTTTTTATGGCTGCGATAACGTAACTACCGCATACATCATTTTACCATGGGCCTTTCAAAAGTAACTTAATATGAAAAAAGCCCGTCCAGTTATTCTTTTATCCGTACGGGTTATAATTATTACGTTACAGCTATAAAGGCGTTCCGGTTAATTAAGTACGGAACCTTCTTAAGGCTGCGACGTAACAACCACAATCCGCACGGCCGAAAAAATTAATATACGGACCTTTCTTATATAAAATATACTTGGGAAACCCGGTATATAATAATGCGACCGATAGTTATGCTGTCGTAACTATAAGGCCGTTACGGTCGCCCATTTCCCAGACCTAAACCTAGCCATATTGGCTATAATTTGCATTCAAAAAAATTAAAAGAATTCCTATATATACGTTACCTTATATTCGACGCATATGTAAAGTTTTATACTTATCGGACGTAAATTAATTATAAAATAATTTTATACGAATAAGTGGAAAAAATTAGAAAAAAATTCGACAATTTTGGTAACAAGGTACCAAACGAAACCTTTGTTCGCATAACCTGAACTTAGGCCTCGCTGGCTCGTTACGGGGATACGGCATTTAATTAGTTAATTTTTAGCTTCTTGACAGAGTACATTAGAAAACTTTAAAAAGAATAAGAGCCAGCGAGGCCTGAGCTCGCTGAGGTAAATAACCATAACCCGTAGGGCCGAAAAAATTAATATACGGGCTTTTTTCATATAAAATATACTTGGAAAACCCGGTATACGATAATGCGACCGGTGGTTATGTTATCGTAGCCATAAGGCCGTTACGGTTGCTTATTTTCCAGACTTAAATTTAGCCATATTAGCTATAATTGTTATTTAAAATAAATAAAATAAATCCTGTATATATAAGAGCTTATATTAAACGTGTATATAAAGTTTTATACTTTTGGAAGGTAAATTAGCTGTAAAATAAACTTTTTTATATAATTCTTTTAATTTTTTTAAAAAAATGAAAGGAAACTTAATAATTTTCGTAATAAGATGCCAAACGAAATGCCTGTTCGCATAACTTAACCTCAGGCCTCGCTGGCTCCTTACGGGGATACGGCATTTGATTGGTTAATTTTTAACTTCTTGGCAGAGTATATTAAATTTTTTTGAAAAGAATGAGAGCTAGCGAGTCCTGAGATCGCTGAGGCAACAGATCCTATAGATCTACGATATATTTATAAAATCCAGGATGGATATATAACGGTCGGTTTTTATTATAAATAGTACTTATTTAATTTCGTTCTTTAGTTATTAATTTAAGTTTTTAATTAAAGCTATCGTTTTCCGATCAAGGGAAAAATCCGTAAACCTTTTTAACGAATACCCCATTTATTATGCTATTATTACTTACAAATCAAGATCCCTATTTCGGATACTACTTATACCTTCAGGTGGATGTATAACAGGTTCGTTACATAATATGACCGTAATAAGGATTAAGTTAAGCTTTTATAGGCAGGACCGTGTTCGTGTAAGGACGCCCAGTCCTCTGGCACGGATCACTAGGTTAAGTGAATCAAAAAAGGGAAAAGAAGTAAGAAGGAAAACCGGTAAGCAGTGTGGGGTGAGTAGGCGCCGGACTATGGCAGCCTTGCTATGTCAGCATAAAAATTTGCCAGTTGAAAGAGCCTAAAATCGAGCGGGATAAGAAAGGCTTTAAAAAAACATTGTACAGATTAACGGGACGACTGCCTTTTGTTGATGAACTGGAAACGTGTTTCCAAGGGAGGTCGGTGTATCAGCAGCCAGGAAGCAAAATAGATTCCGACCGCCGAAAGGACGTCTGTACGTTGATTGCTACATGAAGTACCTAGCTCCTCTCCATCTCTCTGCAATTCAGAACCCAAGCCCCACCATACACGAGGGCATGTATCTAATACTAATCTTCCAGTGCTACCTAGTATGGACCCTCAGGCTTAGGCGGTCGCTTGTTGACATTCCGGCCCTGCAAAGCCACCGAGCAGAACTTGAGGCTGTCTTCCCCAAACTTAATAGTGAGTGTAACCTCGAGACCTTTCCCAGGTAGCTTCTCCTCCCTAGACATGAAGTCGTTCAACAGGACTTTGAAGGAATCCGCATCGTTAAGGTCCTTCGACCAGACCAAGTGACAACCGACGAATACCTCCGCTTTGATAACGCGAGACAGTTCGCCACCGTTGCCAACAGGAACCTCCCTGCCCTGGCGGTATTGCATGAAATCTACTTCCAAATCCACCCATTTTATTCCAGACACATTACCTGACCCAAGGTCCATGGGCCCCGGGAGAGGGAAGTGAATTTTCCCTATAGGACCCTGATCCCCAGTAGTACTCTGATGCTCGGTAGTAGTAGTACCATGACCAGTGCCGCTCACGACGGCGCAGCCCGGAAGGTGATCAATATGGACGGGATATTCAGCGTCGGAAAAGACGCAGTTGCCGTGAATGGCAGTAATGAGTTGCTCCACCTCGTGATGACGAGGCATGACGGGATTCGGTGAACTGGCCATTGTTGTTTGAATCCTTATGTTGGAAAGGCAACGCTTAGGGTGTAATCTTGGTCGGGTAGCTGTTTGAGTTTGTGAGGCTCGGTTTGGGGCAGCTTGTTAAGTTTCTTTGCTTTGGGCGCTCCTTGCCCAGCATAGGAAGCTGATTTACAGCACTTTATAGGAAGAGGGGCCTTTATGCATAGCCCGATCTACGTAGTGCAATTCTCTCCGAACGCTGCAAGCGCGCTTACCGCAGAATTAGCGAAGAGCCCCACTCTTTCCACATTTTCGAGTCGGAATGCCCACTTTAGGTAACGCGACGTCAACAACGAAAAGTTCTGGAGTCCACGTCTGTCGCACAAAAGCATACATAGAGAGGTCTAGAAGCCAAACACCACAAAGAGTCAAGACGAAAACGGACAGTATATTAACGTTATACCATTGTGGCGTCCGGTTAGGATGTCATCGGTAGAGTTAGGGGATGAAGGAAAACTGACATTAATGCCCCAGCTTTTTGCATGGGGAATTATACATTCTACCCTTAACAATCATAACGCTAAAACTTAGTTATAAAAGAAACTGCGTTTAAGGTAATAGGTTTTAATATTATCAAAGTATAATATTATAATTATAATACGCATATAAAAATTAAGAATATATATATTAATTAATGATTATAATATACGGTAAAAACTATTCAAAGTGTTATATATATAAAGGGACGAAAATATGTAAAGAAATACATAATATATAATAAAATTTAAAAGTAATCTCTAGCAGGTATAAAAACATTACATTTATAAAAGGCGAAACTTATATTAAACGTTAAAGGAAACCTTATAAATTAAATTTTATTCTTCCACTTTAAAATGTTCCGGGCCTTTTAAAAGCATTAAGCTATTAGACCAGGATAAAGAGAAATATATTCTTTTTAAATCGTTATTAAATAATTACATTAAGATTAGCAAAAGTAAAAGGTTTAAATTATAAGTTAAATTAAGAAAACTTTAAAACTAAAATATATAAACTTAAATTAAAACTTTTATAATTTTTATAATAGGTTTTTTAATAGCTCAAGAAATATTATTAGTATTAAAAGATTTAAAACCTTACGACGTCTATGATATTTTCAAAAAGAAATTCTGATTTATTTACTATTATTTTAAATTCCTTTATTCCTTGTATTCTTTTAAAATTTTAACATATATATAATAAATTTAAAAGTTTTTCCCTTTTAAATAACCGGAAACTGTAATAAAAATCATAATTAAACTATTAAACCTAATAATACGACTTATATTCCTAGTTTTATTATAAAAACTTAAAGAATAATAAATATATAAACTGCTTTAATAATAACAAATAATTAAATGTAACGTACTATATTACTGAACGGCTTAAGCCTTTTACATCCGGAGGAATTTCATTAAATCCAGAGAAGGAGTCAGGTAAGTCGAGAGGGTTAAGCCCTCCATTCCACCGGCTTAATCTCGGTCTTCCGATTATTTCTATCCATCTCCAGAGACCGAGGGAAACTATTTCTGTCCATTTTGAGTACCGAGAAAAGCTATATTCATTTCTAGAAACCGAGGGAAATTAATTTTATCCCTCTCTATCAACCAAAAAAGATAAAAAGGATATATTAAGATCGATTTTTATTTTGAATAATAGGTATTTAATTTTCGATTTTGAATTATTATTCTAAGTTATAAAATAAAGATATCGTTTTCTGATTAAATGAAAAGTATAAATTTCTCTTACGTTTATACTTAAGGTTTATTCTTAAGGTTTATTCTTAAGGTTTATCCTTAAGGTTTACTGCCTGGCATAAGGTTTATCAGAATCGAAGCTTATCGGCAACCACGCATCAGTCTGCTTCAGAGTGAGGTTCTGCTTCAGAATGAGGTTCTGCTTCAGAGTGAGGTTCTATGGGACTAAGGTATATAATCTATCTTAACCGTAAAGACCATTGATCAGTTATCGTGTTCGAAGGTACTGGGTATAGTATCTATTGTATGGATTATATGTGTAATAATTTTCTGTGTATTTGGCTCAGCCTGGAAAATAAGGCTTGAACTTATATCAACCTTGTATTTACCTAAATAAATGTTAATATTCTTTATTACTAGACGTAATTATATCTTTAATTTATTGCTTAGATTTTTATAACATTATTACTTTTATAAAACGTTCGATTTAGGTTTAATAATTAATTACGCCAGTTAGGCGTTATAAATTATTATTAATAAGATATATATATCGTCTTAATAACAGCTTATTAATTAATAATAGCCTGAATTAAGCAACTAAAACTTTTAATTATCAGATATAAAGGCCATTAATTATCTTATTTTTCATCACTAGTTTAAGGTGCTCTAAAGCGATACCGTATTTTTATACAATCTGTCTACGGAACATGTATGTCCTAATCAAAGGGAACCTTTTCGTATATTGATTGCTAGCGCACCCCCTCCTAGCTGACAGATAGGGCTCTCGCTCTGCATATCGCTATTAACATTATTAACTTTTTTTTTTATTTTTTAAAAAACAATTAAAACATATATAAAAGTTTCGTTTTATGTTTAATTTACGTTTGATAGGTTTAATATTTTCTATTCGCAGCGCCTATATACCAGCGTATATTTAAGAACCTTCTTCAATTTTTTTAGTTACATATTACGACTATTATAGGAAGGTTAGGTCTGGGCACTAGGCGACCATAACGGCTTTATAGCTAGGATGACATCACTATCAGTTGTATTATTATATACCGGGTTTCCCAAGTATACTTTATATAAGAAAAGCGATTTTATTAATCTTTCTGGCCGTAATAGTTATAATTATTACGTTATAATGTTAAGGAATCTAGGACTTAATTAACCAGAAGATCCGGATAACTGCGGAGGGGTGACCATAACCTATAAGGATAAAGAAATAGTTATACGGGTTTTTCCCGAATTATAATACCCTTAGAAGGTCTAAAACATAATGTTGCATGGGGTAATTACGTTATCGCAGCTATAAGGTCGTTGCGATTAAGGGGAGTTTATACTTAACGAAACTTTTAATTTCTTTCTTTAATATCTCCGCCAAACTAACTCCAAGTACAAAGTTATATCTTTAACTAAGAAACGTTTTTACATCTGTATATAATGACGCTTTTTCTTATTTTTGACTTATTTTTAATAATATGTTATTTGCAAGTTTTTAAGTAGATTTCCAATTTACTTATAAGACAGTATATAATAAAGTTAAAATGTTATAACTTAGTATAGCTCCATTTTTAAAGGTTGTTTCTTTATATATATTTTCATAAGTACTTTTATAAAACGGTACTTAAAGCAACAGGTTTTTTAGAAAGCCCTAACTATAGCTGGGCCGCAGGCGTAGCTAAAACGGTAAAAATAAGACCTGATCTCGATGAGGTAACTAATAATAGTTAAAAGTAGTTTTAGTAAAGAAAATATATTTAAAGAACAGAGTTTTAATTAAACGGAGAATTAGAAGGTCATAAAAACCTTAACTTTTAAGGTTATACCAAAAATAGGATAACTAAGAAAATTTACGATTAATAATAATTTTTAATTACGATAATATTATGTCGTATATATGGCAAAGATATTTAAGATTAAGTAAGGATATTGTATTTATATAAGTATTAGATATTAATAATATCGTCGGAGATGTTTTAATAATAATGTTGAATAAATTAAGATTTATGGTATAATAGATTATTCCAGTTTTAGAAATTTCTAAAGTATTAAGTGTTACAGTATAGGAACAGGGGTTTCTGTTTTGGAGAAACCTGCCTTCGGAGGTTTTTGAGTAAGGTTCCGATCGGGTAAACCTCGGGCAAGGAGAAGCTTGGCTTTCCCGCGCCAAGGTTTAGGTGATCTAATGGATTTAAGTGATCTAGGTGATTTTGGATTAGATTATATAGATTATATAGATTATATAAATTTTAGGTATACTTATTAAATTTCGAGATGGATATATAACGGATAATTTTTTACGTAGATAATATTTATTTAGTTTCGTTTTTTAATTATTAATTTAAGCTTTTAACTAAAGATAATTATACCGTTTTTTAATTAAGGGAAAAATCCGTAAATTTTTTTAACGAATATTTTATTTATTGGTTATTATTATTTGTAAATTAAAAATCTTTATTTCGGATATTGTTTATATTTCTAGATGGATGTATGATAAATTTATTACATTTTAATAACTTTTTGATTAATAGTTAACGAATAATTTAAGATCCAGTTAAGTATAAACTTTTTTAAATTCGGTAAAAACGATATTATAGGACGACGTTTAGTAGATAAATAGCATATTCGATTTCCGTTATTAATTAATAAAAGATTAATAACCGGATTATATATTTTATTTTTTATAAAAAAAGTTTTTTAGTTAATTAATAATATATTATTAAAGGTTATTAAAGTTAAAAGTTAGGAAAAATTTTCCTTTTTTTAATAATAACTAACTTTTGCTCTTAAAAAGATAAAGGAGGTTATTATAATTATGCCTGAAAAATCCGACCAAAAGGAGGAAGAAATTAAAGGAATTTTTGTTACAAAATTAGGAAAAGGAAAAAAAAAGGAACTTACGATTAATTAACGGCTGGACCTTATAGCCGAAAAAGTCGTAAGATTCCAGAAAGAAAACGTTAAATTAGTTTAATAATTAAAAAAAGTTTCCGTTTTTTTAGGAATTATTTTCCGACCAAAAACCCCGGCATCCTTATTTAAAATACCTATTTTTTTCCGTAAACTTTTGCCTTTTTTTTATTTGGTTATAACCGAAAAGGAATTATATCCCTTTTTACCTATTATAAGATGCTTAATATTAAAGGCTATAAATTAACTGCTTCTAAATTTTACGATGGAATTATTAACGTAAAAAGATTTTTAATTAAGGCCAGGTTTTATTTTAAATGGTATAAAAACTTTTTAATTAACGATTATCAGAAAATTATAGCCATTTTCCAACTATTTGTTAGAAAAGTATTTAACTGGTTTGAACCTATTTTTAATAATTATTTAACGAATTTTTTTAACGATTATTTTGACGTTATTAATTATATTTTTAGCGATTACGGAAATTTCGAAAAACGAATACGAGCTTTATATAAAGATATGGATAAATAATAGTATACGGTTAAATAAATGTATAGATTTTAGCAGATTACGTTAGCCGTTAAATATACGATAAAATTTAATCGTTTCGTAATTATTTTTAAATTTTTTTAGGGCGCGTTATTTTTCCTTTATTATAACGGCTTAAAAGAATAAATTAATGATAAAATATTTAAGGTACTTAAAACTGGTTTTTTTGAAAAATATACCGATAAAGTTATTATTACCGACCGACGTACTTTTAATCGATATCTTAAAAAAAAAGGTCCTAGTAGACGAAATAATAACAAATATTCCAACAGTAACAAGAAAATAAAAGATAAATTCCAGAAAAAAGTTAGTATTATTTTAACGGAATCCAAAAAAAAACAAAACTAAAGTTAAATATTTTAATTATAATAAGAAAAGTTATTTTAAAAGCGAATATTATTTTTTAGCGAAAAAGGGAAATTTTCAAAAAAAATTTTAAAAGGATAAAATTTTTTAGCCCAAGAAAAAGGTTTACGCGGTCGAACGAAATATAAATAGTAAGAATAAGGATAAAAAGAAAATAAACGTTATTTTTATTAATTAAGAATTTATTATTATTACGACTAGCAAAATTAAAAATAGTAACCTAAATAATAAAAATTATATTATTTATAAAAGCGTTATGGCCAAAACTTGCAAATATTATCCAGGACGAATAAGTTTTAAAGTAATTATTATATTAGGATGCATTTATTACCTCGATATATTGGAATATAAGATATATAACTAAAACGGTTAGTTACGAAAAGATTTCGATAATTATAAATAATTATCTTCCGAATATTATATTTTGCCGGAATGCATAATATACCCGAAATTAGCAGATAATTACAGGTTTCTGTATTTTATTGCTTGCTATAATTATAACTGCTTTATTTATTAATATACCAAAAAAGATAATAATTTTTAGCCAGGATATAACGAAAAAACATCCATAAAACTAGACGATAAATGCAAATATATAGAAACTTCCTAATAACCAAATTACCCTAAGTTTTATTACTTATATCCCGAATCAGAACAAAGCCAGAGGGTTATAGCCCAAAAATATTTATATTACGTACCGATATTATACGATAAATATGATTTCCTAGTTATAAAAATACCTCCTTCGGAACTTTATTTTTTTAACCTAATAATTTACGAAATACAAAACCTAAAAAAAAGCTAAAAGAAAATAGTTATCTTTAAATGCCAGTTCGGTAATAAAAAATGGTTCAAATATATGGATAATTATTACACCAAATATACAGCAAAAAAAATACGCAAATAAAGACGTTTTTTAGCCCTTAAAACATATTAGTTAAAAAATGGCAAAAACTTTCGAAAGTAAGGTACCGAAGAGCCCTTATATACAAAACCTTATATAAGGCAAAAAAAAAATACGGAATCAGATCGAAATTTTTATTTATTATAAAAATAAAACTTTTAACGTTATAATCGATTCCGGAATAAAAGGAAATTTTATTTTCTTTAGGGTAATCGAAAAGTACCAGATCCTTTAGTAATATAAATAGCAGTTATATAAATTACGTACAGTTAATAAAAATTTATCCATTTATAATAATGGTCGAATTTTCCGAAAGATGGAAAAATTCGAAATTTAAATTTAAAAATATTTAAAACGGATTATTTTCGATATTACCGACATTTTAGGATACGATATTATTTTGGGAATGTTATAGTTTCGTTTTAACAATTTTTAGATTAACTGGAAAAAGTAAACGTTTTTATGGGATAATTTTAAGGAAAAATTTTATAAAATTTATTACGTAATTAAAAAAATTAAGGTTTTTAACCTAATAACAATAATACTTTCTGAATATCGACGGTTTAAAAAGTTATTTAAGGAACGAACCCGAAAAAAATTATTTAATTATAACCAATAAAATTATAAAATTTCCATTAAAAAAGGATATTACTTAAAATTTTATTAAATTTATTATATAAACCCTAAAAAAGTTAAGGTTTTTTAGAAAAGTTTTTAATAAAATTTTGAAAAAAGTTATATATAAAAATCCGAATTATTTATAAGGTATCTAGTTATAATAGTACCAAAAATAAAAGATAATAAAATTAGAATCGATAAAAACGAAAACTTAATATACCGATAAATTTACGACTATAAATAACTTAATAATATTATTATTAAAAATGGATATTTTTTAACGCTAATAAATACCATAAGGGAAAATATTAGCAAAGTTAAATAATTTATAACTTTAAACCTACTAAACGGTTATTACCTAATTCGAATGGTTAAAAGTAAAAAATAAAAAACCGTTTTTAGAACCATATATGGATATTACGAATATAAAGTTATGTTATAAGGCTTAATTAATATATTAGTTAACTTTTAATATATGTTTACCATTATTTTACGGAAGTTTTTAAATAAATTTGTTTTCGTTTATTTAAACGATATTTTTATTTATTTAAAAACCTTAAAAAAATATAAAAAATATGTTATTTAAGTATTAAAAACCCTTAAAAAGGCCAACTTATCAATAAACGCTAAAAAAACGTTTGGTATATTTAAAAGCTAAATTTTCTAGGTTTTATTATTATCCTAAAACAAATTTAAATCCAAAATTCCAAATTAAAAGTTGTTAAAAATTGGCTAATCCTTAATAAAATTATTATTATTAATATCCGTCAATTTTTGGGATTTACTGGATACGTACGACCTTTAATTCAAAATTAAGGCAAATTTGTTAGCCCCCTAATTAAGTTTACTACCAAAAAATACGTCGGAAAAAAGTTCAAGCTTTTAGAAAAAGCAAAAAAGGTTTTCCAAGAAATTAAGGACAAAATTATCAGCGCCCCGGTAATTAAGTTACTAAATTACAACAAAAAGAAACAATTTAAAACAGACGTTTTAAATTACGCCTTTAAAACAGTTTTAAAGTAATTTAAGGATAATAAAAAGTAGTACTTAATAACGTACTTTTTTAAAGTTTTTAAGGACGTAAAATTTAAATATCTTATTTACGATAAAAAGTTATTAACGATTATTTTAATATTTAAAGAATGGAAACCATTTTTTAATAAAACCAAAAAATTATTCGATATTTATTTAGACTATAAAAATTTAACCAAATTTATAATTACTTAAAAACTAAATAAACGATATAAAAACTGGATAGTTTTCTTATTTAAGTTTAATTTCAAAATTTATTATATTAAAGGTAAAAGAAAACATTTAAGCAGATATTTTAAGCCGAAAAAGAAATTATAATTCAAAAATTTTTAAGCGACATATATAAATACTTTATCGAAAGAACGATAAAATAATATAATTATATATAACCCTAAAATAGCTTACTTTAAAGGAGTTAGCTTAATTTAAAAGTTTTTACGACCTAAAAGAATTAAAAAAAGTTAGATAGTTAAAAAGAAACGATAAAAACTAATTGTTATTCCGTAGCAAAATTTATATCTTTTGCCAATAATAAAAGGAATTTGTCAGAAAATTTTACGAAAACCTTTTATATAAATACCAGGAAGTATTTAAAACTATTAAGCGACTTTAAGAGAAATACGATTTCCTAAAATTCCGCCAAATAGTTAAATAGGTAATCAAAAATTATAATATTTGCAATAAGGTAAAAGTAGCCCGTTACAAGCCGTATGGTTTATTGCAACCTATAAATATATTTGATAAAATATGGAATACTATAACTTGGAATTTTATTACTGGTTTCTTTATATCGAAAAACCCCGTTACGGAAGTTAAGTATAATGCGGTATAAATAATCGTTAACAAATTTACCAAATATGGATACTTTTTACCTTTTAAAGGAACCGTAACGGCAGAATAATTAACTTATGTTTTTATCCGATATTATTTTAACAAATATGGAATATTAAAAAGGATCGTTTTTAACCGAAATAAGTTATTTATATCCAAATTCGGTACCAGCTTTTTTAAGCAAATCGGTATTAAGTTAAAATTTTCGACAGCTTATTACCCTTAAATAGACGGTTAAATAAAACGATTAAATTAAACCTTGGAATAATATTTTCGAAGTTATGTTAATTATTAATAGGATAATTAGGTTAAGTTTTTACTATTTGCATAAATAGCTTACAATACGTCCGTTAATAAGGATATGGGTATATTACCTTATATAGCTATATATGGGCGTAACGTAACAACCTAACGACCAGAATAATTAATACGTAAAGTATTAGTTATTACTGTAATAGTTCCACGAGTAGAAATAATGATAATAGAAATCAAAATAATATAGGCCCGATTATAAATTAAGTTGTAGTTTTTGTAGTAAAAAATGGCCTAATATTATAATAAGAAAAAATTAAGGGATTAATTTTAACGAAAGGAAATAAAGTTTACTTATTACGTTAAAAATAAAATGTAACGTTAAATTTTTCCTAGATTAAAACGAAAAAACTTAATGATAAGTTTAATTTTAAAAAATTTGGTCCGTTTAAAATCGAAAAAATTATTTCGAAAATTAATTATAAACTGTTACTGCCCAAAACCATAAGAATATACCCTATATTCCATATTTCCTTATTGGAACCAGCCTTAAAAAACGCCCCGTTTGAAAAAAACTTCGAAATCGAAAAGGACGATAGCGAATACGAAGTCGAAAAAATATTGGATTTTAAAATGGTCAAAAATAAAATCCAATACTTAATTAAATGGACAGATTACTTACCGGAAGATAACATATAGGAATTATTTAAGCATTTAACGAATGTGATAAATCTGGTTGAAGATTTTTATCGGCAAAATCCTAACCGACCGTTTCCAATGCGGCCAAAGTCGCAGGCGATAACGGTCCCCCGCCCAAATCCAAACCTTTAAGGTTCCAGCCGAAAGAAGTAAATGTTTTTACTGCCGCGTCTATTTTAGAAGCAAGCCGTATTTGTTTTATTTCCATACGACGTTATTTTTTTTCCAATTTTTCCCGTTTTTTTAGTTAATTTAATTCCAAACCTTCCTTTAACATTTTTAGGGCTTTTTTTAAAAAAAAAGTCCTATTAAAAACGTAACTTTTTTAACTTTCCAATAAATTTTGTTAATTTTTTATTTTGTTAACGCCGTAATTTAGCCAAATTTTTTTAACTGCCTTTTGTTTCTTTTTCGTAATTTTCTAAAACGCTAAAAAATTGTTTTTAGTTTTCCGCTATTTCCGGAACAAACGGTTTTAAGTTTTATTTACCTTTCTTAAGGAATTCATAATTAAAACGTCGTAAGACGGACGTTGGTAACGAATGCAGTAATTATAACTTTAATTCCCCAAAACAAAAAAAATAATTGGTTTCCTTGAACCGAGTACAGTTGGAATAAGGAAATACTTTGGTACCAAATGTTTTTATCGAATCAGCACGAATGTTACGGGAATCGCGCTGGTTCGGGTATGGTTTTTTTTTTCCTTTTTTTTTTCGAACGCGACCTGTTATGATGAAATTAGCTAAAAAGAACTTGGAAGGAAACCTTCCAACAAAACAAAAAAGCTACTTACGGTTTTTATCTTTAGGACAAAAATCCTCGGAAAGGGGAAATGGTATTATAGTATAAGAACAGAAGTTCCTATCTTAAAGAAACCTGCCCTCGGAGGTTTTTAAGGAAGGTTCCGATCGGATAAACCTCGGGCAAGGAGAAATTTGGTTTTCCCGCGCCAAGGTTTAGGTGATTTAATGGATCTAAGTAATCTAAGTAATCTTGGACTAGATTACATAAATTATATAGATTACATAAATCCTAGGTACATTTATTAAATTTCGAGACGGATATATAACGGACAATTTTTTACGTAAATAGCATTTATTTAGTTTCGTTTTTTAGCTATTAATCTAAGTTTTTAACCAGAGGTAACTGTACCGTTTTTTAGTTAAGGGAAAAGTCCGCAAATCTTTTTAACGAACACCCTATTTATTGGTTATTGTTACCTGCAAATCAAGAACCCCCATTTCGGATACTGCTCATACCTCCAGGTGGATGTATAACAGGTTCGTTACATTAAGTTCATTATCAATTTTTAGTTAATTACAGTTATCGTAATTTAGCCACAAAGAATATAAACCGAATATCTTATAAACTGTAAGCAAAAAGGTTTATAAATTTATAAAGTGAATTAACTAATATGCAAGTATATATTTTATAGCCTTGTAATAAAATATATAGTTTCGGGTATTTTTTAAATATTAAATTTATTGATTTTATATAGAACCCTGACTGAAGAATGTCTGCGGAACTCTTCAATATTCCGTATTATTTTACAGTCCGAATAAAGTTGGTAAATATATTAAAAACCGCTAATTATAATTAAAAGAAACTAACTTAAAAACTTGAAAAAATAAATATAATTCTTAATATCAAAGTCATAATAATGAGGGAAAAAGATATAATTAAACGAGACAGGCTAAAATATTTATAAAAACATTGGTTAACAAAGTAGGTTTATTAATAATATAAAGGTTAAAAGGAAATAATACGATGTACTTAATTATATATATTAAGATACTCTTTATCCGTTAATATATGTTAATATAAAGATTATTTTTAATATTAACATTAACAAACTTGAAAGAATATATTTAAGTAATATGTCCGAAATATAGGAAGGCCTTTATATTAGTTATAATAAGTTATAAAAGTAAAGATAAAAGTAAGAAATATATTCTTATTCCGTTCTAAGTTTGTGAATTTCTATGGTATTTATATAACGATAACGGGAAGAATAACGCATTATCTTAATTACAATTCTGTACCAAGTTAACCAAATTTATATTATAAACCTGGAATAATTTAAGAAATAATAATTTATAATACTTATTAATTAAAATATTTGTAACGTATTTATAACTAAACTATTCGCGGATAATTACGTTTAACGTTATCTTTAATTAAATCACGGTTTTCTTATAATTAATTAAATAAATATACCTTTATATTTAATATTAAATACTTTTTTATTATGCGTTATAGATTTCGTATTTATAGCCCACGTTCAAAATATTTTCCGATTCTTAATTAATCTTTTAAATCCGACATAAATATCCCTTCAGAAACGAGATCTTATTACAGTACAGCAACAGGGGTTGCTGTCTTAGAGAAGCCGGCCTTTAAAGCCTGGTATGAGCTCCTTACGGATTATCTTCGGATAAGGAAAGCTTGGCTTTTCCCGCGCCAAGACTATGGTAATCTGATAAATCTGGGTAATCTGGGAACCAAACTATACAAATCTTACAAATTTATAACATACTTATTAAATGCAGGATGGATATATAACGGACGGGTTCTTATATAAATAGCACTTATTTAATTTCGTTTTTAATTTTTAATTTAAAATTTTAATTAAAAAAAGGTCGTAAACTTTTTAATAAATCCTTTATTGATTATATTATTATTATTTATAAATTAAAACCGTTATTTCGGATATTATTTATATTATTAGATAAATATAAATTAAATTCGTTATATTTTAATATTTTTATATATAAAAATTAACGAATTACTTAAAACTTATTAAAATGTAAAATTTTCAAAATCTAATAAATATAATATTATAAGATTATAATTTTGAAGATAAATAACATATTCAATTTTATTATTAATTAACTAAAGATTAAAACCGAGATTAATTAATTTACCGCTTCTAAAAAACATTTTTAATTAATTATTATTATACTACCTGTTGTTATTAAAACTAGGGGATTCGAAAACCCTTTTATTTCCTAACAGCAACTTACCCCTACCCTTAAGGAATTTATTAATATCCAGCCTTAAAAACCCGGTTAAAAAAGATCGAAAAGGAACTCAATATAAAGGCCGAAAAAAGAAAAGAAAAAAACATTTACGGGGAAAATAAACTGGACAGTATAACGGAAAAAGTTATAAATCCCAAAAACGCTAAATTCGGTCGATAAATAAAACCGTTTAGATTTGCTTTAAGAATTATTTTTTACCGGCCAAAAATCCCAGCTTTTTATTTATTTAATTCTAACCGAAAAAAATTAAACCTTTTCCGCTTGTTATGGAATATCCGAAAATAAAGTTTCAAATTAATTCCCTTGAAACCTTATAGTAAAGCTACCGCTATAAATTTTTTTTATTAAAACTAAACCGAAATGTAAATATTGTAAGAATTTTTTAACGGAAAATTATTAAAAAATAATAATTATTTCGCAAGTATTTACGGGAAAAACACTTTATAACCTCGAACTTATTACTAACGATTGCATACTAAGTCATCTGAATAACGTTTTAAATATTATTAATTATATCTTTAATAATAACGAACATCTTAAAAAACTAATATAAACCTTATTCGGAAATACAGATAAGGAAAAATATACGGTTAAAAAAAATAGGACTTTAAATAGATTACATTAACCTCTAAACATGGAATTAAGTTTAATTATTTAATAACTATCTTTAAATTATTACAGAATATAGTTTATTTGTTTCTATAATGGCCTAAAATCTTATTTTAAAAATAAAATATTTAAAATACTTAAAACCATACCTTTCGAAAATCAAAACAATAAAGTCATTATCGTTAACCGACGTAGGTTTAATCGGTACTTTTAAAAAAAGGTAGCAATGAACGAAATAATAACAATCGCTTTAGTAGCAAAAAAAAAAAAAAGAAAAGAAAAAAAAGAAAAAAGAATTTATACTGAAAGAAAACCAGCAACATTTCAAAAGCATCGAAAAAACTTAAGTTTAATTTTAAATACCTTAACGATGCCAAGAAAAGATATTTTAGAAGCAAATATCAGTCTTTACCAAAGAGGAACCATTATAAGAATAAAATTCCTTAACCTGAGAAAAGAAATCCGGACGGCCGAACGAAAAATAAATAGCAAGGAAAACGATAAAAAAAGAATTTACTTTAACCGACCAGAAATTAATCATTATTATAAGCAGTAGGGGTAAAAACGAAAACCCAGATTATAAAGATTATATTATTTACAAAAATATTACTGTTAAAGGTTATAAATCCCATTTAAGATTAATAGCTTTTAAAATAACTATTATTTTAAAATATACGTATTACCTTAATATAAAAATGTAAAATATACCACAAGAACGGCCAGTTACGAAAGGATTGCGGTAACTATAAATAGTTATCTTTAAACCATTATATTTTCCCAGAATCTATAATTTACCTAAAACTACTAATAAATAATTCTAAGCTTTTGCCTTTTATTACTTACTATAATTATAATTAGTCTATCTATTTAGACCTTAAAAAGGATAATAAGTTTTAGCCAGAATATAATAGAAAGATACCTCTGAAGCTATATAATAAATGGAGACATATAGGAGCCCGTTAATAACGAAATTGTCTTAACTCTTATTACGTCTATCTTAAATTAAAATAAAGCCGGAAAGTTATAAGATAAGGATACTTTCATTATTTACCGATATTTTACAAAATTTATATATTTCAAATTATGAAAATATCCCTTTAACAAGTTTAGTTTTTTAACTTCCTAATTCACATAATACAAGATCTAAGGAAAAGCCAAAAAAGGCAACCACCTTCAAATGCCAATTCGGGAACAAAAAATGGTTTAAAGGTACAAATAACTATTATACCAAATACGCGATGAAGAAGGCGTACGAATAAACACGCCTTTTAGCAATAAATTATACTAATTAAAAAATTTTATAGTTTTAACAAGTAAGTTACTCAGGAGCTTGTATATACTAATCCTTATAAAAGCAAAAAAAAAAAAAGAACAGAAAAAGAAAAAGAAAAAGCAGAAAAGAAAACACGGAAGTAAATTCAAATATTTATTTGTTATAGAAATAAACGATTTAACGTTCTATTTAATTATGGAAGAAAAAAATCCATATTTTTATAAAGGTAACTAAAAAATATTAAATGGTTTAAAAATATAAGGAGTAGTTATACAAATTACTGATAGTTGATAAGAAGTTGTTTATACAGGATAATAATTAAAGTTTTGGAAAAATAATAATAAAATAAAATGTAAATATAAAAGTACTAAAAAGGTTTACTTTTACTATCGCCGATATCTCAGGATATTAAATTATTTTAAAAAACTCGTAATTTTATTTAAATAATTTATGGATTAACTAAGAAAGCTAAAGGTTTCTTAAATTGATTTAAAGGAAAATTTTCATAAAATTTATTAGAAAATTAAAAAATTAAAACTTCTCGATTAATAATAATAATATTTCTTAAATACCTACGGTTTAAAAAGCTATTTAAAAAACGAATCCTAAAAAACTACCTAATTATATTTAATAAAATAATAAAATCCTTATTAGAAAACGTATTATTTAAAGCTTTATCAAATTTACGACATAAACTTTTTTTAAAAAAATTAAAAATTTTTAAAAAAGGTTTTAAAAATTTTTAAAAAAATTATATTTAACAATCCATATCACCTATAGGGTAGTTAAGCATAATAATATCAAAAATAAAAGAGTGTAAAATTAGGATCGATAAAAATAAACTTTTAATATACGGACCAATTTACGATTATCCATAATTAAACCACATTATTATAAAAAACTGATATTATCTAACGTTAGTAAATACTATAATGGAAAATATTAACAGAATTAAATAATTTAAAACCTTGAACTTATTAAACGGATATTATTGAATTTAAATAATTAAAAACAAGAAATAAAAAACCGCCTTTAATTTTTTTTTAAATATTCCAAATATAAAATTTTGCTAATAAGATTACTTAATACTTTAAAAAGTTTTTGATATATATTTTCTATTATTTTAGGTAAATCTTTAAATAAATTTATGTTGGTTTATTTAAAAAAAGATTCTGATTCACTTTGAAACCTTAAAGAAATATAAACTTTAAAGCGCTTAAGTTTTAAAAACTTTGGAAAAAGTTAACCTATTAATAAACGTTAAAAAAGAACGTTGAGGATATTTAAAAGTTAACCTTTTTAAGCTTTATTATTACCTTTAAAAAAATCTAAATATAAAATTCCAAGTTAAAAATTATTAAAAACTGGCTAATTTTAAATAAAAGTATGATTATTAACATACGTAAACTTTTAAAATTTACGGAATAGGTATGACTTTTTGTTAAAATTATAATACACTTCTGAAGTCCTTAACGAAACTTAGTATCAAAAAAGTCGTGAAGGGAAATTCGAACTTTAATAAAAAGCAAAAACGATTTGATAAAAAATCAAAAATTAAAGCGGTAACATTCCGATAATTGAGCTACCAAATTATAATAAAAAACGATTTAAAGTAAACCGCTTCAAAATATGCTTTTAAAGCAGTTTTAAAGCACCTAGAAAATAACGGAAAATAATACCTAATAACCTACCTTTTGAAGCTTTTAAGGATATAAAACTTAAATATCCCATTTACGGTAAGAATTATTAACGATTATCTTAATATTTAAAAAGCAACACCTTTCCCTAATGGAAACAAAAGAATATTTAATTTTTATTTAAATTACAAAATCTTATTTCACTTTTAAGGACCTAAAAAATAAACAAATATTATAAAAATTTTATAAATTTCTTAACCAAGTTTAATGTCAAACTTTACGATCTTAAATGTAAAGAAAATATTTAAACGAATATTTTAAATCGAAAAGAAAGTTACGCTACGAGAATTTCTAAATGTTACGAATAAATATTATACGTAAGAACGATAAGATAATAAAATTATATATAATTCTAAAACAACTTACTTGAAAAAAGGTACTCGAAATTAAAATATTTCATCATTTAAAAAAAAAAGAAAATCAAAAAGTAAAATAATAAAAACGACAAACCTTAAGTATTATTTCGGTGAAAAAGTTTATATTCCTTATTAATAACAAAAGGAATTTATTAAAGAATTCTCTGAAAACATTTTTATAAATATATTAAAAATATTTAAAACTAGCAAATTAC
Organism: Monosporascus sp. MG133; assembly: GCA_004155925.1. NCBI lineage: Eukaryota > Fungi > Ascomycota > Sordariomycetes > Xylariales > Monosporascus > Monosporascus sp. MG133. The sequence continues at coordinate 427,764 of QJNX01000011.1, read as the reverse complement.
TTTAAGAAAAATATAACTTCTTAAAAGTTTATTAAATAATTAAATAAATAATTAAAGATTATAATATTTGTAATAAAAGTAAGGTAGCTCGTTATAAGCCATATACATTATTAAAACTTATAAATATATCTAACAAAATATAAAACATTAAAACATATAAAGTTAATATAAGTTCAAGCCTTATTTTCCAGGCTGAGCTAAATATACAGAAAATTATTACACATATAATCCATACTATAAATATTATACCCAGTATTTTCGAATACGATAACTAATTAATGGTTTTTACGATTAAGATAGATTATATACCTGAGTCCCATAGAACCGTACTCGGAAGCAGAACCTTACTTTGAAGCAGAATGCGTGGTTGCCAATAAGCTTCGACTTTAATAAACCTTATGCCAGCTGGCTGCAGGAAACCTTAAGAATAAACCTTAACGATAAACCTTAAAGGTGGGAACATTAAAATATAAGATTTTATTAATATTCTGTTATACCGAATAAAATAATTATTAAAGTTATATACGAGATAATATAATTAATTTTTGATAAACTTACCAAATATAAATATTTCTCACTTTTTTTAAAAAAAAACGTAACGATAAAATAATTAATTTATATTTTTATTCGAAATTATTTTAATAAATATTGAAATGGTGCAAGGTGCAGGGCCAAGATTATGGGTCCATTAATTAATTAATCAACACCTCTCATATATTTCTAGGAGTTCTTTTCGCCGGGCGCAACCCCGGAAGACAAATACCATTAATCAACTTATTCAAACATTATTATCATTAAATAAACTGGTCTCAATACTAGATTAATTATATTAACTTTAATTTTCTTTAAAACCCTAAGCTTATTCGTAACACTTTTTTTGTTTTTGCATTAATTCGGATTAACTTTGTCCCGCCCTATTTTATCTGGCTGCTAAAAAAAAAAACTGGCTCAAGTTAACTGCCGAAGCAGCTTTTAATCTTCCGATTATAAGGCGGAATGGATAAGGTCCTAATCAAAAACGTACGATAACAATTATACGCAATCGTAATTACGACTATGGTTACGGTTACGATAACTTAAACGGTATATAATTAACGGCCGTAATTACGATAATAACGTAATCTTTTAAACAATTAATAAAAAAAGCTATTAAATTAAGGCCTTATACAAAAATAATTCAATTTAAACGACGGCAAAAAAGTACGAATACGTAAAAATAACCGGTTTCGAAATATGGACTAATTACTTAAGTTTTAAACCGATTTCGTAATTCGGATTATTATATATATTAACAAAAAAATTACGTAATAAGATAAATTATAAGATTTAATTAATATAGGCTAAAAAACCTAAAATTACGTTACTAGTAACGGAATTATTAAGATTTGGATGAATTAAAATATATAAAATAACGACAAAATTAACGATATAGATAAAAGAGCAAATACGAATAAAAAAAGGAATAAGGTTATAAAATTACATATTTTGCATATAAAAAAAATATCGAAAAAAAATAACGTCGTTTAATATAATGCAAAAATTAGGTATAAAACGTTATAAAATACATTTTAAACCTTTTTGGTATTAATTAAACGATATTTTATTTGGTCGTTATTAGGTAATATTATTTAGGATTTATTTTTTATTAAATTTAAGTATTATTACGTTTAAGTTAATAATAGAAATATTAATTAATATATTGGAAAAAGTATAATTAAATAACTAACGACGTAACGACGATTAAAATAAAATTATTCGGAAGGATGGTAAAAAAATAAGGTTATTTATTTTTTAAGTTCGAAAAAAGAAAAGAATATACCGAAAATAATTATCGCGGATAATTATTTACCTTATGCTTAAATATATTTCGTTTAAGGTAATATTTTAAAACCCAAATAATTTAAAAACCGGTAATATTGATTAGTTTAAAATAAGCTTTATCGAATATGTTAAAGGTTTATCGGAATTTTCCGAAATTATTATTTATTTTTAAAATTTATAATATAAATTATTATTAATATTATATTTCTTTAATTTTTCGAATTTTTCTTTAACTACGATTACCTAATACCGATTATTAAATAATTCTTACGAAAATAAACTTAATAATATTAAACCTTAAAATAATAATAATTAAACCGGATTTCTAAAATTAATTAAAAGTATAAATATTTAAATAAAACCCGGTATTATAATTAACGTACCTAAAGGACGAAATTTTATATTAACCCAAAAATCGTTAAAATTATTTACCGGCTTTACGGTACTTATACTAAACGTTTTGTTTTGTAATATAATTAATTAATAAAAGCTTAATTTTGCGGATATTATGGATAAGTTTTCGTTTTTTATGGTCCTTTGGGATATATCCGCTTTTTTTAATTTTCGTTTTTTAAAAACCGGAATTACGGACTGGCTTAAAAAAGTTATTAAATTATTTATAAAATATAAGCTTTCCGAAATTGAAATAATTAATAAAATACTTTATTAAACCGATAACCCTGCCATAAAAACCCGAATTAAAATTATCCTTAATAAAATTAACGAATAAAATATGGCTATTTAAACCATTTTAAAAACCTTTAATCTATAGGACCCTAAATAAATTCGGACGGCAAAAAATTAATTAAAAATTTTAACGAAATAAATTTAGCGTAAAAAACCTAATTAAGTATATAATTATTAACTAAAATACGTTACCAGGGTACGGAATATTATTAAAAAATCAAAACTAAAAAGGAAAATAGCTAGGAAAAATAAGTATACCGAAAGTTTATTAAAAGGTATATCCGTTAAATATTTCGAAAAAGTTTTTAATAATTCGGCCATAAAATTAAAAAATCTGTACGCGATAATTTACGATAATGCATAATTATTAATCAAGGACTAGGTTATTAATAAAACTGGGCTTTTTAAACATAAAGGCCGTAAACGACCCCAAGTAAATGTCCGCTTTAATCTTAATTAAAAAAATAAAAACCGGTCTTATTTAACCTAATAAGCTAAATAATTTGGATAAAAAAGCCTATCTTTATAACAATCGGTATCTAACTAGACCGATTAAATAACTAAGATTTCTAATACTTTTTGGGACTTAAAAATTATAGAAATACGATAGATTTAGAACTTCGAAACTTTGAAGGAAAAGATATAGAATTAAGAAATTGCCCGGATTTTATAATATTACGTTTTATTTAAATAGGAGGTATTTTAGGTCTAGATATATGGCGTAAATCCGTCGATTAATGCAATTAATTTCTAGCCGGATAAAAATAATCGATATAATTTTTATCGTAAACGAAATGGATATTAAGGCCGAGAAGGTTACCGAGGTGGTTATTAAAGCCGAAATAAACGTTATAATAATTTTAATTAGGGCATTTATTAATTTTGTTAAAAGTTAAGATATAATATATAAAAATGCTGCTTATTTATTAATATAAAAATTATAAAATTAATTTTATTCGCTAACGATAAATATATAATTTTTTTGAAGTTTTTAAAAATAAAGTAATATTAGGTATAATTTAATTCCTTTAAGTTTTAAAAAGTTAAGCAATTAAATAATAGATTCTGATTTAGAAAAAGATCTTAAAATAAATCCATAATTTGCCAATTTTTCCTATTCGGTATAAGGAAAAAATACGGTATTTTAATCGGCGAAACGATATCTTCCGAAACGTAAATAATTTACTAATTAGCCCCGATCCGGATATTAATAATTTAGTTAAACTTCCGAAGTATATTAAGATCCTAAAGCCAAATTAATAAGAAAAAGAAATTCATTAATCTAAAATAACCGAAATTAATATAATTTATTTCGTCGATTAAGACGGAAAGTCGTTTTATAAAAAAATACCTTTTCGTAATTAGTTATAAAGCGATTTTGTTAAAAGTAAAGGTATCCGATATTTGGAGGAAATCCGAACCCTAAAAATCGATTACTTTAATCAGCCGATTATACTTATTAATATTATAATGGCCAAACGTTTTAAGAAGGAAAAAAAGGAATTTAAAAGCATTAAAAAAATAAAACCAAATATGAGGCTGACGAAAATGATATAATATATAAAATTTTTTTTTCCATAATATAAAAATCGGTTTTTAAACAAATAATACCTTTTAAATATTTATTAATACCCCTAAGTTAAATAATGCCATTTAAACTAATAACATCTTTACTTATGGTAACCTGATCGATAAGTATATAATTAAATTTTGGAAAAAAAAATCCGAAAAAACGTTAAAAAAAAGTTCCAAATTATTTGGTCCGAATTAATCAAAGTTTGTCCAGATTTCGGAAAGGTTTTTAAAAACTTTATGACTGTTAAGATTCTAAAGGTATTTGATCGCAAAAACCAGAAAACGATTAAAATAACCGAAGCCGAAATACGAAAATTAAAAGTCCCAAATCCGAAAAAACCCGTTAAAATTTTTTTTATAAATATCGGTTATAAAGCAAAAAGTTAAAAAAAAGTAAGTATTTTGTCGGTTTAATAATACAATCCAGCCGAATATATTACCCCGTTATTTAAGCTGGCAGTTTAAATAGGTTATAAAGGTAATAAAAATTTAATTAATGGAATTATCGATATTAGAGCTAAATTAAGCGTTATTATCGCGTCGTACATTAAACGATACGGATTAGTTATGCAATAAATCTGCGTATTATTTATAAACTTTTATTATTAAAAGAAAACCTTTTTCGAAAATATAATCGAAATTTTCGTTTAGTTAGTTGGCCGATTAATTATTATTCCCTTATTTGTCGTCGATAACCATTATATTACGTAATGTTACGGCTAGCACCATTACCGTTACACCACCGGGGCATGGACAAAAGATTGGTGGAATGACCGCAATTGTGGCAATCATTCTGGTGCGAACAGCTGCTTATATAGGCTGGAGGTGTGTCACGGGACCCCGACCGTAACACGTAATTACTAATTTTTAAACTTAACCTTATAACCAAAGCGAAGATAATATTTAATATGGACCTTAAAATAATAAAAAGGACTTTAAAATTCGGTTCGATAAAGATTATTATTTTATTAATTCCAGCTGGAAAAATTACTCGTAATATTCGTACCGATAAAAAGCTAGAAAAAAAACAGCCGGTAAATTTATAAGCCGTTTTATTAGCGAAAGCAGGCCTAAAAGCGAAAAGGTAAATAAGCGCTTTATAGGCCCTTATATCTTCTCGATTAACGATACCTATATTAATTAGGACCTGGTAACTATTTAAAAAGTTATAAGCAATTAATTAAAATTCGGAGATATTATTTTAAGTTAATTTAACGATAAAAAACTTATATACGTCCTATACGGAATTTTATAAGATAAAATGCGCGATAAAATTAATAATAACCGATCGGTATAAATTAATACTATATATAAGCCGAAAAAAAAAATGTTTTTATTAATAACGTATTACCTAATAAATTAATACCATCTAAAAACCCCAATTAAAAAAATAAAAAGCTGGAAAAAATATAATAAGCTATTAATTAATCCGGCAAAAAGGCAAACGAACCTGGTATTTTTTTAACTGCTTTATTTCCCAGGTTCGTTAACATACCGTGAGGTATTTAATTTACCGATAAGAAAGTTAAAGTTGTTTTTGATTAATTAGGTAATAAGTTTACCCGTATAAAAAAAGCTTTTTTTAAGGAAATATTATACCGAAAAAAGGTTATTTTAACTTAGGATTAAAAAAAGTACGGTAGGATTAAATAATATATTATACCAGATTACGAAATTCGGACGATCTTTTATAAGGTATAGTAAACTAAGGGCATCGTTATACCAGTTAGCATAAAAAATAAACTGATTAACGTATTATAAGTTTAAATTTAAAAAAGCATATTCGAATAGTTTTATGCGGCATATAAAAATACCTGGTTCCTTATAAAGAAAAAAGATGGTAACCTGTAATTAATTAATTCCGTAACGAAACTGAATATAATTACTTTACGAAATACGTTTATACCTAATAACTGCGACGAAATTTCCGCGGATTTTGCGATATACTTTTTGGTAACTTTAATAAACTTCTTTTCCGGCTATAATCAGGTTATTTTGGTTCTAGCTAATAAAAATTATATAACTTTTTCGATACCGTTAAAGCTTTTAAGAATAATTACCTTACCTTAAGGGGTTACTAACTTTATAACTTATTTTTGTCGCATAATAAAAAGGATTTTAAACGATTTAATGCCCGATATAACCCGCTTATTCGTTAATAATATTAGTATTAAAGGCCCGAAAATTAGATATAATAATAACAAAATCTTTTTAAAAATCCGGAGGTTCGTTTATAAGCATATCGTTAACATAAATAAAACTTTTTTCAATTATAAGCTTGCCGGTATTACGATTAATATAAAAAAGTTTTAATAATACCAAAAAGGTATTATTATAATCGGATTTTTTTGCAGATCAATTAATTACCGACCCGATATTATTAAAATAATTAAGATTTTAAAAATTAAGCTATATAAGAACGTTTTAAAGGTTAAGGCTTTTTTAAGTATTACCGTTTATTACCCAATTTTTATTACGTATTATACTTTAAAAGTTAAGCCTTTTACGAATCTGTTCCGAAAAAATAAGCTTTTTATTTGAGGGCTTAATTAGGACTAAATAATAAAGATTTTTAAAAAAAAACTTACGTTAATCCCGACCTTGGTTACCTTAGATTATAATCCCGATATAGGAAAGATTGTTATAAGAATTAACGCGAACAAAGCCGGTTATAAAGGTACTTTTAACTAATTAATTAATAAAATCGAATATTTCGTACATTATAAAAATAGCATTTAAAAAGGCGCTAAATTAAATTACGATGTTGGTAAATTAGAATATTAAATTATTTTTAAGATTTTAAGGAGGTTCCGGAACCATGTTTATAACGTCCGATTTTTATTAAAAATTAACGTTAAGATATTAATTAATTAAATTAATAATTTTTTGAACTTTTTATTTGGTATTATAATTATACGTTAAATTATTTAAATAAAAATATTCGATTTCGAAATTAAATATATTTCCGGCAAAAAGAATTTAGCTGCAGGTAGCTTATTCCGAAAGCCATCTGGCGCTTTTAACGCGTTAAATAATTAATAAAAGGGAAAAGTTAATGATTTTATTAATGTTTAGCTAAATATTATTCGGCTTAATTTTATCCTAATTAGGAAGTTATTAATACTTTCCGAAATAAGGTAAAAGCTTTTTATTAAGAACTGGTTTAAAAAGTCGTAAAAATACGCGAAGTTCTTAACGATATTAAAAGTTTTTAATTACTTTTATAAAGCCCCAAGGAGGAAAAAAATAACTTTTAAAATAAAAACTTTAAAACATTTTATTTAAGACGGAATTTTTTGGCGCAAAATAGATAAGCGGTACGGTAACCGTAGGATTATTAACTCCGAATAAGAGCGTCTTGCGGTAATTAGGTAATGTTATAAAGATTGCGGCTATAAAGGGTAAAATTCGACCTATCGTCGTATAATAGCTTCATATTATTAACGCGGAATGTTTGGCTATATCCGGGAGGTAATACTTACGTATACTAAATGTTAAAAAATAACTGATCGGCGTTTCAAAAAAGCTTATGGATTTTTGTAGCTTATTAATATAGCTATTATTTAGGTAATTAATATATAATTTATACTTACAGATAACGGTTATACAGTTACGGTCGAAATTAAGTACGAATTATCCGATTATTTGGAAATAAAGCTTTTACGTTTAATTACGTTAACCGTAATTAAAAAGTTTTTAAACGAATATATTTTTTATCAATATAATATTCCGATTAAGATTAAAATTAATAAAGGTTCCGAAAATAAAAATAAAATAATTAAAGCTTATAATATATTTAAGATTTAACGAAAGGTTGGAACCGCGTACGTTATTTAGTAATAAGGCTTAATCGAAAAAGGATATATTCCGATTATTAAAACTTTGATAAAAGTAACAAATGGGATTAATAAAAGATAGGTTAAACTTTTACTAAGGATGGTTTTTGCCGATAATACCATTATAAAAAGTTACGGCTTTAGCCCTTATATATTATTGTACGGATAAAAAACGCTTTTATCGATTAAAATAATTTTGCCGATATGGCATATTATAAATTAGGATTTTAATATTCCGAAAAAAGATTTGATCACGTAACGGATTCGGCTTTTAAAAAAAACAGTTAAAAATATAACTAAGGTTATTAAGGTTATTATTAATTAATATCGTAAGATTATTAAATTTGCAAATAAAAAGGACGAAAATAAAATAAAAAACGAATTTTTAAAAGTGGATAATTTAATATTATTATATAAAATGTTACCATATACAAATATATTTAAAGATATAAAGCTAAAATATTGTTAAATAGAGCCGTATCGGATTAATAATATTATTAGTCGAAATATTTATTATTTAAAAGAAATTAATAAGACGAAATTATAAGGTACTTTTTTTATTAATAAATTAAAATAATTTATAAAAAACGAAAAAGGATATTAAAAGCCGGTTAATTTATAAGAAAACGATTAAACGAAACCGTTTATTAATTAACTTATCGATATAATATCAGATATTTTAACCGTTACAACTGTCGAATTATTAAACGATTAATAATTTAAAACCTTAAAGCCTATAAGGATAAATATTAAGGTGCATATATTTAATGGTTAATTCGAAAGCTATATAATTATAAACGATAATAATATAATTAAAATAAATTGATTTAATGAACGAAAAAAATTAACGAAATTAATTAAAAAAAAATTAAAATATAAAAAGGTTTTTTTTAAACTTTTTAAAATTATGTTAATTATTATTATAAACGATAATTACTTTTTATTATTTATAATTAATCCGTTAAATAATAAATGTTCGATATTAAGGATTTAAAATATAACGTTTAACCTTTTTCCGAAATTATTATTTAATAAATTTCCGAAATATTAAATAAATATTATCGCGAATATTTTTTTAATTTATAAGAACCGAAAATAATTAACTTTAAATACCTGAAATCGGTCGTCGCAAAAAGTATATTTATAACCTTTAATAAATCCGATATAATTTTTATAAAACCTTTTATAAAAGCCCGGAATTAATTAATATCCGAAAAAAGGAAATATACCGTATTAATTAAAATTTTTTAATATTTTATATCGCCGTTTATAAAATTTATAAAATATAAGATTAAAAATATTAAATATTTAAATAAATAAACCGGTAATATATCGAAAATTTTTAGTAAATAATATTATAAATAAACTAATAAGACCCGTTTAAAAGATTTTAATAAAAATTAGATATAATTATTTATTTTTAATCTAAAAGAACCTAATTATATCGAATTAAACTTTTACGGTAACCTAAAAATTTTCGTTTCCGATTTATTAACGTATATATTAATTTTTAACTAAACTTTTAATAATGAAGATAAATATAACTTTAAATATCTAATACCGATTAATATAAGTTACTTAATAAAAGTAATAAAAATATATACCTTAATATATTTAAAAGGTAAAAGTTTTATATTATTATAATTATTTTAAATTTTTATTACATTCTGTTAATAATTAAAAATAATACGAAAAAAACGCAATATTTTAATACTAATATAAAACCCTAAGATATAATTAATAATACGGTTAACCGTTTAAATAATTCAAGCCGTCGAAAAAGATTTTGCCGTAATATTACGAAACGGAAATATTTTAAAAAAGGTAAATATTACGGATACTAATCGTCGACTACTAAATAATTATTCGATAATATTAAAAATTAAATTAAATTTAAAATTAAAATTTATTTTAATCGTTTAACGTATCTTTTTTTAAGAAAAAAAAATAAAACTTAAACAATTACGGATTATTTATTACTAAAATATGAAACGGTATATAATATTAATTATACTTAATATTACGGAACCGGTATTAAAAAAAGGAATTAAGTTATAAATAACCTATTAACGGTATATAGGATTATTAAATTTATAAATATCGTTAAAATTAATAAAAGCTTTAAAACGACGATTAATACCTAAAACCTAATTAATACGCCGTAATATAACCGAAAAAAATATTAAGGTATTAAAAGCCGATAATAATATTTAACGTCGGACAGAAATAAAATCTAGGTTTTATATATTCTATATTACCTTTTAACCGATCGGTACGGTATTATTATTAACCGGAAGGAAATTATTAAAACTAGAATATAATTTAAGAAACAATTTTCTTAAAAAGTTAATTAATTTATCTGGATTTATATTATTACAAAAGCTTTAAAAATTACGTAAATTTAACGGCTAACGAAAACTTATTATTATATTAATTAATAAAATAAAAAAAATTAGGAATATATTTAGGTATGTAGAAAATTTAAAAAGTGGTATAATTTGGAAAAAAAGGTTAAAATGGTTATAAAAAAGAAAGATTACAAAAAAAATACGGGTACAAAAATTAAAGGGTACGTAATTAATTAAAAAACGTTATAATAACTACTTCCTTCCATTTTTTACTTAATATCAAATGGAATTTTTAAAAGGTTTTTCGGCATATAAGGTTTTTGAACAAAACATTAATGCATTAATTCTGGAAGCATTTAATTAATTATTTGCATAATTCGTTATTATTTTTTAACGGAATTTTACCCTTATATAACTTTTAACCTTAATATTAAAACGTCTGCATTTATATTTATACATTTTGATATATATATATATACCTACATACCATAATTTATTTCCTACCTGCTATTAATATCCCCAAACCATTAAATACCGTCCGTATTTTATCCGTACCTTTTAATTAATCTATAAGTCGTCGCTATGTTATCGTCCAAAAAGCGTACCGCGTATAATAAAAAGGAGGACTTTAAGAAATTAAATACTTTAAATTTTAAAACGTTTGTTTAATTAGCTAATATATTTATATAGGAAAGAGATAATATGATACGTTTATTTCGAAGAATATATAATAATAATACCACTTTTTATCTTATTAGGACAGCTGCTTTTAGGTACCGCTTTAATCGGGTTATTCCCATTATTCCTTACGATAAATATAATTAACGTCCGTAAAAAAAAATTACCTTACCCTTATTTTAATTAACAAAAAATTGGAACGATATAATAACCGCGCCGTTATAACGTACTTTTATAATTATAACAAAAAATACCTTTTTTCGTTTTAAATATATTATTACCTTAACCCAGATAATTACTTATAAAATACCCCCGGATTATATAGTTATTAATCCAGAAACCGGACGGATAATTAATAATAACAAATTAAGATTAATTCTTAATTTATTCGAAAAGTAAATTAAAACGAAAAACCCGAAATATATTTGGTTAGTTACTTATATGAAATTACGTACCGACGAATTTCTTATAAGCCATTAGATTGGTATATTATACGTCCGATTAAAGCGCTTAGTTTTAATATTTAATATTTACCCAGATCTTAAACGTTTTCGATAATTATTCCGATAATACCGGAAAATATAAGATAAATTAGATTTTAACGACCTTCCCCTTACTTATATTACGATTATTATAATACTTACTTAGGTCCGCTTTTATATTTATAACTTATGGGTTAATTATGTATTTTATGTTATTATCCGTAACCTTATATAATAAGGAAATTACTTAATAATTAAAATAATAAAATAAGACGAAAGTTAAATAAAAACCAAAATAACCGACATAATTAAAGAGTATTTCGGCCTGAAACTAACAGAATTCGACGTTAAAAAGAATATAAAAAAATAACCCGGAAAACCCTTATCCTTATTAACCGAAATTTAAAATAATAAGCCCGATACCGATTAATTTTTAAAAAAACCTTTTATTTTCGAACCTTAATTTATACGATTTCGACTTATTAATAAGATTTAGGAATCATTCTATAAAATACGCGCAATACCTAAGCCCTTATTAATTTCTTTTATTAATTAATTTCGACGACAATTTATAAAGCTTTTTAATATAATCATCCCCCTTTCCCCATCCATTCCGACTAATCCCTTAATTTCCCAAAATATTTAACCTAATCCCATATTTAAAAAGCCAGTCCTTAATACGAAATATATAATTCGACCGGCTTTAGGTAATTAACGCGCAAAAGTTATGGTTCGTAATTAATATATCATTCCGTACAAATAGGTAGGAAATGTTTTCGAAAACGCGGAACGGAAACCCGAACCTTACTTTTTTCAAAAATAGCTAGGTTAGTTTAAATACGAAATATTAATCGTTAAAAAGTTATCGGAAAATAAAACTTAAAAAAAGCGGGAAAGAATTAAATAACGGAAGGATTTAATAAAACGCAAAGGACGAAATTTTAAATTAAAAATATTAAAAAATAAGCTGCGTAAACGTTAAATTAATTAATCGGTTAGGTTTATATATATTAAGTTTATTTTAAAACGTTCGGAATTATCGCGTTACATTTTCATTTATTTCTTAAAATAAATCGAAAACGATTTTATCTTAAAAAAGAAAAATTAAAATAATACAGGATATAAGGCCAAAATTATAGGTCCACTAATTAATTAATTAATACCTTTTATATATTTTTAGAAGCTTTTTTCGCCGGACGTAACCCCGGAAGATACATACCATTAATCAACTTATTTAGATATTATTATCATCAGATAAACTGGTCTTAATACCAGATTAATTGTATTAACTTTAATTTTCTTTAAAACCCTGGGCTTACTTATAACAATCTTTTTGTTTTCGTACTGATTAGGACTAACTTTGTCCCGCCCTATTTCAATATGGAATATTAAAAACATCCTTTCTAATTTTAATACATTTTAATATTTAAATTTAATACCAACTTTTTTTAACAGATTAATATTAAGTTTAAGTTTTCGATTATTTATTACCCTTAAATAAATAATTTAATAAAATAATTACGTTAAACTTTTGCCATTTATAAAAGTAGCCTATAATACGTTTGTTAATAAGAATATAAGCGTATTATATTATATAGTTTTATATAAATATGAAGTAATAGTTTAACGACCAAAATAATTAATATGCAAAGTACCGGTTCTCGTTATAATAACATCTCAAACGGAAATAATGGTAACAGAAATTAACACAATATAGACCTAACTTTAAATATAATTATAATTTTTGCAATAACGAATAGCCAAATATTATAATAAAAAATATTAAAGATTAGTTTTAGTAATAGAAAACAAAATTATCTTATTACGTTAAAAACAAAACGTAATATTAAACCATTTATAAATCAAAACCAAAAAATTTAACAATAAGCTTAATTATAAAAAACTTGGGTGGTTTAAAATTAAATAAATTATTTCAAAAACTAAATATAAACTATCGTTATTTAAAACTATAAGAATATACCTTATATACCATATTTCTCTTTAAAACTAACCTCAAAAAACATCCTGTTTAAAAAAAGCTTCGAAATCGAAAAAAACGATAACGACTATAAAATTAAAAAAATATTGGATTCTAAAATTGTTAAAGACAAAATTTAATAACTGGTTAAATTAATAAAATACCTACTTAAACATACCAAATGGAAATTATTTAAGCTTTTAGCGAAAACGATAAACCTATTTAAAAATTTCCACAGGCAAAGTACTAACCGACTGTTTTTAAGGCGGTTAAGGTCGCCGGCAATAACGGTCTCTTACTCAAATTTAAACTTCCAGCGTTTTAATCGAAAAAGGACGCCTTTATTATAACGTTTATTTCGGAAGTTAACTAAATTTGATTTACATTTATACAACGCAAAATCTTTTTTATTTTTCTCGGTTTTTATTTAATTCAGTTTCAAACCTTTTTTTAGCATTTTTACAGCGTTTCTGTTTAAAAAGTCCTATTGAAAACGTAAAAGCTTTATTTTTCTTACCAACTTTTTCGATTTTCGTCCTATTAATGCTGTAATTTCACAAACTTTATAATACGTAAAAGGATTATCCTTAATTTCGCGTCATTCTTTTTATACATACTTTTATGTTTCTTTTTTTTCTTTTTCAAATTTAGGGTGGAAATGTTATAAGATAAACGCTAAAAACAAATATAATGATTACAGTTTAAATACTTTAAGAAATAAGAATATTTAGGTTCGTTAAAACGAATATAATATAAATAAAAGAAAGCTTTAATATTACAGTTTTTAATTATTATAACTTTTGTAATAAAAATCGTATTAATTTGCGCGTAACTTTCTTTTTCCTTTTTTTTTATTCGCCCTTTCATAATAAAGTCAACTAAAAAGATCTGAAAACCCCTTTCAACAAAATGGAAAGGCCATTTACGGTTTTTATTTTCAGGACAAAAATTCTTAAAAAGAGGACCTAATGTTAATAAAAAAATAACGGTTTTTCTTTTAAAAAAAAGCCGGTCTTTAAAGCATGGTATGGGCTTTTTACGGTTAATTTTCGATAAGGAAAGCTTAATTTTCCCCGCGTTAAGATTATAGTGATCTCGTAAATCTGGATGATTTCGGGATCAGATTATATAGAACTTACAAATCTATGATATACTTACTAAATCTAGGATGGATATATAACGGACGGTTTCCTTTCTAGATAATAGCTATTTAGTTTTGCCTTTTAGTTATTAATCTTAGTTATTAATTAATGGCATTGTTTTCCGATTAAGAGAAAAGTCCGTAAACCTTTTTAACGAATACCCCCTTTATCATGTTATTGTTACTTATAAATCAAAACCCCCCATTTCGGATACTGCAAATATCTTTAGATAGATCTATAATAGGTTCGTTATAGAAATTACCATATTAAAAATACATAGTGTTAAAGATTTCGTTACGAAGATTTGGAATAAACTACGGTTTATTATATAGAAAAATCTAAGTGATACAAAATTAGGATTATTAAAGAATATGGTATTTAATCAAAAACGAACTTTAAAAGAATGTTAACCTTATATATATTATTTTTAATCGGCGCAATTTAGGAGAAAGCTTTATATTATTATACTTATTCTTTTAATTCAAAAACCTCTATATTTCTTTACTATATTTTATGAAGGTTAAATCTAAGACTAAGATAGTATTAATAAGTATTAAGTTTAATCTATTACAACGTAAAGATTAATTTAAAAAAAGTGTTTCATACCGCAGTTACTTTAACCGGCCTTATTAAAAGAAATACCGCTATGAACCGTTTAATATAATTAACATCGCCATTTTATATAGGATATAAAGAGGTAAAAATAACTTTAAAACTTTAAAAAAAGAATGGATAATCCGTTCTGTTATTTTTACTCTTAGAAATGGTAATATTAAAGAGTCGGTTACTATATAATACTAGCTTAAAACATTACTATCTTCCGGAATATTATCCGTATTAACAATATTCCAGGACTTATAATAAATCGACGGAAAAGGTGATATTTAATATATCCTTCTTAAAACTTTATAATTTAAAAGGTTATATAACTATTTTAAATTTTCAAGTTAAAAATTAAACTATTTACTAATTCTTAATTAATGTAACGAACCTGTTATACATCCACCTGGAAGTATAAGCAGTATCCGAAATGGGGTCTTGATTTGCAGGTAACAATAGTACACTAAATGAGGTGTTCGTTAAAGAAATTTACGGACTTTTTCCTTAATCAGAAAACGATACCTTTAATTAAACACTTAAATTATTGCTAAAGAACGAAACCAAAAAGATGCCATCCATGTAAAAAATCGTTTAATACATATAGCTTTTTTATTTCCCTTAATTTCCAGATATCCTTAAAGGTTTTTGGAGACGGATGAAAACGGTTTCCTTTTGTTTCTGGAGAAAAATAAAAATAAGCCGAAAGCTAAGATTTAGCGGGCGGGGTAAAGGCCTTATTTATCTTAACTTACCTGGCTTTTTTGGGTTTAGTAAAATCCTTATAAATAGAATATCATTTTTCCTTTTTTAAAATCTTTATCTTCAAAACTTAAAAGGTAAGTTTTCTTTTTTTTTAACTACGGTAATATATTTTGACCATATTAAATAAACCTTAAAAACGTTTTAAAACTTTAACCGGAAGTCGTCGTAAGCTTATAAAGTCGATTTTTTAATTTGGCTTTAAAATTATGCCGTATATACGTTATTTTGAAAAAGGGATTTTTTGCAAAATGCTAAAAGACCGAAAAAATTAACAGAATTATTTGGTAGCTAATATTTAACCTGTAATAAAAATTATATTTTATTATCATCACTTAAAAATATTCGGGCTGAAAAATTTCGAATAAATAAAGAAAAACGTTTAGCTATTTAATAATTGCAGGAGTTATTTAATCCTATCATTCGGTTAAATCGTTAGTTTGAATAGTTTTATTTTAAAAAAGTGTTATTTATTTAAAAGGGGCTTAAAAACATGGATAAAATAAAGGAACAGGAAAGATTAGATGCGAAAAGAAACCGTTAAGAAAAGGAGCAAACGTAGTTAGTTCGCTTTAAAACTAATACGTTAATAAAGGTATTTATTTCTTTCGATTGAAACGCCTTAAACCGAAATTTAAATAAGAGGTCGTTGTTGCCTGTAACTTTGGCCGGTTAGGATTTTGTCGGTAAAATCTTTTAATTAAGCCTACTGTATTCGTTAAAAGCTTAAGTAATTCTTATATATTATCTTCCGGTAAATAATCTACTTATTTAACCAGCTACTAAATTTTGTTTTTGATTATTTTAAAGTCCACTATTTGTTTCATTTCGTATTCGTTATCTTTTTTTTTAATTTCGAGGTTTTTTTAAAGCGAAAGATTTTTTAAGGCAGGTTCTAATAAGGCAATATGGAATATAAGGTATATTTTTATGGTTTTAAGTAATAAAAATTTCTAATTGGTTTTTAAAATAGTTTTTTTAATTTTAAACTGGCTAAATTCTTTGAAATTAAGCTTATTACTGGATTTTCTTTTGGATTTGGGAAAGGTTTAACGCTACGTTTTATTTTTAACGTAATAAGTAGATTTTGTTTCTTTTCGCTCAAATTAATCCCTTATTTTTTTGTGTTATAGTACTGGGCCATTTTTTGCTGCAGAAATTGGAACTTAATTTATAATCGGGCCTCTATTATTTTCATTTTTGTTATTATTATTTCTGTTCTGAAAGCTATTTTAGTAATAACCAGTACTTTACGTATTTATTATTCCGGTTTCTAGGTTGCTGCGTTATATATATATACGGCTTCATGGGGTAATATACTTATATCCTTATTAATAGATGTGTTATAAATTACTTATGCAAGTAATAAAAGTTTAACTTAATTATTTTATTAAAAATCAACGTAATTTTGAAGGTATTATTTTAAAGTTTGATTTAATCGTTTTGTTTAATTATTTATCTGGAGGAAATAAATTATTAAAAACTTTAGTTTAGTATTAATCCGTTTAAAAAAGTTGGTACCGAATTTAGATGTAAAAAGCTTATTTCGATCAGAAATAAATTTTTCTGGGATTTCGTATTTATAGAGATAATATCGAATAAAGGCGTAAGTTAATTATTCCGTTGTTATGGTTTTTTAAAAGTGTACAAAGTACTTATATTTGGTAAGTTTGTTAATAATTCTTATATTATATCGTATTTAATTTTAATAACTGGAATTATCGATATAAAGAGACTAATAATAAAGTCTTAAGTTCTGGGATTTTATATTTTATTAGATAAGTTTATAGGTTACAGTAAGCCATACGGTTTATAGTAAGCTGCGTTAATTTTTATTGTAAACGTTATAATTTTTGATTACTGGTTTAATTATTTGGCGGAGTTTTGGGAAATCGTATTTCTTTGAAATCGCGTAATGGTTTTAAATATTTTTTGAAATCTAAATAAAGGGTTCTTATAAAAATTTTTAACAAATTCTTGTAGTTATTAACGGGGGATATAAATTTTGCCCCGAAATTCTAGCTAATTTCTATCGTTTTCTTTTAATTATCTGATTTTCTTTTGCTTCTTTAAGTTATTTAAGCCTTTAAATTAAATTAATTCCTTTAAAATAAGTTATTTTAGGGTTATATATAACTATATTATCCCATTATCTTTACGATGCAGCATTTATATATATCGTTTGAAAACCTTAAAGTTATATTCATTTTTTCGGCTTAAAATATCCTTTTGGATATTTTTTTACCTTTACTATGATAAATATTAAAGTTCAATTCAGATAAAGAATTTATTTAATTTTCATAACGTTTATTTAGATTTTAACTTATTATAAATCGAATAAAATTTTTATGGTCTGAATAAATATCGAATAGTTCCTTAGTTTTATTAAAAAATAGTTCTTGCTTTTTGAAAGCTAAAATAATTGTTAGTAATTTCCTGTCCTAGATAGGATATCTGAACTTTACGACCTTAAAAGCTTTTAAAAAGTACGTTATTAGATATTATTTTCCGTTACTTTTTAGTTACTTTAGAACTATTCCGAAGGCGTAATCCGAAACGTTTGTTTTGAATCGTTTTTTTGTTATAATTTTGTAGCTTAATTACCGGAACGCTAACGACTTTGTTATTAATATTTTGCAAAGCTTTTTTAGTTTTTTTTTTAAAAGTTCGACTTTTTTTAACGTATTTTTTGGTAGTAAATTTGGTTAAAAAACGGTTAAGTTTGCCGTAATCTTTAATTAAGCGCCGTACGTAACCGGAAAATCCTAAAAATTGGCGAATGTTAATGATAATAACTTTGTTTAAAATTAGCCAGTTTTTAATAACTTTTAATTTAGAATTTTGGATTTGAATTTATTTAAAGATAATGGTAAAGTTTAAAAATTTAACTTTTAGATGTATTAAACGTTTTTTTAGCGTTTATTAGTAAATTAGTTTTTTCGATAATTTTTAAGATTTAGGTGCCGTATTTGTTATGTTTCTTTAAAGTTTTTGAATAAATAAAAATATTATTTAAGTAAACAAAAACGAATTTATTTAAAAATCTTTACCAGATCGTAATAAATACGTATTAAAAGCCTGCTGGAATATTAATTGGTTTTTATAACATAACCTTATATTTATTCTTAAGGTTTATTCTTAAGGTTTACTGCAGCCAGCTGGCATAAGGTTCATCAGAGTCGAAGCTTATCGGCAACCACGTATTCTGCTTCAAAGTAAGGTTCTGCGTCAGACTGAGATTCTATGAGATTGAGGTATATAATCAATCTTAACCGTGAAAACCATTAATCAGTTATCGTATTGGAAGATACTGGATATAATATCTATCGTATGGATTATATGTGTAATGATTTTCTATATATTTGGCTCAGCCTAGAAAACAAGGCTTAAACCTATATCAACCTTGCATAACGTAACCTTATATTCGTAATATTTATAAATAGTTTTAAAGGAGGTTTTTTACTTCTTGCTTTTAATTATTAGAATTAAGTAGTAACCGTTTAAAATGTTTAAAATTGTAAATTATTTAACTTTATTAATATTTTTCTTTATAATATTTATTAATGTTAGAGGATATTTATTTTTAATAGTAATATTATTTAGTTATCGATAATTGTAAACTTGTCGGTATAATAGATTTCTATTTTTATAAGTCCTGATTTTGCCTTCCTTTATTTTTGGTACCATTATAACTGGATATTTTGCTGCTAATTCGGATTTTTAAATATAACCTTTTTTAAGGTTTTGCTGGGCACTTTTCCACAAAGCCTTAATTCTTTTAGGGTTTATGTGGTAGATTTGATAAAGCTTTAGGTAATATCCTTTTTTAATAGGAACTCTATGGTTTTATTAGGTATAATTAGGTAATTTCTTTCGGATTCGTTCTTTAAATAGCTTTTTGAATCGTTATTATTTAGAAGGTATTATAATTATTAGGTTGGAAAATTTAGCTCTTTTAATTATACCATAAATTTTAAGAAATTCTTTTTCAGAATTATTTTATAAAACTATCTATTTTTTTTAGTGAATCCATAAGTTATTAATACGAAATTACGGTATTCTTAAAATGATATTATATCCTAAGATATCGGCGATATCGAAAGTAACTTTTTTTTAAACATTTTTATATTTGGACTATAAGTTCCTTTATTTCTTAAAGACCTTAACCGTTATCGTAAATGGATAGATTTTTATTAACTATTCGTAATTTGTATAATTGCTATTTAGTATCTTTTAATTATCTTAAAGAAAGTAAACTTTACTTTGTTCCAAAATCGATTATGCCGTTAAATATTTTATTTTCATAATAAATTAAAATCTCGATTTAATTCCGTATTTTTTTTATAGCGGATAAAGTTTTATATATAAGGGCTTTTCGATACCTTATTTTCGAGGGCTGCCGTAATTTTTTAATTAATATACATTAAGGGCTATAAAACGTTTATATTTACGTATTTTCCTAGCAATATATTTGGTACAATGGTTATTTATATATTAGAATCATTTTTTGTTGCCGATTTTGCACTCAAAAACGATTATCTTTTTTTAGTTCGGCCTTAAGCTTTTTTTTATACGAAATAAGGGGTTCAAAGGGTGAATTTCCGAAGGGGGCATTCTTATAGCTAGAAATTCGTGTTTATCACATAATATTGGTAAATAATATAAGTATTCTTATATTATGGCCTTCCCGCTTTGTTTTGATTTACGGTATAGGTAATAAAATTTCAGGTAATTTCCCCATTCCGGGATTTTTGTATATTTGCACTTATCATCTGGGTTTATAGGCGTTTTTTTCGTTATATCCTAACCAAAAGTTATTATCCTTTTTAGCTCGTTTGTAAATAAGGTAATTATAATTATTATAAATAATTAAATGTAAAAACTTATAATTATCTATTAAAAGTTTTGGATATATTATGTACTCTGGGAAAATATACTATTTAGGAATAATTATTTATAGGTACCGAAGTTTTTCCGTAATTAATCGTTTTAGTCGTATATTTTACATTCTTATATATCAAGGTAACAAATATATCTTAACGTAATAGCTACCCTAAAGTCTGCTCGACCGGGATCGTATTTGTAAGCTTTGGCCGTAATAATTTTATAAATGATATAATTTTTATAATTTAAGTCGTTATTTTTAACCTTATTGGTCGTAATAATAATAAATTCCTCCTCGGCGGCAGTAAAGTTTATTTCCTTTTTATTTCTTTTCGTTATTTATATTTCGTTCGGCCGCGCGGATCTTTTTTTTTAGGTTAAGGGATCTTATCTTTTGTAGGATTCCCTTTTTTAATAAAAAATAATATTCGCTTTTAAAATAGCCCTTTTTGCCATAATTAAAATGTTTAACTTTAAACTTATCCTTTTTAAACTCTGCTAAAATAGTACTAACTTCCTTTTCAGATCTGTTTTTCTTTTCTTTTCTTTTTGCTACTAGAACGTTTATTCTTATTTTGTTTATTAATACTTTTCTTTTTAATATATCGATTAAAAATACGCTGGTCAGTATTAATAATCTTATTTATATAATTTTCGAAAGGATCCGTTTTAAGTAGCTTAAACATTTTATTTTTAACCTAAACCTTTAAGCCGGCGTAATAAAAAAAAATACATTTTATCGAAGTTTAAAGATAATTACGAAACGGTTAATTTTAATCGTATATTCGGCCGTTAACGTAATTTGTTAAGATTTATATATTAATTTAATTTTATGTTGCTCCTTATTTGCATTTTTAAATAAAACCTATATTCTTTTTAAAATGTTCGTAACTATTAAAAATCTAATTAATGGCATTTATAAAATCGTTAAAGTAATTTATTAAATAATCGTTAAAAATAGGTTTAAATTAATTTAATACTTTTCCAGCAAGTAACTGCGAAATAGCCATGATTTTCTGGTAATTTCGCGTTAAAAAACTTTCGTATTATTTAAAGTAAAGTTTAGCTCTGACCAGGAATCCTTCCCTACTAATAAACCCATTATAAGGCTTGGAAGGAATTAGCTTATAACCTTTGATATCAGGCATTCCATAATAAACAGGAAAAGGTATAGTTTTTCCTTTGTTTCGACCAAATAAAAGGAAAGTTCACGTTTTTAAACGAAGAAGAATTCCCAAAAAGGGTACAAAAACCTTTTTTAATTATCTGGCAAATTTGGCGTTCTCTTACTTAAATTTTATAATTTCCTTAACCATAAAATCCAGTCCCCTATCGGTTATAAGATCGCTTTCTTTTCCTTTTTCGACTTTTACGCCTTGCTTTTTTTCCTTTTTGGCCGGATTTTTCGGGCTAAACTTTGATAATCCTTTTAAGGGTACGGGTAAGTTATTATTAGGAAAAATAAAACCTTTTTAAACCTTTCGCTTTAATAGTTACAAGTACCATATTATCGGTTAATTAAAAAACTTTTTTAATAAAAGGTAAATTATCTAATCTGGTTACTAATCCTTTACTGGCTAATAACGAGGATGGAATATGTTTTTGATCTGTTAAACGTCGTTTTATATTATCTTTTTTATTAAATTTAGGAAAGCTTATGCCCAACTGGACTTTAAACTTTTCGTTAGCTGTTAATTAAGAAATTATCAAAATATAACGAACCTATTATATATCCACCTGGAAATATAAGCAGTATCCGAAATAAGGTCTTACTTTGCAGGTAATAATAGTATAATAAATAAGGTATTCGTTAAAAAGATTTACGGACTTTTCCCTTAATCGGAAAATATATCTTTAATTAAAAACTTTGATTAATAGCTATAAAGCGAAACTAAAAACATGTTATTTATAAAAAAAATCGTCTGATACATATATCTTCCTTATTTCCCTTAATCTCCAAAGATCCCTAAAGGTCTTTAAAAACGGACAAAACCGGTTTCCCTTTATCTCTGGAAACAGACAGAGACAAGCCGAAAGCCGAAATTTAGCCGCCGGGGTGGAGGCCTCAGCTATCTCAACTCATCTAGCTCCTTCTCTGGGTTTAATGGAATCCCTATACATATAACAATTAAATGCTTTTATATTAGTAATAACGTAATATAAGGAAAAAAAATAAAACGTTTTAGTTAATTATGTTTCCATTTATTACCTCGCTTTATTTAAGATCTTATAACATTCCTTTTATTTATTTAACGTTATTAAGAGATTTCAGAACTATATTATATGCCATAGTTTCGATCTTAGTAGTAGTTAACCGAAAATATCTTTAATTAAATTTCTGACAAAAATTTTAAAGAGTAATATTTTGACTAGTTTTATATAGGGTACTATATAAGCTTGCGAACAGGTTTATTAATATCTTAATTATAAAGCTTTAATTAATATTATCTTAATGATAATAATATAAAATAGTTTATAAAATAAATTAATCAAAATCGCATTATTTAGGTTAGAAATGAAACCAAAAGTTAAGCTTTAAAAAGTTATATTGCATATATAACGTTTCCAAATTTATTTCGGCACCCCAATATTGCCCTAGATACGGCCGAGCCGATATTATTTTTTAATTACGAAAATCAACGCGGATCGAAAAGAAATTTATTATCGAAAAGGTTTTGAACTTTAACATGGAAGCGTGTTCTGACCTACTTTAATACGTTACAACTATAGCTAATACATTGCTAGCCTCGCATAATATAGAATACGTTAGAATTAATTAAGCGTTAAATTTTATTAAATTGCAAAGGAATTTTAACAGCGTTTAAAGGGGTAGATTAATTCTTAACGGGTTTTATACAAAAATGTATAAAGCTTTCGTAAGTGGTTCGAGTTTTTCGGGTTATAATTACGAAGTACGGTATCGTCAGAAGGATATTCATAACTTTAACGAACCTGGATTTTAAAAAGACTTTTTATAATAACGGATAGAGTAATTATTAATACAGAAAAACGTAAAATGATTTAAGTAAGCGCAATCAAGTAATAAAGAAGAAGTTATAACTATTAAGATAATTAGTTTTTAGGATTAAATTATAGCATTATATTTTATTATAGCAGGAAGAAACACTTTACGATTAGGTACGGTGATAACTTTCTACTACGAGCGGATTAAAACTTTGTATTAAGTAATTATAGTTAGAAAATAAATAAATTAATTTTCGAATAGGTTTAATATTTTAATAAGTATATTTAAATGCTTATAAAAAGTTTCAAACTTTAGTTTTGTTTTTGACGGTTTGGAAAATTACTATTTAATAAAATTCGGGAAATATTATGAAAATTACGATATTACGAGGTTTTATATGCCCGCGTATTTTTCGTATCAATTTTAATATCATTACGAATTTCTTTAGGTTTTAAAGAGCGTTTGTCTACGGGATAATAGAATTTTATTATAACAGTATTTTTTATTATTATTAAAGAAGGTTCTTTTCGAGCTTTTACAATGCGTTTTAAGTTCTTATAACCTTCTTTAATCTTAGAACTATTTGTGCCGAACTTAGTTTTACTTTAATTGATCTTATTATCGTTCTTTTCGTATTAAAACTATTTTAATTATACTTATGCCTACTGTTTTTTATTAACTTTTACCGCTTTTATTTTACGTTTTTCCAGAATTTTTAAAAGATTTTATAAAGTGACAAAACAACGAAAATTAGTACTTGCAAAAAAGAAATTTCCAACATTATTAGGATAACTGGCGAATAAAAGTATTTAAGGTGATTAATTTTATAATAAACCGTTATATATTATTATTATCTAAAATATTTCTTTTCGGGTTTTGTAAGGTTTGGTAATTTTTAAAGAATTATATTTCAAGTAAACGTCGTAAGGTTAAAACTAAACGTTTTTAAAACGGAGGGATACTTATTATATAAAAGGGATAAGCTGTTTTACCATATAAAAAGGGACTGGTGAAAAGGTTTAATTAATAGTAGCCGAGGGGGGTTGTCGTAAGAGGGTTAAGATTAAGGAACGGAAGTCTGGCGTTTGCGATAAGCCTGGATACAATGCGCATATAGTGTAAACGTTATAAATACGTTTAATAAAGAAGAATCTAATACTTTGATTTAATGCGATATATTATTATTAAGTTCTTTATATTTATTATTTCAACATGCCAGAAATCGGCTCGCGAGCTTGTCTGTGACGTTAGGTTGAATATTGTTTTTACTAATAATTCGCGGCTGTTTTGTAATTCTTTTAAAAAGAATCTGGCAAGCATATAAATATATAAATATAAAAAATATAATGATTAAATAAAAGAGACTGTAGCAGCCTTTTAATATAATTACCCGATTTCATCTAGATATTAGCGCTTTATATTTATAGTTAGATCTTTACATACGTTATATCAATCTTATTTAAAAAATAAATTTCTCTAAATATAAGCAAGGAATTTTTTTATACATAAAATAAAATAAAAACGAAAACGTATGCGTGCCTTTTAATATATAAACCGGTTATTTCTGTTTGATTAATTTATATTTCCCTGATATAATATATTAATTTTTAAAATTTGTAAAAACAACATTTCGAAAACGGAAACTTTGTATTGCCTTGACAAAGAGTTTATAAATTATTATTAAAAAAAATTTATAAACCTTATATCTATAGCCGATTATATATTAGCTTTAATTAATTTTATTAGACGAAAGCTACAGGGGTTTATTTTAAGATATAGCTTTTAATTTAAGAGAATTTTAATATTTTTAATTATTTCGAGTATAAAAGCTATTAATTAAATACAAGAATAATATCGGTATGATGTTAATTAAAATCAAATATATATTATTTTAGTTCTTCTTTAAAAATATAATTATAACCAAAAGTAAACTCGGCAGTAAGATTTTATATAATAACACCGCATTAACACGTTATATTACGAGCATAGTTTTAAAGCTTAAGGTTATTATACCACAATGCCATGTCGTTGTATTATGTTAAACCTCATGACGTAATTTCTTTTTATGAAAAACTTGTTATTATAAAAACAACCGCCCGGTTATTTTAATTATTTTTACAACCTTATTATATTAGTATTAATATGAAATAGCCTACGTACATATTAAGCTTTGCTTATATCTTTACGTTATTCTGTAAGATATCCGAAAATAATAGAAGTTTGCTTTTTAAATAATGTACATGATTTTATTTAATTTAAAAATAGTCTTAATTATAATACTTAAAATTACAATTATAAAAAAGATTACATAGAAATCTTTAAATCCGGATTATAAGCAAACCGTTTTACTTTCCGTTTCCTATAAAATAATTATTTCCTTTTCCTTAAATTTATAACCATTTATTTTTAAATTTTAGTTTAATTTGAAGTTAACGTTATTATAAATTATTTTCGCGGCGAATAATGGACTTTTTATTAAATGGTATAATCCAGCCCTTTTTACGGAAATAATATGTTTTTATATAACTAATTATAATATTTGATTATAAAAAAGTCCTAATTAATATAAAAGAAATTTCAGATATTAAGAGTTTATCATCTACTTAACCTTTTTAAAGGCGTTAATTAATCCGTTAATTCTTACGCTTACATTATTATATTAGTTATAATTATAAAAAAGCTAAATGATAAAAGGGTTTTTAAAAGGTGTATAAATAGTTTAATATTATTATTTAACACTGATTATAAAAGTTTATATAGATTTTGCAAGACGGAAATTAATTAAACTTTAAAACATTCAGATTGGTTATATTATCAAAAAGAAAAATTAAATCTTAGTATATCCGAGCTATAATTAATAAACGCATTAATATTTAAAAAATTAAAAGGTTATTAATTATAATTCGTATAATATTAATAACAAAGTATAATATATTAAACGGTATCTATATATATATAAATATAACGTTTTATTATTATATAATATAAACATTTAATTTCTAACAATTTATTAATAGGTAAAATGACCACTTTTATCGCATAGTTATATCTTAGGCCTTGCTGGCTCGTTCCTTAGTTCTGGGATTTGATTAGTTAATTTCTAGCGTTATGGAGTGGTACTTAAGTAATTTTTTAAGAAAATAAAGAACGAGCCAGCGGGGCCGGAGCTAACTAAGGTAAACTAGGACTTCTAAAATTAAGAACGAGACTTTGTTTTAAGCCTATCCATATTTAATAATGGGTGGGTTACAGCTACGGCTTTGCCGAAATCGTGAAAGGCTCCATAAGGACAAGTCTGTACTAGATAAAAACCAGCTTCTTATCAACTTGAAGACAACCAGGACATACCACTACCATCACACGTCACGCAAGGCGCCGCTTACATCTACGGCAATAAAATATAAACGTTTCCATTTACGAAACTCTTCCAGATGCTTAATAAGCAGTAAAACGAGACCACTAAAGATGACGGTCTCCATATCTGCCGCATACAATACAAGACCTTTATAACGAATAAGCCTCGTCAATTCCTACCGGGCGTATTACAAAAGGCCCCCTAAGGCGTACCAAGTAACTTAATATTTGAATTTACTATAATACAACCCCACCACCGCCATCTGGCCCATTTTCCGTTTTTATTATAGTTGCTTTAGGGCACTAGGCATTATCGCTTTTGCCGCGTTATCCAATTAAGTTAAAATTACAAATATTAATCCAATCCCTAATCTTTACGTTTTAAGCTTACTAAGTTGTTTTATTTCTGATATATAACAGTCCAAAAAGCACAAAGTACAAAATACTCCACGGGGGGGAATAAGTAATAAGGAACCGATATAAAGCCGACTATCATTTGGAAAGATAATATAAAAAATACAGCCTAACAACTTAGGCATCGCGGCTCCGCGGTATTAAGCCCGGCCATATTCCTATTATATATATCCCATACTGCACAATCCGCACTTAAGTTTTTAAAGTCGCCATATCGAAAGTACCTTATATCTTAAAAGCTAGGTATTCCGAAACGCATGTCGGTTAGGTAAAAAAAAAGCATACGGGCTCCTTATTCGTTAGGTTTAGGCTGCCATATCTTTCTTAAACAACCCGAAACAAATTATCGCTTATAAGACTACGGGAGGAATAGCCTTATAACCTAACGACTTGGAGCAAATAAAAGTGCTACCTACCTAAATTCGAGATACGTAGCAATAAATTAAGCTTTAAGTCGGAAACTGCCCAATTCTAAACGCAGCCAATGGGGTATTCAGAAATATCACGCATACGTTGCTTTCTCTGTTTTATCATAGTCGGGCCTTTCTTAAAGGGCACACTCGGCAGCATCAGTCTGTTATGGCTTGCAGGAAACCGGTAGGTCTGCTAACCAGCCCAGACTCCCTGCCTCCAAATGTGAAGCGCCCATAGGAAACTGAGGCTAGGATTTGTGATCCCAGCAAAGCTACGACCAAGTTGGCTGCGGAAAGATCCCGGGTATCACAGTTGTCGGAAATTAGGGGTTCCGTTACCTCATTAAAATCAGGCCCCATATTTAAGCTTGGGGCTGCGCAGCGGTGGATATCACTTTTGATCAAGAAGTAACTGCAAGGGTTAGATATATCGATTTAACATTTTAAAAAGGGCTTTATAAAGACAGTAAAACTTTAAAAATAAGGCCTAATAACTAGTTATATTTTTTCTACTACCTTAAATACCACTTTATATAAATTTACTCAACTTTATATGATAGGTTTTTGTAATATATATTAATTACTAATCTTTAACGTTAAAATTTAAATTATAAATGGGAAAATTAGAGCTTTATTCTTGCCGTATAGGTTTCTTTATAATTGGAATCCCCGGTTAAAAAAATATAATTAAAAAAAAGATCAAGTGTACTTATAATTAGCATCCATTATAACCCTTTACACCTTTTTAGCGGGTCTGGTAAGAACATAATTTTACAAGTTAAAGTAATAATAGATAAGGCTTAGAATCACAGATAAAAAACCAAGAAATATATTTTTTACGTAATTAGCTGAATATAAGGGACGTATTAATAGGGTTAAAAGAAATTCCTTAAATCATCGAATATGTACCTTTTTAAAATAAAAGGCTTATTTTTATCTCATAGTATTTCCTGTTTCTTGCCGATATAAACGTTACTAACTTATACGTTAACGTTAAATATACGGCTGATAAGCTTATAGAAAATTTACGCTGTTAATATGATCGATTTATATTAAATTAAATAATTATCAGTTAAACCCGTATTTAGAGACAAAATAAATAACTCCGGTATATTCTGTTTTTGGAAAAAATTTAATATCGTTTTTATGATTATAATAAATTTTATATTTCTTTTATTATTTAAACCCTTCTTTTATATATAATTTAATTATTATTTAAATTATATTTTTAATCAAGTAAATAAGAACTAACGGAGTTTTATATTAATAGTACCATATTAGGCCTTGGGTTTATTTTTCGCTGCAATGAAAAATGGTTTATTTAAAGATATTTAACGTCTAATTAGGGGATAATATACATTTATACTTTTGGTTTCCAATACGTATTAAACTATTAAGTCCAAAATGAAATATTGAATTTTATTTACAAATTAGAATATAATTTTATTACCGCAGAAGGAAATGATATAAGATTGGGATTATAAAGATTTCGACCTCAACATATGAATTTTCGTAATTTTCGTATTCTTCCATTGCTGAGGTATATTAAAATATATGTATATTAATTACCAACGGCGTTATAAAGGAAATAGCGAATGATAAAAGTTTTAATAAAGCTAAGAATTTAAATAAATATAATTATATTATAAAAATCAAACGTTAAATATAAATAGCCCTGTAATCGATATGATCATCTTTATTATATTTAAATGTTAATATTTAAATTAAATACATTTAATAATCTTATAATTAACACGCATTTATTAATAAGTAATAATGTCCTAATCTGAATTAAAACCTACTTGTAATTATAAAAACAATCATTCAATTAAGATTATAATAAACCGCAGGCATTCGTTAAAGATTATAAAAAGGTTTTTGAAACTCTATAATTTTAAAATGCCTTCCGGAAACTAAGTTCGCGTATATAATACATTAGCATACCATGGTAATTGCATCCGTAGCGTAATATTTACAGTAGTTTTAAATTTTGTATAAATATTCTGGAAGTTAATGGGATGATATAGCAAGAAATATCGAAAATGCTTTTGATATAAAATGTGTGGTAACGATTAAATCCAAAACATTCTGTTTATAAATATTTCAGTATAATTAATCATAAATAAACTATTTTAATCGTGTTTTATTCAGTAATTGGGCAATATGTAATTACTCAGTTTATTATAAAATTAGTTAAATAATGAAAGAAATCTATGCCGGGTAAACTAAGAAGAAAATTATTTGTTACAATATAAAGATTATAATAACGATTAGCGTAACGATTTTAAAAAATAAAGGGGGCGATAAATTACTTATTACAAATACTCCCTAATGGGATGTAATCGGGTTTAAAGCTTAATTCCAGCCTCTGGTTGGTTAAGATATTAATCGGATTTTTTGTAATCTCTTTTTAAAAAGAATATAGTTTTATTTTCTGGAATAGAACGGAAATGGAATCAGATAAATATGTCTTCTGTAACGGTAAGTACGTTTATATAACAATTTTAACGTATTTAAAAAAATTGCAAGGAGTATATAATAAAACCCGTAATATCCTGATTCCAGCTGAACTGTATCACAATTTATGGCTGCTTATCTTTAGTTATATAGCCGAATTTTGTGATCTGAAAAGAACCTTAAAATATAATAAGCAGATTCATTAAAGTAATTACCGAAAGAATAATCGAATTATAACATGAGTAATAGAGTAACAAATTATCTTTCATAAGCTATTTCTATACGGTTTTAAAAAATGTTTTTCGTTAATTTCCATTATATTAAAACCGGTTTTCCATTATATTTCTTCGATAAAAGTAAAGAAAGTAAAAAGTCTTTTTTAATTAAAAATATATTCCAATCAATAAAAACGGTTACCGAATTCAATTAATAATAATATTGAAAGGTTTAAAAAATTTACCTTTTCCTTTTGCTATTTTTGATTTATAAAGAAACCTTGTGTTTTATACCGTCAAAAATATAAGAACTGTTTTAGAAACCGTAAAATTTACTGAATCTAAAATAGCAGTACCGGCGTTTAATATTTTCAACCTATTTATATATGTAATAAAATGTAACCGGTTATTAACGTATTTAAAAATACTTAAACTTTTTCTTAAAACTTTAAGATTCTTTTTAAAATTCTAGTTAGTTTTTTAAATATCCAAATAATTATTTTAAAAATGTTATTTATTATAAAGAAATACGGTTCTAGTATTTATTAACTTCACTAATTAACGAGATTTAAAATTCGTTTTTATTAAAGAGTGATAATATAGTTAATGTAAACTTAAAGTATTACTTAACGGATAAAATTATAATATTAGAAAAGACCAGCATTAAATCATAAATTTGTAAAACTCTTAATAAAAATCTTTTAATCTAATAAACATAGTTTCTTTAATTTAAAAGCATTTTCTTGCTTAAAACAAAGTTTTATTACCTTACTGATATTTTAAAAACTAACGAAAAGCTTTATGATATTATATTACTTTATATCCACGTCGAATTTCATCTATTAAAAGACAATAACTTGAATAACATTCCAGCTAAGATAAGGCAGCTTATATTGCTATCGAAATTTGTTAACCAGTAATCCACTTAGAAAAAAAAATGTATTTTATATGCTTATAGACAGTTATATTTAATAAGCGTATGATTATACAGCTATATATATCTCGAAACTTATGTCATTTAAATAAAGATTAAATTAACGTCTTTTAAAACAATATTCCGTTATAGCCTTGAAAATAGATATTTTAAACTTTACGAAATAAGTTATTTAATAAGTATATATTAACTTTTTATATCCTCGTAATAACAACGTCAGGCTACGCGTATATACTCCGTTTTATAACGTGAAAAACTTAAAGATATCTTTTTATTAAAATCCTTTCCATTAATATAATACATGTTTTCGCTAATTACTGGGGTTAAATTGTTATAACTTACCGGCCGGTTATTAAGTAATATTATGAAATAAGTGTAATTTTATAACAAACACGGTTTTTTAAATTTTCTAAGTGTTTATAATGATATTCTTAAAATAAAAAACATACGGAAAGTTTGTATTTTAAATGAGTAAAATACCTTGAACATCGATGGTTACTTTAAATCAAATAATATAATAAAAACTTAAGCTTAGCTTTTTAACTTTCGGCGGCATGATAATTATAGTAGTTGTTAAAACAAACGTTAGTAGAAATAATAGTCTAGCGAACGGTAAAGATTCGAGTATAACGGGTTTATAATAAGAATTCATCTTAAACGAATAAACGGATTTCTTATTAATCCTTGCGTTTTTAACCCTTATATTACTTAAAATCTCTAGGATTTCTTTATTAATACTTAATTTAATCAGTTTAAGTGGCTATCTTCCTTTAAATAACTATATTTTTACAAGTTTAAGCCTCATTAAAAACTTTATATATCGTAAGAACTTGTATAATTAGTTTTTTAATAACAGGAAAGAAAATCGTCGTTTAAAATTTTAAGATTATTTTATATAAGATTTAATTAAATTATACGTTTTCAATAAACATAACCTTATTAAGTAGCTTTCTTTAATTATCGTAAATATTTGTAACTTAACCACAGTTATGAAAACCAATTGAAATTTTAAAATTTAAAGTTTAAAAAGCCTTTTGTAATAATAATTATTATGCTGGAAGTGATATAATCATATACTTATAAGAAAGCCTTTTAAAACCTTTAATTAATCGTTAAAATACCGCTTTAAAATAGTAAATTATTATCAGAAACCTTTTATAAATTTTGCTAACTTAAAACGTATTTAAAGGCTCGCTTATATAAGTATGCTATCTTTTTAAAAATAAAAGAAAATAAATTTAAAATTAATTTAGCTTTCATCCGGATCGTGAACGTTTTCCTTTTAAGGATACCCTTGAAACCCTTCATATTGCCGTTTTAAAACTCGGTATACTGTATTAAAAAGGTAAGTTTAATATTTAAATAATAGTTCAAACATATTAAGATTTTATCATCGTATTAAATCACTTATAACAAAGCATTCTCCTACTTTTCTAAAACCTTTTAAATTATCGTAGAAATGGAACTGATATATCTTTCGTTTAATTCTAACACTTATTCTTTTAAATAAAAAATATCTTTATCGAAAATTTAAAAAGTCGATAATAACTCGCTATGTTAAGGTGAAAGCCTCTTCCATTGATTCGAATCCTGTTTACCTTTTAACTTTCGCCTTATTTTATACTTAATATATAACTATTATATAAACCTTGGAGCGGATTTTCGACCGATTAAACTGTGATTAAACGATTATTTTAAATGTTAAATATGTTATTGTAAGTATTAAATCGCATTTTTACTAATTCGTAAAAGGTTTACGATATATAAAATAAAGTATCGTTTATAAAATACCAAAATTATATCAATAACTATGACGTTAATAGTTTTAATAACAAATTTATTAAAATACTTTATTTGTTTAAATATAACTTAATATTATAACCCGAAAGCCTGGCCAGTTAACAAACGGTCGGGAAGTGTAAAGCATGTCTTCGACGTAAGTCTCAGGTTATGCAACTGGCTTAAAAGTCTTAAAAAGCTTGGCGCTTTAATCCCTTTAAGCTTAAGGTAAGCTTAAAAGTTTTAACGAACTTAAGGATTTAAGCCGCTAAAGAACCTATAACCGAAAATGCTATATATACGCATATTTTTGTTTAAAACTTTAAATAATACCAGCTTATAATAAATATAATTCCTTAAATAATTCTTTAATATATGTTACTATCAACCGTAATTTTATCTTTAATTTATTACTTAGCTTCTTATAATATTATTATTAATATAAATGTAACGGCTAACTGGCTTAACCAATTACTAAAACCTAATCGTACGGTTAATGTTGGCAGTAGTATTATGGAACTCTGAATAATAAATTAAAGGTATAATTACGTCTGGTAATAGTAAATATTAAAGGTATTTTAAGTAATTAAGTTATATTACAAGCTTTTATTATTTAGATTATAAAAAAATAATAAACGTATATATAATATTTTTGGCTCAAAGTAGTTAAATGGGTTAAACTTTTAAGTTTATTAAAATATAAGTTTACTATAAATTCAAAGAGCTTAAAGCGTTAAGGTTTTTAAAATTTTGAAGCTAGTTAGGTATTCCGGAACTTCCGGCAGAAATAGTTCCAAGATTTTTTGAACGCATATGTATAAGTTAAACTTTTAAATTATAATACGACTTTTTTCCGTTAAGATTTTTAAAAAAAAAAAGTTAATTTATTTATTATATTTATTTAGTAAATTAACTTTTATATATTTCTTAAAGGTTATTATTAATTTTTATTTTTAAGCGTATTAAAAAAAATAAACATTATTTAAGCGTAATAAGGTTTTAATTCTAATTAAAATAAATAAATACCTTTATTTTTGTCATATTTTTCCATATTTCGTATGCGCGTTATAAATTTAAAAAAAGCGTTTATAAGGTTTATTCGGCTTTTAGAAAATATTTCCATTATATCGAACATAATAATTTTTGTGTTTTATTTAATTTATTTATTTTTAGATAATAACAATTTTGGGCGAAAATAAACGGCTAAAGCGCGAAGAAAAATAAGTGCGAAAGGGGTTTTTTTTTTTTTTTGCCGTTATTAAGTTAAACCGTTTTTAAAAGTAACGTAGGATTTTTACGCTGTCGTAAAATTAAAAGGTTATGTTGTAATGTTTAATATACGGAAATAATAGAAAAGTTTAAACCATTAAAAAAAACGTAACAGTAACTGGAAACAGAATTAACCGTTTCCGTATAGGCCGTTTCTTTTACTAATTGGTTATTAGATTGGGACGTATTTAAACCTAGCGCTTCCGGTACTGTTACTAAAGATTTTTAGCAGGTGCTAGATTTCCGTAAGGTTTTTTATAAGTTCTTATATATCCTTTAACTTTACGTAAATTCTTTATTTAACTAGGTATTATTTCTTGCCATTTTTTGGTATTAAAATTTTTCTTAACTTTTTATAATAATACGTTTTCCGTCACCTTTTTTTTTCCGCATGGATTTAAATTATGTCCGTTATTAACTTCAATAAAGAAACGTAAATAACGGGGTAAAGCTTAACTGTAGGCGGTAATTTTAACTGGTATTTATTTTTTAAATTAATTTTTGTAATTTTAGACGGTTTAATGTATTTAAAATCGAATTTTCTGTGAAGTCGTTTGGTTTAGATGTTGTAGTAGCTAAGGAAACTATTTTCCTTTTTTGGAAAGTTAATGTTTTTAACTTTGGTTATTTAAAATATTGTTCATTTAAATAGAGACGAATTTAAGTTTTGGTTTATTTTTATATGTCATTATTTAAGTCATTTAAACGTAAGAATTATTTTAATCTTACTTGGTTCTTTGTTGTGTAAATTCTGGTAAATTTTTAATATAAAATTAATATTAACGTTTGTTAATATTTTTTTAATGTTTTCGTAATAATTTGCATTATAAGTTAATTAAGCTATTATTAACTTTTCGACCTTAGTATTTTATTTATAATTAATATAATATTTTAAATAAATTTTAAGCATTTAAATATTTTTTTAACTATCGGTTTATGGTTTAAAACCGCCTCAAAAATTAGAGTTTAAGCTTAACTATGCTATAAGGTTTTGTTAAAATTCTAAAGTAAATATAATACTTTTATCGAATATGATTTTTATTAGAAGTTTATGTATAATAATAAAATAGTTAAAAAAACGTATATTAATTATTTTGCGTTTATATTTTCATCAAATAATAAGAAATAAGAAGGTTTTGTAGATCGATTTACGATTATAAAAATGTTATCTTAATATCTACATATTACTTGATCTTTTGATAATGGTAATTTAGTACTAAAATTAAAAATAAATAAATCTTTCGGTCGTTATATAACTGGTAATAGCTGTAATTTTCCGTCTGCTTTATAACGCCGTATCTTGGTTTTATTATCTAAGTTATATCTTCGTAAGACTTCCTTTATTAGTAATTTTATTTTGGGAAAATAATATATACGTTATAGAAGTTTTAAGTTCTATAGACTTTAAAGGTATTTATATAACTAATATTTATATATTTCGCGCGGTAATCTTTTTTAATATTCTTCTGGTACTTATAAATAATTTTCTTTTCTGTAGCAATTAATACTTATATTTTTAAATTTTTTAACATAATTCGGGTATTATTCTTTTAGTTATTATAATTCATCGTAATTTTATATATCCTTTATCAGTCAAGTTAAACATTTAATATAAAACCTTAAGAGCTTTTTTTCCTAGGTCTGGTCGTTTACTAAAAATGTCTGCTTTACAGTTTTTTAACCCATTTCTCTAAATAATAATAGAATCAGATTTCGAAAAGTATTTTATATAACGGAATTATCGTCCTGTTAATTTTGGGGTAATGGTAAACCGGGTCAAATATTTATTGTTTATGTATACCTTAATTTGATGTAAATTTTTTAAGGAAATATTTTAACTTTATAAAAACGTTATTGATAATTGGGAATTTTTTATTAAAATGCCGTAATTTGCTTTAACTTTTTTTTTAACTTCGAGGAATGAAACGTAATAAGGTATAAATTACTTTAATTATCTTTATCTGCGAATATTACGCTTAACGTATAATCCGAAATATCGGTTCTTAATTTTACGGGGTAATTTGGGTTGAATATAATTAGTACTGGTTCGTTAATAATTATATCTTTAATCTTTTTAAAAGTTTTTTTTTATTTCGGCTATTTATTAAAACTTGGTTTTTTTTAAGTTAAATAAGGGTATCGCGATTTTGTTAAAATCTCGTATAAACTTTCGGTAATAATTAATAACTCTAAAAAAAAACTGGATTTCGGTAATTATAATAAATAGATTTTACTTTTAATTGCTATTATTTTTTTTAAAACTTATTTTAGTATATCCGGAAGTAATAACGTATCTTAAGTACGCCACTTTTTACTTCTGGAATTCAGTTTTTTCGGCGTTAAATAAGACAATAACGTTTTATAAGGCTTAAAAAACCTTATAAATGTATTTTCTATTTTCTTCTTCCGAAAATAAATAAATACAAATGTTATCGCATTAATAAAGAATAAAAATATCCAAATATTAGCGTAATATATAGTTAACTATCCTTTCAAACGTTACAAGTACGTTAATAAACCCAAAAGGCATTATTAGGTATTCGTATAACCCGTATTTAATTTTAAAAATTATTATTTATTCTTTTCTTAGCTTAATCCAGATTAAAATATACCCGTTTCATAAATTTAAGGTAATAGATTATTTAATTCCGTAAAAGCGATCCTTTCTAAGCGATCTGTTATTTTAATAACTAAGTGTAAAGATATACGATCCTGAATCGTAATATTGTTTAATGATCGGTAATCGATTATTGACCGGAACTTTTTATTCTTTTTTGGTACGAAAAATATGGAATAATCCGTTGATAATTTAGAACATTTAATGTATTACTTGCATAATTTATTCTCGAAGTATTTTCGTAATACGTATAACCTTTGTTAATTTAAGTTATATGTGGGTTAAAAGGTAATCGTTTTATTATTTTTTAGAATTATTTCGTTGTTTTATTTATTATGTTTTAATAATTTTATTTCGACTTAATTTTAAAAAAACTTCCTTTATATTTGTAATATTATAAGAATAATTTAATTATTCCTTTTAGTTTTAGGGGTTATTATTATAAATTGTCGTTTATTTCGTATAACTGTGCTTTAATTATAATAACGACGTATTGTATATATCTATCTCGCTCTGTTTTTTTGCATATATCGTATTCCTTTGGGTAAGAATGTTTTTATCGTATCTTTATACCTATATTTGCTATCGTTATTATCGATTAAATAATAGAATGTTTTTTTAGATTGTTTTCATCGATAAACTATAAAATAAACCTTTTGTAGCCCATCTTTTAGTAAATTAAAAGGTTATATTTATATAGTTATTTTTTGCCGAAAGTTCTGATATTTTTCCGTTTTAAGATCATATCGAAATTAATAAGTTATTTTTGTTTTTAACTCCACGTTTCGAAATAATTAATTTTGCGGTTAACCCTTCCGTTATTATATGTAAATTTAATACCTTTTGCATTTTAAACTTCGTAAGATTTAGCTTTCTTTTTCTATAACAAGCGTAATTCGTAAATTATTTCCAGTTTAACAGAATTCGGGTCTGTTCCGTAATTTATAATAACAATATATTATTTTTTTAACTCGTATTCTAATTATAATAAAAGGAATATTTATCCTTCTTATTATCATATATAAAACTTTTTTAAGGGGTATATGTTAACCTTTTTTGCTTTTGTTCACTTATAGCTTTGTTATAGGTAACGATTATTCTTTTAGGCCTATTTTTAACTTTTTAATACGTTCCTGGTTTTCTCTGTCAATTTTATAAATCT
The DNA here is from genome assembly GCA_004155925.1 of Monosporascus sp. MG133. Lineage (NCBI taxonomy): Eukaryota > Fungi > Ascomycota > Sordariomycetes > Xylariales > Monosporascus > Monosporascus sp. MG133. Next base: position 389,395 of record QJNX01000011.1, on the reverse strand, counting down.
TTTTTAACAACGCTTCCTACCGTCGTAATTAAGCTTTAAATTTAAGAAATTAGGCGTAAAATTCCTTTCGTCGGATATATATCGTTTTCTTGAGGTAATATTTCTATTGCTACTGGGCGTCGTATTATACCATATTGTTTTCGCGTTCCTGGATTTTCTTCTTTAAATTACGCCTTTGGTTAAGTTTTTTAATAAATTATAACTTAAATCGTAAATTATAAATAACCTTTCGTACGGCCCTTACAACAATTTAATACATTTATTCTTTTTATATTTTATAATTCAACTATTCTTAATGATATATAAGGTTCTATTCGGCGTAATCTTTTCCTTCTAGCCAGCTTTCTTTTGCCCTAAAGGCTTTTAATAATTTTTTTATATGGGCAGGGTACGCAGATATCGGTACCACTTTTAATTCTTAATATCTTTTCTGGTTTAGTTTTCGAAATTGAACCTTTGTTAGTATATACGTTTAATTCGTTATTTGATATATTTTTATTATTTTTAATATCAGAAGTAATAGGTTTTCGTATGATCAATAGCGCATAATTTCCTATATTAATCGTGCTCTTTTAAATATAGGGCTTCGTTCTAACCTTGGTACTTTTTAATCCTTTTATTTAAATTTTATTATTTTTGTCGTTATTATTTCTTTTGTTACATAAAAAATATTAATATTCTTGGTATTAAATTTTTCTACCCGTCGTAGTCTTGCAACCATTAAGTAATTATTCGACCGGATATGGCGGCATGTTATCGTATAATTACGGCCTAGGAAAATGTTTTAACCTTTCGCAGCCCTTTTCATACTTTTAGGGGTAAGTTAAGGTTCTCACTTTTTTCTGATTATGCCGGAAGTTAAGGCCTTATTATTCTTATTTCTGAATCGTTTTTTATCTACCGGGATCCAACCGTTACGTTCTTATTTCTTAAAGGTCTTGTACTAGTTCTTAATATCGCCCGTTTTGTTATATTATAGCATTTAATTTAAATTCTATCCTTTTTCCACGTTGTTCCTATTTCCATAAATCTTAAATACATACCACAAAACGTATTATCTTTTCGTAAAGATCTTAAAGTAGGTGGAATATCTAGTTTTGTTGCCATCTTTAACGTTCCTAATCTTTTAAGCGTATTATCGGTCGCTAATTTAATTACTGTCGTAATATAATCGGTTAAAAGTTTTATTCGGTTTTTTTTAATAAACTTCCTTTATATTTCTTCCTTTAAGCCCTTAAAAAACTTAACCATGAACGCTTTTAATCCCGAGTTTATTTTCGAAATTAACTAAGTAAACGTAATACCGAAACTAAACATAAACCCTTTTTAAATTAGGTTCTTAATTTACATTTCGGCCTTTGTTTTCTTAGGTATTACTCTAAAGATTTCCCGTGAATATAGCTTCGAATCTCTTAGATTTATTATATATTATACCTACCTTTAGTAACTATACATTTTGTACGAATATAACATGCTCCCTTAAAGCTAGTTCGAACTAAAGAACTGTATTTTTCTTAAATTAACTAATTACGGATTTAACCTTCAAGCCAAAAATCGCAAATTAGACATGAAAGAAATTAAAATACATTCTGTATTAAGTAAAAAATAATTATAACTTGGTCAAGATCCCGTCGAATAGTTCGGATTTAAATAATCTTAATACCTTTCGGGGCTCTTTAATAAATATTAGCTAAATAAGTCGGCTTTTTTCCGAAAGGCCTGCAACCGTAAAATTCCTACCTTTTCCTTTAAGCCCTTTTTAAATTATTTAAGCAAAACGATAAAACCGGATTATCCTCTCGGAATTAAATAAAACGTTTATTTATTATATCTAATCGTGAAAATATTTTTTCCTTAATAAAACTCGGCTTTTATAAAACGTTTTAATTATTTTAAACCATAATATAATACGGAACTATATAAGGAAGGTTAATAAGTCACTTATTATATAATATAATATCGGAAATATTATTTAAAGTTTAATAATATTATTAATTATAAACTTATAACCTATAACTGTTTACTAATTTAATTAATTACTAAACCTTAATCGTACGGTTTATATTAATAATAATATTATAAAAGTTTAAATAATAGAAATAAAATATAATTACGTATAATTATAACAAATATTAAAAATAATTTAAATAAAAAATTATATTTTAAATTGGTATTATTTAAACTATAAAAAAATTACGAACGTATATATGCTCCTTATTTTTTAAGGTTTATTCTTAAGGTTTATTCGTAAGGTTTATCCTCAAGGTTTACTGCCTCGCATAAGGTTCATCAGAGTCGAAGCTTATCGGCAACCACGCATTCTGCTTTAGAGTGAGGTTCTGCTTCAGAGTAAGGTTTTATGGGACTGAGGTATATAATCTGTCTTAACCGTAAAAACTATTAATCAGTTATCGTGTTCGAAGATACTGGGTATAATATTTATCGTATGGATTATATATGTAATAATTTTCTGTATATTTGGTTTAGCCTGGAAAATAAGGCTTAAACCTATATCAACCTTGCATATATGCTACTTTTGGCTTCAGGTACTGAAGCGGCTTAAACCTTAAGGCTTCTTAAAACTTTTAAATTTATCACAAACTTAAAAGGCTTAAAACGTCAAAGCCTTAAAAACCTTTAAGCCAGGTACGTAACCCAGGACCCACGTCGGAGATAATTCCAAGCCTCTCCAACCATGTGTTTAGAGGCCAAGCCTTCAGGTTATATTAATAAACCGTTCTATTTAAGTTTAATAATTATTTAGGTTAATTAGTTATTATACATTATAAGCTTTTATTACATAATACTATTAAACTTTAAATAATACATTATATTATAAATATATCGAATACCATTTAATCATATTAAAAAAATAAAGGTAAAATAAAATTTTTTAACGCTTTAAAACTTAAATTAAAGTCATTTAAAAAGTCCAAATTAACCAAACTAAAATTAAGCATAAAAAACTTTAAGTTTATAACTGCAAAAGCAATATCCAAAACTTCTTTATTTAAGTACATTTTTATTTCTGTTTTAAAGAGATTATTAATAAAACTAATACAACTTTTAAGGTTACGACATTCCTTAAAAGAAATACTTTACATTGGTTTGAACTTACTTGATGTACTTATTTAAAAGATAAACTATTAAATTAATAATACTTTATTAAAATGATTTTCGAATATTACATAAATTTCGAAATGAAATTAAAAGCAGATTTGGAAAGTTTTAAATAAAAAGAATACGTAATGTAGAAGTCTTTTCATTTAAAATAAAAAGCGACAAGGTTTAAAAATACAATAACGTTTAAAAATTTTAAAGGCGAAATAAGATAAGTAAAAATAAAAACGATAATCTGATTAGTAATTTTTATAAAAACTTTAAAAAGAATAATAAAAATAAATTTAATAAAACAAGACGCCTTATTAACCAAATAAATATATAATGGCAATCATAAAAATCCATAATCGATATTAGGGGTAATAAAAAGAACAAAAAAGGAGAGTTTATTCCCAAATCCGGGTTTTTTAAAGCTAATTAAACCAGGAAACGTAATACGCCTGTTACTGCTTACGGAAGGGTACCAGAGCCTATGGAGCTAGGGAGGACCTAGTAACGAAATCGGTCCCATTTTAAACATTACAACTGCGCCAAAATAGGTAATTTTAAAAATTAGTATAAGGTACCTAAAAAATAACATTATGGTTAAACCCCGGTATCTAAAGAACGTTTAAAAAACAAAAAATAATAAAATAATAACTTATAGCATAATTATAAAAGATAAACTTTAATTAGCCCTAAAAATACGAAAAGGATAAGGAAAAGCTAAAGAAACTTTTTAGGCCGCAATTAAACGATAAAGTATTATTATAGTCGGAGTAACGGTTGCCTAACGGCATAAGGAACATAACGGATAAAGAAATTTTAATCCCGGTAAAACTAATATTTGGGGCGGTATAAAAAAGGTAATCGTAACAAAAGTAAAGAAAATTATAAAAACAGATTAAAGAATATTAAAATTAAAATGAGGCATTATACCTAATAAAGCAAAACCGATACGGTAAATTAGACTGTCTTTATTATAGAAAGAGTTATTATTCTCGATATTAATAATCATAAAGATATATCTAACAACTAATTACCCGTAAATATTATTAAGGATTCGATTTCGTAAATGAAACCAGAAAGGACGTTAAAGGTTAAAAATGGTACAGATACATACGGATTAAAATTACGTAAAATATTATCGACATCTTCGTAATGAAAGAAAGTTAGCTAAAAAGAAAAGATAGCTTTAAAAAGGACTTTGTAAATTATTATAAATAATATAATCATAAAAGGTAAAATATAAATATATTAAACAATTATAAACGCTTTATAAAAGGTTGCTGCTAATTTACGATTTAGGTTATTACTTACCAAACCTCTTAGCGAAAAACGCAAATTATAAAAAGGAATTTAGAAAAAAGAAAGATATAAGATAATATAATGCCTAATGATAACAAAAATATCAACAAAAAAAATCAATATATGCCCTACGAAAGCAATTCTACGCGGAATTCCTTAAACTTAAAACTTAATCACGATGTTGAAAAAAGTAATTAAAAAAATAAAAGAAACTTAATGTAAAGAAATTAAAAACGAATTAAAAAAACTAAGATTAAGCCTAAAAAATAACCGCAACCTGGAAAAAGGTTATAAGCTAATAAAAGCGAATAACCTTAATATCTAACTTGTTAAAAAGCGTTATATATTTTAATAAAAAAATAGAAAATCCATTTATTATAATTAAAATACGAATTAATAAAAAAATAAAATCTTTTATAATAATAAATAAATTAACCGCAAAATTAATTATTACGAAGCTTATATTTAGAAATGAGTATACGTTAATATTTTTAATATTATTTGGATTATAAGTTCCGATATAATCTTCGGTAAAATTTACTAATATTAACGTAATTTTTTAATTAATTACAGAATTAATTAAATGAAAGCGGTTTTATTTTTTATTCAGAAAAGCATTTTAAAAAAAGTCTTTTTTTAAAACTAGCGATAACGATAATAATATAAATAGAAGGATATACTAAAAAGTCTATTACTTAAATACATACGATATATATAAAAGAAACAAGAAAATATATCCGACCTATTATTATTATTATTATTAAAATATAATTATACGAAAAAAATGGTAATTTTTAAATTAACCCCCTAACTAAAAAAATAATTAAAATATTACAGTAATATTAACAAATACGATTAATAGTTTAAAAGATAAATTAAACAAAGTTATTATAATAAAAGAAATAAAACCAAAACATAATTTTAAAATATAATATAATAATTATAAATTACTTTTTATAGACGTTACACAAATAGAATTTATGTATATAACGGCAATATTCCGAACATAAATAACGAAAAAAAATATATTAAAGCTTTTATGGGATTAAAATTTACTTTATACGTTTTATACCTAAAGAACATAAAACAATAATATTAATAATTCATTATTAATAATGAAATATTATTATCCTTAAATATCGTAAACAAGGTTAATATAGGTTCAAGCCTTATTTTCCAGGCTGAGCCAAATATACAGAAAAGTATTATATATATAATCCATACGATAGATATTATATCCAGTATCTTCGAATACGATAACTGATTAATGGTTTTTACGGTTAAGATAGATTGTATACCTAAGTCCCATAGAACCTTATTTTGAAGCAGAACTTTACTTTGAAGCAAAATGCGTGGTTGCTGATAAGCTTCGATTTTGATGAACCTTATGCCAGCTGGCTGCAATAAACCTTAAAAATAAACCTTAAGAATAAACATTAAGAATAAAGCTTAAGAATAAACTTTAAGAATAAACCTTGAGAATAAACGTTAACGATAAACCTTAAGGGTGAACCTTAAGTGCGCATAAAAGGCTGTATGTACCTTTACTAGTTTTACGGCTTGATTATTTTTACAGCTTTTCGAGTTACCTTTATCAAGATAACTGAAAATGCCGCGTTATTTTAACTATACCATACCGGTAATCCGTAACGAAAGGATTTACCAAGAAATCGTCTTATTCATAATCCAAAGCCCCCATAAAGTTACCGGACGGGCCAAGATGACCGATAGCACCGTCGATCTAAAAGACCTGTTCCAAAAAGACAGAATTCGGCTTTTAATTTTCGGATACGATTTAATTCTCGAAAATAGCGGCGATCGATCCTTAATAATGCTTATGCCGAAGAATATGGACACCATGGAGATATTGTTAGAAAAACTGGAAAAGGACATCTCAGTTTATTTCATAATAAATTTCTTAAGAAATATAATTTAAAAATAAAAAGAAATTTATGATAATTACCGAAATGTAAACTTTACTTAAATTTATTAACTTTTACCGGAAATCTGGTTATAACTTTAACCAAATTATAATATCCTTATCCTCGGCGACCAAAAAGAAAAACGAATTTTAATTAAAAATTAAAAGGTTTTTTTTAATAAGATTTAAAAACATAATTATTATTAAACCGATATTAATAATATAGAATTCAAATTATCTTAGAAAACTAAAAATCGATATATGGGGATTATGCATTAAATATAATAATCGGATATATAATAATTCAAATAATTTATAAGTTATAACGTTTTAAAGTTTTAAATTAAAAAGAATTATATTAAATTAAGCTATTTTAAATAAAAAGTTCTTAATTATTATTAATATCTTTTAAAAATCTGAATATTAATTTAATAAAGATTTATATTAAATTAAAATATATACGCACCATCAAAGTTTTACCTGGTTTATTATTACCTTAAAGCTAATTAAATAATAATTCCGTTATATAAAATAACTTTTAAAATTTAATTTTATTATTATTTATTTAAAGAAATCAAAAATGAATAAAAGACATATTTTTAATAAACCCTTAAACTTAAAACCCAGTGTTATAAAGTTCCATACCAAATCTTCGAGTTAATAAAAAAGGTGGTGTAAATTCATGTTAAATTGTTTAAACTTTTTAAAAAATACCAAAATTTATATTAAATGGTTTAATAATATAACGATTAATTAGCAGAAAAAATATAAATAAAGCTTAAAGATTAAATAAATTAAAAAGGTTAATTCGGACAATATACGGATATTAATTCTACGGACCTCCCGCAATTAATAAAATTTTAAAACGGTTATAACGTACATATTATTTCGCTAAAGTAAAATTAATAATAAAAAGAACCCGGCAAAGATATAATTTATGTAGAAAGTAAAGGTACGATGCCATAAACACTACTAAAAATTACAACTATTACCAGTTGCAAAATCATAAAAATTTCATATAAAAAATTCAATATTTACCCGACGAAAGGATTTTTACGCTTAATTTTTTAAACTTAAAGTTTAATTATAACGTTAAAAAAAGTAACTAAATTTTGTTTTAAAATTAACTAAAAGAATTAAAACCGTATTAAAGAAAGAATATTAAACCTGAAAAATAATCGCTACTTATAAAAAAGCTGTAAGTTAATAAAAACCAAAGCATTTAATATATATATTTTAATACAACTTTATAAATTATAATAAAACAGATTAAAATTCTTTTTCTGATGATTAAAATATGATTTAATATAAAATAATATACGGTTATAACAAGTTATGATATTAATACGAACTATATTAAATCGAAAATAATTACCGAATTACGTTTAGTAAGAAAAAATAAAACCGAACCTTATGATATTAAAAATATAAAAAGTACGAAATTAGTTATAATAACGACTGAAATTAATTTTGTCAAATCTTATATTTAAAAAACAAAATAAATTATGAATTTTGATATTATTTTGACAATAAATTTCGATATAATTCGGCGGAAAAAATAATGATATTAATATAATATCCTTAATTAATTACCGAATTAATTAAATAAAATCCGTTTGAAATTTCTTAAATAAAACGTTTTAAAAAAAGTTTAGTTTTAAATTAACGGTAACGAAAATAAATATAAATTGAAAGCTAGAATTAAACCTTTAATACTTAAAAAAGGAAACGAAACAAATATATATAACCCGTTACTATTATAATTCAAATATAATTAGACAAAATAAACGATTATTACATTAACCTTATTAACCCCAAAAAAGATTCGAATATTACCGTGATATTAATAAATGCGAATAACTTGTTAAGAAATAAATTAAATAGAATTATTAAAATATAATAAATAAATCTATAAAATAATTTTAAAAAAATAATATAATTATTATATATTACTTGATATTTAAGTTAAATCTAGAAGATTTATATACATTACGGCAATATTTCGAAAATAAATAAGTAAAAAAATAATAAACGTTTTAAAATTTTGAGAAATTACGTTATATTTTTCCTACTTCAAAACGATAAAATAATATAACTAATACATAATTATTAATAATTAAATAATACTACCGTTACATTTCCTATACTTTTATTTTCTAATTATTAAAAAACCGGTTTTACGTAATTAAATAATTTATTACTTAAATGGGTAAATGGATATAATTTAATTCTAATGAAAATAAGAGATAAATAAAAAATGTTTTTTCAAATTAAAAACCGATTATATAAATATTTAATATTATCTTTGGGATTTATTGATATATTCGTAATTTTTAAAAAATATTTAATTACGTATTATAAATATTATATTGTTTTTATTATTTATTACCTTAATAATATATTTATTTATTTAAATTCCTAAAAAAAGAATTTATAAGCAAAAAATAAGGTACTTAAATGCGTTATTACCCCGGCAAATATTAAATAAATTTTAAAAAAATAAAAATATCTAAGGTAAAATATTGTTTATAAGTTATTAAAGCTATATATAAGCTAACGCCTGGTTGACGATAATAAGTACTTACATGCACCGTCGTCGTTTAAATACGCGACGCGTCCAAATATATACATACATAGTTGATAACATAACGCTACCGGAAAGCATATTCCAAGAACCGTACTTAAAGAGGGCCGGATGAAAAACCGTATGAGGGCCATAGCTACGATAAACAAACGAATTAAAATAGTATACGATTAATTAGTTCCAGGGCCCCACCAAGCTTTAACGCCCCCAACTATTAGTTTTAATAGTCGCCAGCCACAAATACAGAAGCCGAAGCTCCCGAATGGTCCGTATAAAGGGCTTAGCGCCACCCAGAGCACGTTGTTCCAAGCTGGATTCGAACCAGATGTCCTGTTACAAGCTAAGGTGCCCCAAGCCTATAGCAAACGCGCGAAAAAAGGACACCCAGGCTCGAGACCACTAAACCAGTGGGACAAAAAAACTACGATTTAAAAATAAAAAATATTTATTATAAGTAATAAAATTTAAATCATTTTTAAATTTATTCATTATTGCCGGGAATTTGTTTATAACTATACTTAAATTACGATATCCTTATTTAAACTAATTAAAAAAAATTGAATTTTAATAAAAACCATACGAAACATAAGGTTTCCTAGAAATCTTTTACCAGTAATAACGGAACAGTTCAGGTTAAGTATTTTCAAATATACGTTACTTAATAATAGTTAATTAACAGAAGAATCGGCTTATATACAAGTAATTAATTCTGTTTCTAACTGCTAGTAACCCTTATTCAAACGTTGAAATTCCTTAATCGCTTTCGTACCTTAAATATTGCCGTATAATATTTTAATACCTGTTACAGTACAGGAACAGGGGTTCCTGTCTTGGGGAAACCGGCCTTTAGAGCCTGGTATGAGCTCTTTACGGCTGATCTTCGGGTAAGGAAAGCTTCGCTTTCCCCGCGCCAAGATATGGTAATCTGGTGGATCTGGTAAATCTGGAAACCAGATCTAATAGATCCTACAGATCTACGACATACTTATTAAATTTAGATAAATATATAACGAACGGTTTTTTATGTAAATAGTACCTATTTAATTTCGTTTTTTAATTATTAATTTAAGTTTTTAATTTAAAATATCGTTTTTTAATTAAAGAAAAAGTCCGGAAATTTCTTTAACGAACATCTGATTTTTTACATTATTATTATTTATAAATTCAAACCCTTATTTCGGATATTATTTATATCTTCAGATAAATATATAACAGGTTGGTTATATTTTAATAACTTATTAATAAATAATTAACGAATAATTTAAGATTTAATTAAGTTTAAATCTTTTAAAAATTAATAAAAATAATATTATAAAACGACGTTTAATAAATAGATATAATATTTAATTTCCGTTATTAATTAAAAAAACATAATAACCAAATTAAATAATGTATCCTTTATTAAAAACGTTGTTTAAATAATCGGTAATCTGGTACCAATAACTTCAAAATTAAGGGCTTAAAAGGTTTTCTTTTTCCTAATAACAACCTACCCCTACCTTTAAAAAAACTATCGAGGTCCAGTTTAAAAAATTCGACCAAAAAAAAGATTAAGGAGGAACTTGGTATGGAAGTTAAAAAAAGAAGAAAAAAAGCTTACGACGGATAAGCGACTAGATTTTATGGCCGAAATTGTTATAGAATTTAAACAAGAAAACGTTAAACTTGCCTAATAATTAAAGAAAAAAATTTCTGCACTTTTGTTTGGAGCCATTTTCCAGCTAAAAACCTTAATTTCTCCTTTGTTCGGTTAAAACCTAAAAGGAACTATACCTTTTTCTGCTTATTATGAAATACCTAATATTAAAGGTTATAAATTAATTCCCCCCAAACTTTATATTAAGTTTATTATTCTAAAAGGATTCCTAATTGACGCCAAACTTTAAATTAAATAATACGGAAATTCTTTGTCGGAAAATTGCCAAAACATGATGGCCATTTTGCAGCTACTTGCCGGAACAATATTAAATTAGTTCGATCTTATCTTTAAAGATTACCTAATAAATTATCCTAACGATTTTATAGATAATACCAATTATATCTTTAACACTTACCAATATTTTAACAAACGAATATAAGCCTTATTCGGAAATACGGGTAAGTAATAATATATAATTAAATAAATGTATAAACTTTAACAAATTACGTTAGTAGCTATATATATAACTAAGTTTAACCGTTTAATAGCTATTTTTAAACTTTTATAAAATATATTATTTTTCCTTTATTATAACGGCTTAAAACTCTAAATGAAAAATAAAATGTTTAAGGTACCTAAAACGGATCCTTTTAAAGATTATATAAATAAGGTTATTATTACCAACCGACGCATTTTTAATTGATAGCTGAAGAATAAGGTTACCGGCAAGCGAAGTAACAATAACCGTTTTAATAGTAATTAAAGAAAGAAATAAATTTTAAAAGGAAGCTAATATTATTTAAACGGAATTAAAAAAATAAGTCCAAATTTAAATGCTTTAACTGTAATAAAAAGGGCTATTTTAAAAGCGAATGTTATTTTTTACTTAAAGAAAATTTTAAGAAAGGAAAAGTCCTATAGCTTAAAAAAAGGGTTTGCGCGACCGAACGAAGTATAAATAAGGTCAGAATAAAGCTTTCGAAAATAAGCTATTAAGGAGCCCTTATATACAAAACCTTGAATAAAAAAAAGATTACGGAAATAAATCGAAATCGCTATTCACTATAAAAACGAAAACTTTAACGCCAAATCGATTTTAAAGCAAAAGGAAATTTTAGCTTTTTTAAGGTAATTAAAAATTACATAATCCCTTAAAAACACAAATAGCAGTTATATAAGTTGCAAACAGTTAATAAAAACCTATTTAGATACGATAATAATCAGATCATCCCAAAAATTAAGCAACTTATAATGTAAATATAAAGATATATAAAAAAGAATTACTTTCGACAGCGCCGATATCTTAGGATAGGATATTATTTTAAGAGTACCGTAATTTCGTTTTAATAATTTACGAATTAATTAAAAACATTAATCGTTTTTATGAGATAATTTTAAAAAAGAATTTTATAACATCTGTTACGTAATTAACAAAGCTAGAACTTCCAACCTAATAATAATAATACCCCTTAAATATCGACGATTTAAAAACCTGTTTAAGAACTAAACCCGAAAAAATTATTTAATTATAACTAATAAAATTTTAAAATTTTTATCAAAAAAGGATATTACTTAAAGTTTTATTAAAATTATTATATAAGCCTTAAAAAATTAAAGGTTTTTAAAAAAAAACATTAACGAAACCTTATAAGAGGTTATATTTAAAAATCCGAACTACTTATAAGTTATCTAATTATAATCGTACCAAAAATAAAAGATAATAAAATTAAGATTAATAAAAATAAAAATTTAATATACCGTCGAATTTATAACTATCGACAATTACATAATATTGCCGTTAAAAATAAATATTCACTAATGTTAATAAATACCATAAAAGAAAGTATTAATAAAGCTAAATAATGTAAAGCTTTAAATTTATCAAACGGCTATTATTTTATTCGAATAGCGAAAATCGAAAAATAAAAAACTTCTTTTAAAATAATTTAAAAATATTACAAATATAAGATTATGTTATAATGGCTAACTAATATTCTAGCCAGCTTTTAAATTATACTTACCAATATCTTACGGAAGTTTTTAAACAAATTTGTTTTCGTTTACTTAAACAATATTTGTTTTTAAAAAAAAACTTAAAGAAATATAAAAAATATATTACCCAAATTTTAAAAGCTTTCGAAAAGGCTAACTTATTAACATATACTAAAAATATATTTAATATATCCAGAAACTAGATTTTTTAAACTTTACTATTACCGCTGGGTAAATTTAAATCCAAAATTCCAAAGTAGAAATTATTAAAAATTGGCTAATCCCAAATAAAACTACCGGTACTAATATCTATTAATTTTTAGGATTTGCTGGTTATATACAACCTTTAATTAAGGATTTCGGCGACTTGCCTGCCCCCTAATTAAGTTTATTGCCAAAAAATATATTGTAACAAAGTTCGAATTAAAAAAAAAAACAAAAAAAACCTTTTAAGAAATTAAGGACAAAATTATCAGCTTTCTGGTAATTAAAGTACCAAACCATAGCAAAAAAAAATACTTATAACAAACGCTTTAAATTACGTTTTCGGAATAATGTTAAAAGAATTAAAAAGTAACGGAAAGTAGGATTTATAATATATCTTTTTAAAGATTTTAAGGACGAAAAGTTTAGGTATTTTATTTTCGACAAAAAGTTAGTAACGATTATTTTAACATTTAAAAAACAAGAATTATTTTTTAATGAAACTAAAACATTATTCGACATTTATTTAAACGACAAAAATCTTATTCGATTCATAACTACCTAGGAATTTAATACACGTAATAAGAACTAAATGGTTTTTTTATTTAAATTTAACTTTAAAATTTATTATATTAAAAAAAAACTTCCAAAGGGATATTTTACGCCAGAAAGGAAATTATAACTTAAATATTTCCAAACGATATACATAAATGCTATATTATAAGTATAATAAGATAATATACTTTTATAAAATCTTAAAATAACCAATTCCGGAAAAATAGCCCAGTTTCGAAATTTTTACGACCCGGAAAAGCAAAAGGAAATTAAAAAGTTAAAAAGAAATAACGAAAACTAGTTATTATTTCGCGGCAAGATTTACATCCTCCGCTAACAATAAAAGTAATTTATCAAAAATTCCACGACAACCTTTTACATAAATATTAAGCAATATTTAAAACTATTAAGCGACTTTAAGAAAAATATAATTTTTTAAATCTTTATTAAACGGTTAAATAAATTATTAAAAGTTATAATATTTGTAATAAGGTTCAGATAGCTTTCTATAAGCCGTATGGTTTATTATAACTTATGGATATACTTAATAAAGTATAAAATATTATAACTTAAAATTTATTCTTAATTTCCTTATATTAAATAACCCAGTTATTAAAGTTAAATACGATATAATATGGGTAATTATTAATAGATTTATTAAATATCGATACGTTCTACCTTTTAAAGGAACTATAACGGTAAAATAATTAGCTTACGCCTTTATTAGATATTACGTTAATAAATACGAAATACTAGAAAAAAAAATTTTAATTAACATAAATTGTTTATATCCAAATTCGGTACCAGCTTTTTAATCAAATTAATGCTAAATTCAGGTTTTCGACAGTATATTACCCCGAAAAAAATAATCAAACGGAACGATTAAATTGAACCTTAAAATAATATTTTGGGAATTACGTTAATTGTTAACAAAATAATTAGGTTAAGTTTTTATTATTTGCATAAATAACTTATAATATATCCGTTAACGAAAATATGGGTATATTACCTTATACAGCTATATATATGGATACGATATAACAACCTCACGACCCGCATAATTATTACGCAAGGTACTACCTATTATTATAATAACTTTACGAATAAAAATAATAATAACGGAAATTAAGATAATAGCAGCTCGATTACAAATTAAGTTATAATTTTTGTAATAAAAAATGGCCTAATATTATAATAAGAGAAAAGTTAAGGGTTTAATGTTTACGAAAAAAGATAAAATTTATTTGTTACGTTAAAAATAAAACGGAAGGTTAAATTTTTCTCAAATTAAGATAAAAAAGCTTAACGATAAGCTTAATTTTAAAAAGTTATTTTAAGGATTAATTATAAATTATTATTACTTAAAACTAAAAAAATTTACCTTATATTTTATACTTTTTTGTTAAACCTAGTTCCAAAAAACGCCCCGTTTAAGAAAAATTTCGAAGTCGAAAAAAACGATAACGAATACGAATTCGAAAAAATCCTGGATTCCAGAATGGTTAAAAACAAAATCCAGTACCTTGTTAAATAAATGGATTGTTCACCGGAAGATAATATATGGAAATTATTTAAGCATTTAACGAATACGATAGATTTGGTTAAAAATTTCTACCGGCATAATCCTAACCGATTATTTTTAATGCAGCCAGAGTCGCAAACGATAACGGTCCTTTGATTGAATCCAGATTTAAAGCGTTTTACCCGAAGCAAGTAAACTTTTTACCGTAACGTTTATTTTAAAAGTAAGCCGCGCTTATTTTACTTTTGCGCAACGTTTATCTTTTTTAACTTTCTCCGTTTTTTAAATTAGTTTAAATTTAAAACTTTTTTTAATACTTCCAAAATTTTCCTTTTAAAAAAGTTTTATTAAAAACGTAAATGTCTTAACTCTCTGACGAATTCCTTTAAATTTTTTTTTAACGCCGCAGTTTTATTTATGTTTTTTTATTAAATCAGCGAGCTCAGGCTTTGCTGGCTCTCCAATTTTTTTTTAAAGTTTTCTAATATATTCCGTTAAGAAGATAAAAATTAACCAATCAAATACCGTATCCCCGTAACGAGCCAGCGAGGCCTAAGTTTAGGTTATACGGACAAGGATTTTATTTTAAATATTGATACCAAAATCATTAGATTTCTTTTTATTTCCCTTAAAAAATTAAGAAAATTATATAAAATAAATTATTTTGCAGCCAATTTACGTCCGATAAGTTTAATGTTTTATAAATGCCTTCAATATAAGCTAACCTAATTGTAGGAATTCTTTTAATTTTTTGGATATAAATTATAGCTAATACGGCTAAATAAAGGTTTGGGAAATGGGTAACCGTAACGGCCTTATCGCTGCGATAGTATAATTATCGGTCGCATTATCGTATATTAGGTTTCCCAAGTATAATTTATATAGGAAAAGTCCGGATATTAAATTTTTCGGCCGTACGGGTTATAATTACTCCTTCGTAGTCTTAAGAAAGTTCCGGATTTAATTAACCGGAACGTCCTTTTTATTACGACGTAATAATTACCGGTCGTAATATTTTACTATAAATTTTCTAAGGGTAATTTTATATAAGAAAAACCCGTTTAGTTATTTTTTTGGCCGTACGGGTCATGGTTATAACGTCGTAGCTATAAAGGCGTTACGGTTAGGGGGAATATATAGAACGAAATTTGTTAACTTATTTTTTTAATATCTCCGTTAAAGTAGTTTTATTTGGAAAGTTACATATACCGTTAAAAAGCTTTTTTAAAGCTATAAATAATAACGTTTTTTTATTATTTTTTATTAATTCTTGTTACTGTTATATTTATTAATTTTATATTAAGTTTTCGGAATTTATTATAGGGCTATATAAAACGGAACCAAATAATTATAACTTAATATCATGCCTTATTTTTAAGATTTTGTTATTTTTATAAATACTTTCCTAATTAAGTTAACGCGGTATATAAAGTTACGGTTTTTTCAAAGCGTTAGCTGCAGCTGCAGCTACGGCTACGCCTACGGCGCAGCTCCAACCTTAAAAATGGGGCCTGATCTTAATAAGGTAAGTTTTCTATAGCTTTTGGTTTTTTTTTTCTGGTACGTAAAAAATTTATCCTTAATTTCGCGTTATTCCCTTTAAAAACGTTTTTGCGTTTTATTTATTTTTTAATAAGTTTATAATTAAAACGTTACAGGATAAATGATAGTATTAAGTGTAATAAGTATAGTTCGAACTTTTTAAAAATAATAATATTCGCGTTCGTTAAAACGGGTATATTTTAAATAAGGGAACGTTTTAATCTTTAGAACTTAAATAATGCGAATGTTATGTTGGTTTATACGCAGCTTATTTTTTCGTTTCTTTTTAATTCGACTTATTATGATAAAAGTGGCTAAAAAATTATGGAAAACCTTTTTAACACACTAAAAAGCCTATTTACGGTTTTTATTTTTAGGACAAAAATTTTTAAAAAAGGGAAATGGTAATATAGTACAGGAATAAATGTTTTTATTTTGGGAAAACCGGATTTATGGAGCTTGGTACGGGTTCCTTACGGTTAATTTACAGGTATAAAAAGCTTAATTTTTCCCGTACTAAGATATAATAATCTGGTAGATTTGGTAAATTTAAAAACCAGATTTAACAGGTCTCATAAATTTACGATATACATATTTAATCCAGATGGATATTTAACGAACGGTTTCTTTTATAAATAGCACTTATTTAATTTCGTTCTTTAGCTTCTAATTTAAATCTTTAATCAAAAACATCGTTTTCCGATTAAGGAAAAAAGTCCGAAAATCTTTTTAACGAATATCCCATTTCTTATGTTATTATTACCAGCAAATCAAGACCCCTATTTCGGATACTGCTTATACCTCCAGGTAGATGTATAACAAGATCGTTATAATACCGTAACGATATAAAACCTTACGTTATTTTTAAAAACAATAAAGCTTATTAACGGCAAAACGAAAAAAAAATTATGTCCATTTTTTTAAAACGCTTCAGTCGTTTTTTTTATCCAAAAATCGTTAATACTTAAAAATAAAAGGATTAAAGAAATTATTTAAATTACCATATTTGATATAATGAAAGTATATTCCAAATTGGGTATAAACTTGATAAACCTTTCGTGTAAATTTGGAGCAAAAATACGCAACATGAAAATATATAATAAAACAAAAACGGTTAATCATTTTCTATTAAATTAAAGTATTATTATGTTTAAAAATGTTTTTTACTTTTTAATACAGTTAAATATAACGACTAAAATTACCTAAAAGAAATATGTAAGCAGAGAAGTTACTTCTTAAAGAGATATAATAAATAAATTATTCTTTAAAAGTAAAAGTCCTTGAAGGAAAGAATGGTATTATAACCTGAAAGTTTGGCCTGTTAACAAATAGTCCGAAAGTTTAAAGTATATTTCCGACGTAGGTCCAAAGTTACGTAATTAATTTAAAGGTTTTATAAGATTTAGCGATTTAAACTCTCTTAGATTACGGTAGGCTTAAAGGTTTTAATAAGCTCGAGGGTTTAAGCCGTTTAAGTACCTGAAGTCAAACAATAATATATATAGACTTATTCTTTGATGATAACTTAGGTAGTAGCAGCTTATAATATTCCGTGGTTACCTAGATAACATTTGATATCTGTTATCATCCGACATAATTATACCTTTAATTTATTGTTTAGGTTCTTATAGTATTACGGCTAACCGAAATCGTACGACTTGGGTTTAATAGTTGGTTAAGCGAGTCAGCAGTCTCACTTAATGGTAATTATTTCGAAAAATATTTTTAATTTCTTTTTTATTTTATTTCTTATAACCTTTTCGAATACAACAGAATAACATTAGGTTAAAGACGAAATCCTTATAATAAATTACGTTATAAACCTTACGTTTTTAAGCCCGTAAGGCATTTAAATTATATATTTATTTCTTCCAATCTTTTAATCCTAACCTTTTAATATTATATCGTCGTTAATTATTAGCTTATTATGTAAATACTTATTAAATAACTTAAAACTAAAGATGGTAAAATTTAACTGGTGGAAAGTTGTTACGGCTAGCACCATTACCGTTACACCACCGGGGCATGGACAAAAGATTGGTGGAATGATCGCAATTGTGGCAATCATTCTGGTGCGTACAGCTGCTTATATACTGGAGCCATAGCTATCACGGACCCCCGACCGTAACAAAAGTATATTGCTTAAACATTTAATCGTAATATTTACTATATTACATTAATTAAATATTTAAAATTATACCAGCGTTCGTCCTTTTTATTGTAGCTATTAAGTCCTTTAAATAGTTTATAGTTTTATAATCTTTAAAAAACGGTAATTATATTTCTTCAGGGATAAATTAATAATAATAAATTTTAAAACCATGATGATTTTATATAATTAAAAACAAAATCCTAAAGGCATTATGTACAAAGATGAAAATTTAAAATAATACATAATATATACTTTAGTAAGTTTTATCATTTAGAGCTTCCGTATTAGATTTCTAACGCGTCTGCTTATTTAAATTTCGATCTGAACTTAAGCGTTTACGATTAGCTCGTTTCGGCGCTTTATTTTAAAAAAAAACCTACCTCGTAAATAAATATTAATGGCCTTAACATTTTCTTATTTGAGGTGGTCCTGATTAAACGAATATTTTCTAAGACTTATAAAAAGTTGAAAAGTTCGCCTTAACCTCCCGGATGCATAATTATAAATTCGATATAGTTAAAGAATTAAAAACTAATCTTAACATTTTTTACTTGATCGTTTATTTGTCGAATATATTTTACTTATTTATTGTTATCGGACGGGCTCTTCCATATAGTTAATACGTTTACATAACTGGTATAATCATCTTGGGCACCTTATAATATTAATCTTAAACTATAATTCCTTATACCGTATTTAGTAAACTTTATAAAAACGGTTAAAACATACTTTAATCGTTTTTTAAATTCAGTTGTTATATATATAAATATTTTATTGCTATAATTCTATTAACATTATAAAATTCAAACTTTTGAGCCCGTATTAATGATTTATAAGCGTAAATAATTTATATGAACTGAGAAAAACCCTTTATTTAAAAGCTATTTTATATATTTTTTAAAGGTGTTATTAGAAAGTTTATATTATCTGTCTTAATATGTATCTCGTAATATATTAATTATGAGCCTATTTACTTTTAATCGTTATTTCGAAATTCCTTATCGATTAACGAGTTAGATTAGCTATTTTAACTTAAAATATTCCTTCGAAGAATATACTAACTAATGCGTATCTATGATCGAAATCGTTTTGTTAAATCGGAGGATATATCGGATATCGTTAGTTTAATAGGTGAGAATTAATTTTAATTCAAATTAATATAATCTTACAAATTACATCGCTTAATATCAATCTTAGATTTATTTTAAATTTTTCTCCATCCTTGAGGTTATATATATGTATATATTTACATACAATTCTTAACGCTATCTTTACGGCTATTATTATTACTATTAAAATATAAAAACAATTAGGATTTATATAGAGCTTATATCGTTTTAATAACAGCTGATTAATTAATACTAATATATATTAAGCTAATAAAACCTTGAAATATTAGCTATTAAAATATTAGTTTGATTATACTTATTAGCTAATTACGCATACTTTCGGAACGCGTATTAAGTCTTAAAGTAATTTAATTATAGAATATATATTTTAATTAAAGCGAATCTTTATATCTATCGTATAACAGCTCATCCTTTATTAGCTAACAAAACCTTATACCATTTTATAAGGCTAAGCCCACTATTTTTAAGCCTAGTCCTGCCGCTTATATAATAGCATATTAAGCAGCGGTAAGTAATCGTATTAAAACGTTAACTTTATATTATAATAGTTTTAATGGATGTAACTTAAAGTGATAAACTTTAAAATAATAATGGTAATACTTATTATCTCGCAAATATATTAGTTATAAAAGTATATTTAACTAGTTATCCTTGCTATAATAAACATTTAAATTTAAGTACCTGAAGTATAAAATATAAATTCTTTATTTATAAAAAATGTTTTATATATTCGAGTTTCTTATTCGATTCCTTTTAAGCCCTTAAGAATTTACGGTATTAATAATTATATTTTCTTTATTTATTAAGTTATTTTTCTTATTTCTTCTGTTAATAACAATGAAAGTTTAATATTGCATACATTGTTTATTTTTAACAACTTTTTGTTACAGTACCTAAACAGGTGTTCCTGTCCTTGAAGAAACCTGTCCTCGAAAGTCTTGAAGGGAGGCTCCGACTGGGTAAACCTCGGGCAAGGAAAAGTTTGGCTTCCCCGCGCCAAGATTTAAGTAATCTAATTGATTTAAATAATCTAGGAAATCTAGAACTAAAATCCGTAAATTATATAAATTAAATAGATTTACGCGATACTTATTTATTAAAAATAAATTTATAACGAACGGTTTCCTATATAAATAGCACCTATTTAATTTTGCTTTTTAACTATTAATTTAAATTTTTGAATAAAAATATCGTTTTCCGACTAAAGGAAAATCCGCCAACCTTTTTAACGAACATCCTATTTATCATTTTATTATTACCTACAAATTAAAACCTTTATATTTCGGATATTACTTATACCTCCAGGGAGATATATGACAAATTCGTTATAATTTAATAACTTCTTAATTAATAATTAACGAATAATTTAAGGCTTAATTAAATATAAGCTTTCCTAAATTTAATAAAAATAATATTACAAAACGACGTTAAATAAGGAAACAGCATATTCGATGCCGATTAAAATTAATAACCGTATTAAATAATTTACCCCTAATTAAAAAAGTTCTTTACTTAATCGACAACATAACACCTGTAACTAATAAAGCCAAAGCACAAAAAAAATCCTTTTTTTCCTAATAATAAACCACTCTTAGCCCTTAGGGAACTATCGAAATTTAACCTAAAAAATCCGACCAAAAGGAAAGAAAAGAATTAAAAAAGAACGTAACATAAAGGTGGAAAAAGGAAAAAAAAATCTTACGACCGATATGTAACTGGACCTTATAATAAAGAAAATTATAAACCTTAGAAAGGAAAATACCAAACTTGCCCGATAACTTAAAAAAAATTTCTTACGCCCCCTTTAAAAACCATTCCCCGACTAAAAACTCAGGTTCCCCCTTAATTTGATTACGATCGAAAGGGAACTATATCCTTTCCGGCCTATTACGAAATGCCTAATATCAAAAGCTACAAATTAAGTACTTCCAAACCTTATAATAAGTTTACGGACGTAAAAAAATTCTTATGTAAGGCCAAATTTTACCTTAAATGATATAAAAGTTCCCTAAAGGACAAATACCAAAAAGTAATAATTATTTTACAAGTATTAGCTAAAAAAGATACTTAATTAATTTAAAGCTATTCTTAAAAATTACCTAATAAATTACGGCGACGATTACCTAAACGCTACCAATTATATTTTTAACGATTACGAAAACTTTAAATAACGAATATAGGCCTTATTCGGAAAAATAAATAAATAATAACATATAGTTAAATACCTATATAAGCTTAAGTAAATCATAATAATAGCTAAATATATAATTAAATTTAATCGTTTAATTATTATCTTTAAATTATTGCAAAACCTATTATTTTTTCCTTATTATAACGGCCCAAAACCGTAAATTAAAAATAAAATATTTAAGGTACCTAAAACAGGTCCTTTCGTAAACTATATAAATAAGGTTATTATCGCCGACCGACATACTTTTAATTAATACCTTACAAAAAAGGTACCGGCAGAAACAATATTAATAAACGTTTTAATAGCAATAAAAAAATAAAAAACAAATCCTAAAGGGAAGCCAATATTACTTTAACAGAATCCAAAAAGAAAAAAAAAATTGCAAAGTTAAATACTTTAACAATAGCAAAAAGGACTATTTTAAAAACGATTATTACTTTCCAGCAAAAAAAGGGAACTCTAAAAAAGGAAAAGTCCTATAGCTAAAAAAGAAATCCGCGCGGCTGAACGAAACATGAATAACGAAAAAATGGACAAAAAAGTAAAATTTACTGCCGCCGATTAGGAATTTACTATTATTACGAATAATAGGGTTAGAAATTACGACCTAAATTATAAAATTTATGCTACTTACAAAAATGCCACGGCCAAAATTTATAAATACCATTCTGAACAAATAACCTCCAAAGGAATTATTACGTTAGGATAAATTTATTACCTCGATATAAAGAAGTATAAAATATACGACAAAAATAGTTAATTACGGAAATATTTCGATAAATAACAATAATTATCCCTAAAACATTATATTTTTCCGGACTCCATAATATATCCAAAACTCGCTTTAAATAATTATAAACTTTTACACTTTATGAATTGTTATAATCATAACTACTTTATGCATTTATGCGTTAAGGAACATAATAACTTTTGGCCAAAATATAACGAAAAAACGATTATAAAGCTAGATAATAAATATAAATACATAAAGATTCCCCGATAACCAGATTACCTTAAATTATATTATCTATACCTCGAATTAAAATAAAGCTAAAAAGCTATAACGTAAAATGCTTATATTATTTACTAATATTATATAATAAATACGAACTTCTAGCTATAAAAATATCCCTTGCAGATATTTACCGTTTTAATCCCACAATTTGTAAAAAAACAAAATGCGAAAACGAACCAGAAAGAAATACTCGTTTTTAAATACCAATTCGGCAACAAAAAATAATTTAAGTATATAGATAACCCCTATACGAAATATGCAACCAAAAAGTACCGCAAATAAAACCATCTTTTAGCCCCGAAAGAGTATCAGTTAAAAAACTATAAAGGCCCTTAAAAATAAAGTACCGAAAAATCCCTATATACAAAACCTTATATAAGGCAAAAAAGAAAATGCGAAATTAAATCAGAATTCTTATTTATTACGGAAATAAAATATTTAATGCCATAATTAATCCCAGAATAAAAAAAATTATTTCGTTTAAAGTAACCGAAAAATATTAAAGCCCTGAAATTTATAAATAATAATTATATAAGTTACGAATAGTTTATAAAAACCTATTTATTTATAATATCGGCCGTATTTTTCGCAAAGCGGAAATATTTATTTTTTAAATATAAAAAGATTTAAAGAAAATTATTTTCGATATCGCCGACATCTTAAAATACGATATTATTTTAAGAATACCGTAATTTCGTTTTAATAATCGCCGGAATAACTGGAAAAATTAAATAACTTTATAAAATAATTTCAAGGAAAGGTTTGATAAAACTTATTATATAATTAAGAAAATCAAAGTTTTTAACTTAATAACAATAATACTTCCTAAATATCGACGGTTTAAATAATTATTTACGGAACGAATTCGAGAGGAATTATTTAATTATAATTAATAAGATTATGAAATTTTTATTAAAAAAGAATACCAGCTAAAACTTTATCAAATTTACCATATAAACCTTAAGAAAGTAAAAGCTTTTTAAAAAAGATTTCTCACGAAACTTTAAATAAAGCTATATACAAAAATCCGAATTACTTATAAAATATCCAGTTATAATAATACTAAAGATAAAAAAGAGCAAAATTAAGGTGGATAAAAATAAAAATCTAATATACCGACGAATACATAACTATCGAAAATAAATAATATTATTATTAAAAATAAAAATTTTCTAACGTTAATAAACATCATAAAAGAAAATATTAATGAAGCGAAATAATTTATAACCTTAAACCTATTAAACAGTTATTACCTAATTTAAATAGTTAAAAGCGAAAAATAAAAAACCGTTTTTAGGATTACTTATAAACATTACGAATATAAGATTATATTATAAGGGTTAATTAACGCCATAGCCAGCTTTTAATATATATTTACCATTATTTTATAGAAATTTTTAAATAATTTTATTTTCGTTTATTTAAACGATATTTTTATTTATTTAAAAACTATAAAAACATTCAAAAAGTACGTCGTTAAATTTTTAAAATCCTTTAAAAAAGCCAGCTTATAAATAAATGTTAAGAAGAGTATTTAGTAGACCTCAAAGTTAAACTTTTTAACTTTTATTATTACCGTTAGATAAATTTAAATCCAAAATTTTAAATTAAAAGCTGTTAAAAACTGGCTAATCCTAAATAAAATAACTATTATTAACATTCGTTAATTTTTAAAATTTACCGGTTATATATAACCTTTAATTAAATCTTACGGGAAATTTACCAACCCCTTAACCAAGCTTATTACCAAAAATATACTGGAAAAAAATTCGAATTTTTAAAAAAAGCAAAAAACGTTTTCCAAAAAATTAAAGATATAATTATTAAGGCCCCGGTAATCAAATTACCAAACCAGAATAAAAAGAAACGATTTAAAATAAACGCTTTAAATTACGGCCTTAAAATAACTTTAAAATAACTAGGAAATAATGGAAAATCATACCTATTAACGTACTTTTCCAAAGCTTTTAAAATCCTTGAACTTAAATACCTTATTTACGATAAGGAATTATTAACGATTATTTTAATACTTAAAAATTAAAAAGCATCCTTTAATAAAACGAAAAAACTATATAATATTTATTTAACCCATGAAAACTTCTTTAATTTATAGCTACCCAAGAACTAATTAAACGCCATAAAAATTAAATAGTTTTTTTATCTAAATTTAACTTTATTTTTTACCATATTAAAGGTTAAAAAAAAACATCCAAACTGATGTTTTAAGCCGAAAAGGAAATTATAACTTAAAATTTTCTAAATAATATATATAAATATTATATCGTCAGGCCTATAAAATAAGATAGCTATATATAACCTTAAAACAGTTTAACTTAAAAAAATAGCTTAATTTAAAAGTTTTTACGCTTCGGAAAAGCAAAACAAAGTTAAATAACTAAAAGAAATAACAAAAACCAGTTATTATTTTACGGCAAAGTTTACATCTTACGTTAATAATAATAAAAATTGTTAAGAAATTCCATAAATCTTTCTTATATAAACATTAAAAAGTATTTAAAATTATCAAACGATTTTTAAAAAAAATATAACTTCTTAAAACTTTGCAAGATAATAAAATAAATAATTAAAAATTATAATATTTGTAATAAATTAAAAGTAACTTATTATAAGTTATAAGTATACTTAATAAATTATAAAACACCAAAAGTTAAATTTTTATTATTAATTTGCTTATATTAAAAAACCCCGTTATTGGAATTAAATACGATATAATATGTATAATTATACAGACTTATTTCATATAGGTATATCTTATCTTTAAAAAAACATAATGGCAAAATAATCAACTTACGTTTTTATTCGATATTATTTCGATAAATATAAAATACTAAAAAAGGATTATTTTTAATTTAAACAAAGTTTTTATACTTAAATTTAATATTAGTCTGTTTAAATAAATTAATATTAAGCTGAAGTTTTCGACAACTTATTACCCCTAAATAAATAATTAAATAAAATAATTAAATTAAACTTTTATTTTTTATATAAATAATTTATAATACGGACGTTAACGAGGATATAAGTATATTATCTTCTATAGCTATATATAAATATAATATAATAACTTAACGCCGGAAACAGTTAATACTTAAATTATGAGTTATTATTATAATAATTTTACAAACAAAAATAATAATAACAGAAATTAAAATAATATAGGCCCGACTTTAAATTAAATTATAATTTTTAAAATAAAAAATAACTTAATATTATAGAAAATCAATTAAGGGACTAATTTTAATGAAAGAAAATAAGGTCTACTTATTATATTAAAAATAAAACCTAACGTTAAATTCTTCTTAAATTAAAATAAAAAAGCTTAATAACAAGCTCGATTTTAAAAAGTTCGGTCCGTTTAAGATTAAAAAAGGTAATTTAAAAATTAACTACAAATTATTATTACCTAAAATTATAAAAATATACCTTATATTCTACATTTCCTTGTTAAAACCAATTTTAAAAAACGTACTACTTAAAAAAACTTCGAAATCAAAAAAAAAGATAACTAATACGAAATCGAAAAAATACGAAATTTTAAAATAGTTAAAAACAGAAGCCAGTACCTGGTTAAATAAATAAATTACCTACCGGAAAATAACACATAAAAATTACTTAAGCACCTAACGAATACGATAAACCTAATTAAAAACTTCCACCGGCAAAATCCTAACCGACTATCTTTAATTTAGCTAAAGTCGTAGGCGATAACGATCCCCCGCCCAAACCCAAATCTAAAACGTTTTAACCGAAGGAAATAAAAACCTTTATTGCAACGTTTATTTTAAAAACAAATTTCGCTTGCTTTGTTTCTATACGACGCTACTCCTTTTTTAACCTTTCCTGCTTTTTTAATTAATTCAATTTTAAATCTTTTTTTAATATTTCTAAAACCTTTTTTTAAAAAGTCCTATTAAAAACGTAACCGTTTTACCTTTTTAAAAAATTCTTTTAAGTTTTCGTTTTATTAACGCCGTAATTTAGCCAGCCTTTTTTTTCCCCCTTTTCGTAATTTCCTAGAACGTTAAAAAATCATTTTTCATTTTTCGTTACTTCCGGAATAAGCGATTTGAAAATTGGTTTACTTTTCTTAACGAATTTATAATTAAAATGTTAAAAGATAAACGTTAATAACGAATATAATAATTATAATTTTAATGCCCTAAAACAAAAATATAATCGAGTTTTTTAAACCGAATATAATTTTAACAGGGAAATACTGTAATACTAAATATTTTTATCGAATTAATACGAATATTACCAAACTTGCGTTAATTTAGGCGTAATTTCTTTTTTCCTTTTTTCTTTTTAATACGACTTATTTTAATAAAGTTAGTTAAAAAGAAACTGAAAGGAAATCCGTTAACAAATAATAAAAAGGCCATTTACGGTTTTATCTTTAGAATAAAAATCCTTGAAAAAAAGAAATAATATTACAGTACAGAAATAAAGCTTTTTATTGTTAAGAAAACCTATCTTCGGAAATCTTTAAGGAAAGTTCCGACCGGATAAACCTCGGGTAAAAAAAAGCTTCCCCGTGCCAAGGTTTAAATAATCCAATTAATCTAGGTAATCGAAATAATCTAGAACTAAATTACGTAAATTACATAAATAAAACGAATCCACGATATAATTACTTATTAAAAATGGATATATAGCGAACGGTTTCCTATATAAAGAGCACCTATTTAATTTCGCTCTTTAACTATTAATCTAAATCTTTAATTAAAAGTATCGTTTTCCGATGAAGGGAAAAGTCCGCAAATCTCTTTAACGAACATCCCATTTATTATGCTATTATTACATACAAATCAATATCCCTCTATTTCGGATACTGCTTATACCTCCTGGTGGATATATGCCAGGTTCGTTACACTATTATATTCCTTTACATAAACCTTAACTTTTAAAATATTGAACAAATCTTTCTAATAGGAATTTTAGTGGTAAAAAGTATTAATTAAGTATTTTATGTAAATATACTAGTACAATATTTAATTTATAAATTATATCGTATTATAACGCTCAACGGCTTAATAAATTATTAAACCTTAGTCTTACGGTTTAAGATGGAAATGGTGCTATAAAAATCTAAGCAATAACATATACGTTTAATTAGATCTGGAAATGATACATATTAAAGGTAATTTAAATAATTAAGTTTTATTATAACGTTATAGGATTAAAACCGAGAAGAATTACGAAGGTATATATCTTTTTCTACCTGGCTGGCATTTAACCAGGTCTATTTTAATAATTAGTAATTATGTACTTTTAAGCTTATCGAGGAGTTTCGAATGGTTATCTTGGCTCGACCGGGTCGACGTACGAAGTCCCTATTATCCTAATTTAATATATTAAGCAAGTTAAGCTAATTATATAGCTCGAGGTTTACGTTAGATACGTATTTCACGTCCTGCGAGCGTTTAATAACAAGTTAAGCCTATAGGTATAATACGATCCTTTTTCTTGTCAGATTTTTACCCTTAAAGATTAATTTATTTGTCTTATTTACATGATTAATAACTTTTCTATATATTAATTTGGATTATTTAACCGTTTTATTTAATCGTATCGTAAAATAGAAATCCTGCTAACGTAATAACGGTTTAACTTTATTAAAACGAATTAATCTTTTTATTTATATCTTATTATTAACCGTTTTTATTTCCGTTATAAGTTCAAAAATCAAACTTATAATGTTTATTTTACTTTTAGGAAATATATACGTTATATCGAATATTTTAATCTTTATAATTTCTTTCAGTCCTTTTAAATCTAAGCATATTAGGTTAATGAACAAAACGAATTATTTTAAGCTTTAAAAGCGTTTTGTTAAAAAAGCCTTTTTTTTTATTTAACAATAAGTTAGTGAATTATAATAGTCATTTAATAAATTATTTGATTATATAATTCGTTTAAGAAAATAGAAAAAATTGCCTTTGAAGCGGGGGATTGATATATTACGTCAAGCAATTTAATATATTAAGGTAATAAAACAGTTTAAAGGTTTGGAACGAAAGTAATAAGGGTTAAAAATTCAGGTTCCGTCGGCGTAAACCATTATGCCTGTTAATTAGCCGTCT
The DNA here is from genome assembly GCA_004155925.1 of Monosporascus sp. MG133. Classification (NCBI taxonomy): domain Eukaryota; kingdom Fungi; phylum Ascomycota; class Sordariomycetes; order Xylariales; genus Monosporascus; species Monosporascus sp. MG133. The sequence continues at coordinate 360,437 of QJNX01000011.1, read as the reverse complement.
TTTAGTAATATATATTAAAGTAGGTTTATTTCCGCCGTTTTTGTTGTTATTATTAAAAGCTTTTAAAATTGCGAGGTTTCCGTAAGGTTTTTTATAAGTTCTTAAATATGTTTTAAAGTTAAGTAATCCTTTTACTTAACCAGATTCTACTTTTTGCCGTTTCCTTTTAAATATTAAGGATTATCTTAACTTCTTATATTTATATTTTTTTCTTTACCTTTTTTTATATGTCGTATAAATTTGAATTTTGTATGCGGTTAATTTTAATATAATAATAAAAAAACTTAAATACAGCTTAATTTTAAACAGTACATTTTACTAATAATAATTTTGTAAAAATTCTTTTATAACTTTATAATAAATAATATTTTTAAAATCCGTTATTTTATTAGTTAATTTAATCTAAATATTTTTAATAACTAAATATATTATTTTCCTTTTTAAAAGATTACGTTTTTAACCTCTTTTGCGTATAATAGTTTTTTATTTAATTATGTCCCAATTTAAGTTTTAGTTTTATTTTAAATGTAATTATTTTAATTATCTTAAAGCAAATATAAGCTTACTGGTAACCTTAAACGTACGGATGGTATTTTAAAGTAAATTTTTAAGCTGCATTACGACACGGCGGCAAAAGGATATAGATCTAGTATTATAACCAAAGGAAATACCCCATGTCCCTGTTGTTAACTATTAATGTTCGTTATTTTTAGGGTTATACGTTTTTATAACAGCATCCATCTTGCTGTTTTTAGTATTACAGCTAGCTGTGGGAAGGTATCGGGGTCGTTTTGATTCGTTTTAAGTGGGCGTGGTTGGGCTTGCGCCCGTATGCCGAGATTATGTACAAGGAGATCGAATATAAAAGCCGCAATGCTTTTTATAATTAGGTCGCGCTTCCGGCGGGTAACCGTTATATGGTGCTTGGATATTAGTTAAAGCTTAATATCGTACATAAGGTAATTTTGTATGTCCTAACGGCTAATAGGTATCCATATATTCGATTAATATCCGAGACCGTTTAAAGATGATAACGCGGAATTCAGTTTTATGATAGGAGCCATTTTGGCAAGACCAGAGATATCTGCTAAGATACCGGCAGCCGAAAAAACTCGATGTTCGTTATCCGCTAGGACGTAAGCTGTGAGATGGAGGGCAGCGATTATTATGAACATTTTGGAGGAGGGAATAAAGTGCTCTAGCTAGCGGGAACTTGGGATAAAAGGAGGCGAATAAAAGAGGGAAGTTAAAGAATTACCGACGCAAAAGTAATATAAAAAGCAAACGGCTAACGGCTATTTACCTAGATAAAGTAAGGACCCTTATAGTTACCGGATAGCTTTTTATTTAAATTATTACATATAAATACTCCTGCCATCGTCGTCATATCGATTTATTTTTTCCTTAATACGGTACTTACGGCCTTTGGGATAGATAAGGATAATATTTTTATTTACGTATAAACGTATAACGGCGAGTTTACTGAGATTAAGGGTAAGCTTACTGGCAGTCCGTTTATTTACCTGCTTGTCGGCGACCTGTCCGGTATCGGCATAATTAAAAATAACGGTAACGCCCTTATTAAACGTTTTACGCTTTTGGCCGCCGTTAATGTTTTTATTTACGGCGATTTTAAGGTAATATATTTTTTGTCCAAATATAAAAATTAACTTAAAGCTAGGCGAACTAATTAATTTTACCTTTTGGTAAAGTAATATCGTTTTTTACGTCGATAAGGATAATTACCTCCGTGATGCTTACCGAGATAATAATGGAAATTGAAGCCCGGGTAATATTTATGATAAGGGCTAGCGATATACCTTGTATTCCAAGCTGGCGGCTATAAAGCTAGCTAACGAATACGATCTCGATTTTATATACGTTTATTATTAGGACAATACGGTAACGGGTAACGTTTAAGTCGTTAATTATAACCCCAATGATGGCTGGTATAAGGGTAACCCGCCGTTGGACGATCCTCCTTTTTTCGGTACGTTCCTAACCGTCGTTCCCCCCGAGCCGGGTATTAAGGTAACCATTATTAACGCCGAGGACGCCCGGGATCCGGTAATCTTTTTCCAGTACGACAAGTTCGAGCTTAGATTATCGCAGAATTAGGGGCGGAATAATATATAACATATTTTCTGGCTTTTCCCCCTTCGCCGATGCTTATTTTTACTTTTTTCCCTTTTCCTTTTATCGTTAGTCCTATAATACGCCATATATAATGGATGTATTAATACGTATAGTTATTTATCTATGTACCAGCTACTAACTAAGTAACGCATTATTAAACTATACGACCTATATTATCAATAACAAAAATATTACGCTTTTAGACTACGCATCCATCGCCGCCGTCGACGATGGCATTAACTTCTGGGCCTTCTATACCGCTAACAATAACCAGATGTTCCAGTTGCGCGTGGACCAGAACGCCGCCATCACGCAGCCGCAGCCGGTTATGCTAAACTAGAACCCGGTCCCGGCCTCGTCGCTGGCCGCGGTATTAATTAAGAACAAGGACGTGTCCGGGGAGAAAATGGTCCTGTTCTACTTATTGCACTATAAGGACGTAAATAAGATTACCCAGGCGATTAACGCGTTCGCAATTACGTTAACTGGGCAGTCCGGCGATGCTAACAGCTGAACTATCTCGAAAAAGGTATATTTAATTAACTAGCCGACCATAAAAGTTAAAACGGCAGTAATCGTTTAAAGGGATTTTATTGCTAATATTAATATATTATCAGTAAAAGGCATGAACCAGAAGATGGAAGGTATCGTGCGCCTGCTAATATATCGGTTACTATCTATACATCCCTAGTATACTAACGTAATTGCTAGTAATCCTGGAAATATTAATAACAGAACGAAATTTAGTTTAAAACAGGGGGCTAAATATTTTATATATGAATTAAGTACAGATAAATGGTCTTCCTAGAACTATAAATAACATTTAATTAAACGATTAATTTATATACGTTTATTATTAATTAATTATAACGAACCTGTTATATATTTACCTGGAGGTATAAGCAGTATCCGAAAAAGGGGCTTTTAATCTGCAGGTAATAATAATATAATAAATAATATGTTCGTTAAAAGGGCTTGATGATTTTCCCTTAATCTGAAAACGATATTTTTAATTAAAGATTTAAATTGATGGCTAAAAGGTGAAATTAATTAAGTAATAGTTATATAAAAAACTGTTCGTTATATATCCATTCTAGATATAATAAGTATGTCGTAAATTTATACAATTTATGTAATCTGGTTCGCAGATTATCTAGATTTACCAGATTATCTTAATTTTAGAGCAGGCAAAGCTAAACTTTCTTTTCCCGGAAAATAGCCGCGAAAAACTTATACCAGTCTTTAAAGGTTGGTTTTTTTTTTTAAAGATAAAAACCTTTGTTCTACTACTGTAATATTATTTGCCTTTTTTAAAGATTTGTGTTTTAAAAATACAAATTATAACTAATCTTTTTATTTTATTTAAAAGGTTTCCGTAATTTTTAACTAATTTTATTATAATAAATTAAATTTTTAAAAAAATAAAAAATAAATTTATTTGTAAATTAACGTAACTTACGCATTATTTAAGCCGCAATGATTAAAGTTAAGGTGTTATGGCCCGACAGACTTGGCGGGGCCAGGGATGGTCGGAGGCCCAAAAAGGAAAGACCAGGCGGGTTTCTGATTACGTAACCTGCTTGATGGACTCGATGGCAGCGATTGGTTTATGAATATCGAGCCGGTTAAGCTAGCGCAAGCGTTCGGTAAGCTCGAAGCGGCTCGAAGATAGAGGGTTGTCGAGCCCGTCGAATACGTCGAACTAAAAGTAATATACATACGTTCGTTATCTTTTTATAATTTAAATAATATTAATTTATAATATGCTAGGTTGATCTAAGTTTAAGCCTTATTTTTCAGGCTGCGCCAAATTTAGAAAAAATTATTATATATATAATCCAGACGATAAATACTATATCCAATATCTTCGAATACGATAACTGATTAATGGTTTTCACGTTTAAGATAGATTATATACCTTAGTCCTATAAAACCTTACTCTGAAGCAGAACCTCATTTTGAAGCAGACTGATACGTGGTTGCCGATAAGCTTCGACTCTGATGTACCTTCTGCCAGCTGGCTTTCCGGTTCCGCATGGTTGCAGTAAACCTTAAGGATAAACCTTAAGAATATACCTTAAGAATAAACCTTAAGAATAAACCTTAAGAATAAACCTTTAGGATAAACCTTAGGAATAAATCTTAAGGATAAACTTTAAGAATAAATCTTAAAAATAATCCTTAATAATAAACATTAAGGGTAAACTTTAAGGACGCATAAAAGGCTGTACAAGCTTTTGTTAATTTTACGGCTTAATTTTTTTTATAGCTTTATTAAAATAATTAAATATACCGCGTTATTTTAATAATATCATACCGGTAATCCGTAACGAAAGGATTTATTTAAATTTTTTTTATTTACGATATAAAGTTCCCATAAAGTTGCCGGATGGGCCAAATTTATCGATACTACCGTCGATTTAAAACACCTATTTCAAAAAAACTAAATTCGGCTTTTAAATTTGGGATACGATTTAATTTACAAAAATAACGGTAATTAAATTTTAGTAATACTTATACCGAAAAATATGGATATTATGGAGATATTATTAGGAAAACTGAAAAAATAATAATAACGGGTTTAAAAACCTCGAAGTTTAAATTTTTAAACAAAGCAACAAGGATTACAAAAGATGGTTTGCCCGGCTGCTCCGGATTGTGAAGAATCTACAAAATTCCGACAAATATCAACGTAGATAAAAGCTGCAAAATGGAGGTGTGTTAATGAAATATAGGAATTAAGGTAGTAATCTATTATGTTATTTAATTATTTATACGGTTACGTTTTTTTAAAAGAGAATTAATTTATAATATATTTGTCAGGGGTTAAGGGAGTGTGAAGGGAGTGCGCGCATCACTAAGAGGGCGCTAGGCACCCTAGGGGTCATTATTACGCGATCGCGACGATGTTGCCGCGGGGCGATTGTTATATAGCTAGTTATTTATTCCCCTTTTTTAAAAAGGAAGGGTAAGTTTTAAATTAGTATTTAATATATCCGTATTATTTTTCTTATTTTAATTAAACCGTAAAAAATAAACTAGATAATTACGACCTTATACGATAATAAGCCGGTTATTCCGGTTACCGAATTTATTTGAATTTTAAAATTTAAGCTTATTTCGTCCGGGTCTCGACGATAACTCCGTAAGTACGAAAAAAAGTTTCGGATATTAAACGATAAAAACGAATATTAAAAAAAAATTAATATTTGTAAGAAATTATTACGAAAAAATAACGACGTTTATAATTAAATTATAAAGTTTAATAATTAAATACCGTATTACGTACTTTTAACGATAACGTAACAAATTCCTTATATACGTTATCCGGGTTAAGTTTTACGGAACTTAATAATATTTTTATTATAAAAATTACGAAAATTAGGGTATCTGTAAAATTTATAGTTCCGATAACCATATTCGCCGAAAGATTTATGTTATTTAGTAACAGGCGAGCTAAAACGTAACCGAAAATAGGAAAAGGGGATGTATTATTTAGGATTTTGCTTAATTTAAAGTATTAAGGTAAAACTTATTTAAAGTATACGAACTCTACGACCTAGCTGGATGTTATTTTCGAAGATTAGGAATTTTCGTTATAACCTTACGGAATAAATTATACGTTAGCGTACGTTATGTTTAATTTGTTTACGGATATTTATTGGAAATTATAGGAAAGTACTAAGGCCGTAAAAACCAGGATATAAGGCTTTTATTACGTTTGCTTTATAAATTGGACCGGTTTAAAGGTAATTTTCGAAAGCGCCTTTAAAGATATATTACGGTAATTCGCCCTTGTTGATGTAAAGTTCGATAAGATATATTAAAAACCTTACGAAAAGGTCGATATTTTTTATTAGCAATATAAGCAAGCCTTAGTTACATTTTTATAGGTAGGTAGTACGGTTTTTCCGACCAGTCGTTTTATTATGCGGTTACGTTTTTATATAATTAACTTCGTATCCGTAATTGTTTCGAGCGAAAGTTTGGATGTAGTTTATAAGAAAATTTTAAATGTAAAAGTATTATTTCGGGTTTTCGTTTTAAAAGCCACGATTACGTCGCAAATAAATCGATATTTTTTTGATACCTAATAATTAGCTTAAGGTTTAAAACCGTTATAAAATTTGAATTACGTAATAAATATGATTATATTTCATAATAAGCTTTTAAGAATATTATGGGAAGTTTACTTTAAATACGGGAAAATAGATTATCGCAAATTCGAATACCTTAAGAACAATTAAAATATAATAAATATATTTCGAAAGTTTATATATGGTTATTGCGCTAAAAAGGGTTATATACCTAGTTCCTATTCCGAAATAACGTATATTGGCTATGGTAAAAAGGATTATTTCCGAACGAATTATCCGAAAGAATTTTCGATAAATATTAATTCGAACTTTATATAAAATTTTGGTTAATAGGAAGAAGGTTTTTCGTTACGTATATATTGTTTTTTTAAAGTACGTAAGGGGAATTAATGGATAATATTTTGCGGTTAAATGGATTTAGGGGTAAATTGTAATATAATACGCCGTAAAATATTTAAGGAAAAAGGTTAATTATTGCGATTAAAACCTGCATTAAGGTTAAATATTTATTTAGGTAATTTTATTTTAATATACGGATACGTAACGTTATGGATTCGGATTATAAATTTGTTTAATATTACGAAACGGAAAAAATATCGTTTCGTTATCGTAAAAGAAGAAAAACCGGATATTATATTAGGATTTTTATGGTTTCGAAAAATAAATCCCGTTATTAATTAATTATAATTTAGATAAAAATATCGATTCGAACGTAAAAATATTAAATTCGTTAATTTAACGAAAAAATTACGAGATATTTTTTTTATTAATTATAGCAATTATTATACCGGCAACGTTAAATAAAAACGATAAAAAGTTTATATTTAAAGGATACGAAAAGTATAAAAAAATATTATAACGATTACGTCGATATTTTTTTAACAAGGAAGTTATTAAGTTATTAAAATATTTATTATATAAGCATTCGATAAATTTATACAAAAGAAAAAACCTGTTTAAAGCCTTTTTTACCTATTTTTAAAAAAAAAATTAAGGTTTTTAAAAAGTTTTTAAAGGTTACCGAAAAAAAAGGATGGATTAAACGTAATAATAATTTAACTAAAACCCTTATATTATTCGCCCTCAAGAAAAAAAGGTATATTACGTTTTTATATCGATTATAAAGGGTTTAACCGGATAATTTGCAAAAACTGTATATTATTACTTTTGATATAAAAACTTTAAATTATTTAATTAATATTTGTATGTATACGAAGTTAAACTTAAAGGATGCGTACCGTCGAATACGTATTAAAGAAAGTAATAAATAGAAAACCGTTTTTAGGATATGATACGGTTATTTTAAGTCTTTAATAATGCCGTTTGGATTTTTTAACGTTTAGTTACGTTTTAAATATATATTAACCGAGCTTTAACAGGCCTAGTAAATAATATTTATATCGTTTATTTTAACGATATTCTGATATATAGTAAAGATCTAGTTGAATATAAGCAGCATATTTATAAAGTATTCGAAAGGTTAAAAAAGTAAAAGTTGTATGCGAATATAAATAAGTACAAATTTTATATGATTTTAGTTTCTTTTGGATTTTAAATTTTACCGAATGGTATTAAGATGGAAAAAAATTACGTTAAGGCCGTTAAAGCCTATTAAAGACCAGAAAGTATTTATAATATTTAAGTTTTTTTAGGATTTATAAAATTTCATCGAAAATTATCAAAAATTATGCAAAAATATTTATACCATTAACGGATCGATTTTATAAAAACGTTAAAGGCTTTATAGAGTTATCTTTCCGAAAGAAAATAATATTTAAAACGTTTTAAGTAACCTTTATAACAGGGAAGATATTTCAGTATTTTAATTTATCGTTAATTATTCGTATCGAAATAAATAAGTCCGGGAAAGTTATTATGGTAGTTATATTTTAGTTTTATAAAGACCGTTAATATTTAATGGTATTTAGGTTTCGGAAGATAATGCCGGAGGAAATTTATTACGTTATAAAAAATGGCGAACTTTTGGTTATCGTAAACGCTTTTAACAAATAGCGTTATTTTATTAATTATTCTTAATTTTTTATTAAAATTATTACGGATTATTTTAATTTTAAATATTTAAAATTAAAGTAACGGCTTAATACGAAGTAATTAAGATAATTAGATTATTTCGTAACGGTAAATTTCGTTATTATAGTTAAACTTAGGAAAAGTAACCTAACTAATAATTTATTAAGGGAACCCGATTTGTTACGAAATAACGAAGACGAAAAAGCTTTAAAAAAAACGACATCGAAATATTAAACGAAATATTAATGGCGAAAATATTTTAATTAAATTTTGGAATTGTAAATATTTATCGATTTATTTATAAAGTTGTGGATGTTCCGTTAAAAATAAAGGTATACGGGTTTAAGGATAGGGCGGTTAAGGATATATCCGGGAAGGTAAGGTATGTATTAGTTGGGATTATAAGTTGCCAATTGTTTGTTTTATAATAATAAAGCGTTAGTAACGTTATCGAAAGGGCATTTTTGCCGGAAAAAAGATTAATAATTAATTAAATGTTTAAGTTATATTAAAAGGATAAATTTGTCCTTAGTAAAACTTAAGAAACGAAACGTTTTAAGGAACGTAAAACGGGCAAGTAGTTATAACGTATCGAAAAAAATAATAACTTATTAAGCTATAAGGGCGCAGTTTATATGCCATATAGTCTGGACTTACGCAAAAAACTTGTTAATTAATATTATAATTTTCTTATGGTAAGTTATTTTAGCGTTACGAAAACGTATAAACGGCTAATTCGGAATTATTTTTGGAAGGTATAAAAACGAGATATTAAAAATTATTTAAAAAGTTATTCGGAATATTAAAAATTAAAAACGATATTATATTAATTTTACGGAAAATTTATTTCGTTACCGATTCCGGATCGTTTATTTAAAGAAATTAATATGGATTTTATTATAAGCTTATTATTATTTATAAGGCCGTACGGCGAAAAAAAATTATAACGTTATCTTCGTCGTAATAAATAAAATATCAAAATATATTATTATATCGTAACGATAACGAAATTTATTGTTAACGGTTTAGCCGAAATAATTTTTTATTATATTTTTAATTAATATAATACGTTTGATAATATAATTTTTAATTATTACTTTTTGTTTATAAATAATTTTTTAAGGATTTTTTGTAAATCTTTCGTTATTAAACGGAGGTTAAGTATAACATTTTATTTATAAAAGGATAAATAAACGGAACGTTAAAATTAATTTTTAAAGTATTATTTACAAATATTTTACGATTTAAAGTAAGTAAATTAGACGTTATATTTATTAGTAATATAATTTATATATAATAATAGTTATTATTTAACGATTAAAATAATACCAGCCGAAATATTTTTGGATATATTTTACCAATTTCAAGGAATATCGCGTTTATACCGTAATAATTTAAGAGTTTTAACCTTATTAAAGTAATTTAAGAAAGGGTTATAACGATATAAAAAAAAAGGAAGACGTTATAAAAATATATTTATAAAGCTTAAAATGCATATAAAAAGTATTATAATAAAAATTATTTTACGAAAAAGTTTCGAAAGAAATAGTAGGTAAAAATATTTATTAAGTATATTAATTAGTAAAGGCCTAATAAAAAGTTTTCCGATAAATATATTAAACCTTTATAAATTATAAAGGTTATAAATTTAAAGTTAATTTATAAAATACGGTTTTTACCTTTATATAATAAAATTTATAACGTTTTTTTATATTATTTTTAAAGCCGTAATATAATAAAGATAACCTTAAAAAAATGGAAAAAGAATTTCGATATAAAAGCGGAAAAGCGTTAAAAAGTAGAAGTAATTTTGGCGTACCAAAAATATTATAAAAATAAATAATATTTTATAAAATAAGTAGGTTTCCTTCCCGAAAAGAATACGTAAAAAATTTGTGATTACTTATTAAAGGAGTTTGTTATATCGTATAAAACGTTATTAAAGTTAAAAAAAATAAAAAGTTTTTTAAAAAAGAAATGGTTTAATAAAAAAGTCGGAATATGAAAAAAGCGTTAATTATTATTTATTATTTACTTAGGGCGTTACTATTAATATATTTAAATTTATTTGTCTTTTAACGAAGTTATTATGATTTATTTGGGTATTTTAAAAAGTAAAGTAAAATTTAGTTCGTAACGATATCGAAATAAAAAATTTAAAAATATTTAAATGTTATTATTATTATTATTACCATTATTACGTTTAACGTTAACGGCAGGTGAGTTAATAACTATAACCATATTATTAAATTTTCTTTTAAAAGTTAATAAAAACGAAAATTATTAAGTATTTATATCGAAAAAAATACGAATGTTCTTAATAAATTAGATATTTTTTTAAGTAAGGAAAAAAGGAGGGCCTTACGAAATCGAAGCGTTATCGTTATTACCAGGTAAACTATTAAGGCAGCGAGCTTAAGAAGTACGTATATTTGCAGTTAAGGGATTAATAAAAAGTTAGTAATAAGCCAGCCAGTATAAAGCAGCGAAATAAACCTACTTTTTTTTTATATGTACCATAAAGTTTTTTAAAAATATTTTTAGCGGAAATCCAATTCTTTTCGGACTAATAAGAGTATTAATAACGATTTAGCGACGAAAATTAAAAAGAATTTATAGCGGCCAAAACGGTAGCTTTATTTACCTTACCAGATTTGGTTTTGGTTTTAAAAAAATTTGGTATTTAATAAAAGTACGTAAGGCCTTTACGATAACCTTTACGATATCGCGAAAGGAAACGGGAATTTGTTATTATAAGTTAATTATAACCTTTTAAAATAATAATAACGTATAAATATACTTTTATTATAATTTTGCTATTATTACGTAATAAAATATATTTTTCCGAATTTTTCGTAACTTTATCAATAACGTAAATATATTCCGGAAAACGGGTTATTACGATTACGTAACGAAAATATATTTGCTTACGAAAAACGTTAAAGTAAATTATTAACGAAGTTAAAAAAAGGTTATTAAAAGATATTTATAAAATTCGAATTCGTTTTTTAACGAATATGCCGAATGCCATATTAAAAAGTTTTTAAAAAGGTATATCGAATTCGTAAAAGGTTAAAATAAAGATTAAAAAAGGGTATAAAATTTATTTCGTTACGAATTAATAACGAAAATATAAAAAGGATTCGAAATAAACTATAAAAAGCGAATTCGTTATAAGTTTATAATTAAATTATATACCGATATATTCGAATTCGATAAAAAAGAAGGGTTAGGGGTAAGGGGAAAATATTCCTTTTATATTTAAAAAACGGTATGCTAAAAGCCATAAAGACTTTCTGCCGGCAAAATTTAATATTTTAATTATTTCGTTATAAGTTATTTTAAGTATATTACTTATTTAAAAAAAAGTTACGAAAGTTACGTTATATTATTAATTATTTTTTTTTATCCGTTACGAAATTATTACGCCCCTTAAATAAGGACGATTTATTAGTTACATTATAAAATGGGAATAATTTTATTTGGGCCTTTAAGGGTAAAGGTTTAAGGGGAAAAGAACCCTATCAGCGGTTAAGGAAGTATGAAGGAAATGCGCGCATTATTAAAAGGACGTTAGGCACCTTAGGGGTTATTATTACGCGATCGCGACGATGTTGCCGCGGGGCGATTGCTATATATCTCGTTGCTTATTCCCCTCTTTTAAAGAGGAAGGGCAAGTTTCAGACTGGTGCTTAATATATCCGTATTGTTCCTCTCACTCTGATCTTAATAACACCTGACAATATTTTAATTACTTAAATTAGTTTCTGTATTCATTATTATTAAATATAGCTTTACTTTTAATTGATTATTTAATTTATATAATATTATTATTATGATTAACCGTACGATTAAGGTTTAAAACCTATTTAAATTAATTAATTATTATACGTTATAAAGCTTTTATTTAATGATATTTTTAGGCTTTAAATACTATTACCGATATTATATTTATTAATAAGTAATTACTTAATTTTGTTTATATATTTGTAGAAAATATTATGATTTTAATCGACGAAAAGTTTATTAAAAACCAAGTTTTATTAATGAACAAAATATTTAAGCGATTAAATATAATAAACGGATATGTTGCTTAATTCGAACAAAATAGCATTAATTTTACCGTTTCGTTTAAACCCGTTTAGAAAAGGTTTAAAGTGAAAGATAAGTGCTTTATGGTTATAAAACTTTCAGGAAAAAATCGGCGTATTTAATTGGTATTACTTAAGAAACCCGGAAGAATGTCAAGATTATTTCAGTTCGAACCGTTCGATAAAACCTTTGTTAAGTTATAATTATTCCTTACTTAATACTAAATTTATTTCAATTATTTTCTTATTTCATTTATAATTTTTAAGTCGCAAGTTAAATTCGTACTTTGTTACTTTAAAAAAATCGCGGTTATATATATCAAGCCGGCCTTAAAGAAACTTGTTATACTTACATCAAATATACGGTTACTAATAAGACAAATAATATATAGCAATTATAAAAAGTTCGAAAATATATAACGAAAAGCTTTTTGTATAGTAAATGGAAAAATAAAACCCGAAATATATCTTAAAGATTTATAAACGATTTCGTTATGAAATTTTTAAAAAAAAATTTAAACGTGTTAATTATTGTTAATTATTTCGTTAATTAATTTTAAGAAGGATTTATATTTAATTCTGGTATTACGTTTATTTATTTAATTTCGAAACTAAATTAAAGACGAAAAATATGAATAACTAAATTTATAAGGGCTTAAAGAAAGTACAAACGGAATTTTTAAAAACATTCAACCAAAGTTTTTAATTAATTATATCGCGATAGTAATTAAAACTAACGACCGATAGTATACATAACAACTAGAAATGTTAAATATAATAACAAAATTAAATATTTTATTTCCTTAATACCTCGCGAAAAATAATACGTTTTGCGGTATATATTCAGGATTCATAAAGTTATTTTAAATATTACAACTATAATAAGACGGGCCAGATTACAAAATAATATAAGGCTTCCGGAAAATAACGGCACGGTTAGGTCCGGGTATCCAAACGTCGACCAGGAAATGGGAATAATAAAACCGATATTTTCGGCATAGTTAAAGGGGAGGAAAGCCTTGGCTTTATCCTTAAAAATACGGAAAAGATTACCAAAAGTTAAAGTATTTTTCAGAGGTTGTAATTATACGATAACGTACCACCATAAATGGACTAATAATTACTTAACAACTATAAAAATACGAAGGTTAAAAAACATTAACGTTAAAGAAATTAGTATTTCGTACGTAACCAAAAAAATTACGATAAAAGTAATAGGAATTAATTAAATGGATTAAAGAATATTAAGATTAAAACGAAGCTTTATAATTAAGAAAACGCGATCGGTATGTGAAATTATATGCCATTTATTACAAAAAAGCTACTATTTACGAAACAAAAAATAACAAAAATACATCCGGTAATAAATTAACGCATATATAAATAAAGGTTCTATTTTTATACCTAAACCGGAAACAACCTTAAGGTCCAAAAATGGTATAAGTGTTTACGTACCATAATTACATAAAACGGTATCGACGTTATTATAACGTAAAGAAGCTGGCCGGAAAAAAAAGGTTACCTGAAATAAAACCTTATATGGCTTTATAAGTAATATAACCATAAGATTACAAAAGAATAGGTTTATTAAATAGTATTAAATAACTTATACTTTCGACGTATTGGCGGCGACAATTCCGAAGAAAAAGAAAAGATAGAAAAAGAAATGAAGAAAATACTTAATAAAAATGGCCTAATATAATACTGAATACCAGGAACGAAAAAGAAACCCGAAACAGCCGATAATAATAACAAATAAGAAATGGATTATAATAACAAATTGGTCAGAAAAAGGCGAAATACTTAAAAAGTAAATTACTAATCTACCGAATTAAATTCAGTAATACGAAGAGATAATACTTATATTAAAAATTTAATTACGCCGACGAAAAGAGCAGCTGAATAAATATAGGTATAAACCTTGAAGAAAGCGTTATTTATAAAGAAGTTAACATGTACCCTTTAAAAAAGGTTTATATATAATGATAAAAAGGATGGAAATTCCTTTTATTATTATTAAAATAGGAATTGAAAGGAAATAATATACCGCTATAATAAATTACAGAACCGCTCCGAATTTTATTGAACGGGAGGTAATTAACGAAGTACGATTACCCTAAAAGGATAAAACCGAACCCTTTGAAATTAAGACTATGAAAAGTATTAAATTTATTTATAATAACGGATAAATTAACAGAAAGTTTAATTACGTCGAAATTTATATTTAAGGACGAAAATAAACTATTATTTTCCATGTTATTTTAATACTAAATTACGACATAATTTCGACAGAAAATGGTTATGTTAATATAATCCCTTAATTAATTAAAGAATTCGCCAAATAAGGTTAATTTTACTTTCCGTTCGAAAACGATTTGAAATTTTTTTCCACTTAATTAATAACGACGATAGCAAATATAAGCAGAGAAACACGACAGAATCCTTACCACCTAAAGGAATATGATATATATAGTAAAGGAAACAAAATAAACATATACAACCCGTTATTATTATAATTAAAATACAACTATACGAAATAAACGATAATTTATAGCATTAAACCCAAAAGTTAAAAAAATAAAATAACCTCATAAAGTTTTAAACACGAACGGCTTGTTAAAAAAAGAATCGAAATAAAAAATACAAAATATAATAAATAAGATAACGAAATAATCCTGAAAAATAACAAAACGATTACCTTTTTTCCTAGATATAACCTCAACTAACAAAAACTGTACGTATTATTAAAATACCTTGAAAATAAGTCCCGAAACAAATATATTAAACCTTCCACATTACGAACGGAATACCTTATATCATTATGCCAGAAAATATAAAAAACTATAATTAATAATCGATTGCTGATAATTAAACGATATTAGAGTTATAGTTCGCAAATCATTAGCTCTAATCATTAAAATAAAACAGTACCTTGACGGAATTAAGTAATTTATTAACTTAAATTTACGAAACGAATATAATTTATTTCGTATTAAACTAGGAAATAAATAAAAAATAAACTTTAAAACTAAGTATAAATTATACGATTATTTAATAATACCTTTCGGGCGTATTAATACATCTGGAACGTTTTAAAGGATAGTTAATTACGTATTACGTAAATACCTCGATATTTTTATTTTGTGTTATTCCGACACCATTCTTATTTACTTAAATTCGAAAAATGAAACTTTAAAAATCTATCCATAAATTTTTCCAAATCCTATAAAACGCTAATCTTTTAATTAAAGCTAAAAAAAAAAGAATTCCATAAACAAAAAATACCGGATCTAAATATGTTATAACTCCGGAACATATTAAAATAAATCATATTAAGAGAAAAATAATTCAAAGATAAAAGTACCTATTACCGTTACCGAAATCCAAACTTTCCTTAAATTCTCCAATTATTACCGGAAATTCGTTCCCAATTTTAATAAAATCGCGATACTTTTGTCCAATATAACTAAAAAAAAGGTTGAAATTTAATAAATATCTGAAAGAAAAAAAAGCTTTCTAAAAAATTAAAATATAATTATTAACAAACAAATCGCTCGTAGTCCTTCAGTTTGCATTGTTCCAAAATCTGAACTTCGAGGATCTTAAACCCGTTATTGTTTTCATCTTCCAGTTTTCCCAATAATGTTTCCATGGTATCCATATTTTTCGACATAAATATTGCTAAAGATCGATTACCGTTATTTTCGTAAATTAAATCGTATCCGAAAATTAAAAGCCGAATTCGGTTTTTCTGGAACAGGTTTTTTAAATCGACGGTACTATCGATCGTTTTGGCCCGTCCGGTAACTTTATAGGGGCTTTAGATTATGAATAAGACGATTTCTTAATAAATCCTTTCGTTACGGATTACCGGTATAATATAGTTAAAATGGCGCAGTATATTTAGCTATTTTGATAAAAGTAACTCGAAAAGATTATCTGATACCAAGTACTTTTTATCTGATTTATTGTACTGATATCTGCCTTTTAGCTATAGGAATAATCAAGCCGTAAAACTGGCAAGGGTTCGTATAAGTTTTTATGCGCATTTAAGGTTTACCCTTAAGGTTTATCGTTAAAGTTTATTCTTAAGGTTTATTCTTAAGGTTTATCCTTAAGGTTTATTTTTAAGATTTATCCTTAAGGTTTATTCTTAAGGTTTAATGCGACCATGCGGAACCGTAGAGCCAGCTGGCATAAGGTTCATCAGAGTCGAAGCTTATCGGCAACCACGCATCAGTCTGCTTCAGAGTAAGGTTTTATGGGATTAAGGTATATAATCTATCTTAACCGTGAAAACCATTAATCAGTCATCGTATTCGAAAATACTGGGTATAGTATCTATCGTATGGATTATATAGGTAATAATTTTTTATATATTTGGCTCAGCCTGGAAAATAAGGATTGAACCTATATTCGCCTTGCATTAACAAACGAATACAAATTATATACGACCTAAATCGCCCCGTAAAATTAAAAACCGAGACTTTAATTTATACGTTAAACGTAAAAATCGGATAGAAGAATCTTTAAAATAATTTATACCTTATTACGTTTTATTTTTACAAATTAAAAAAGATCAACTAAATTATGTTATCATAAACTAAAAATTCCTAACCTTTATTAACGCCCTTAAGGAATTTAAATATAACCTTAAAAAAGATTTATATTAAGATTAAATATATATAAATTGCAAAAACCTTACGCCGTTTATTACCACCCCAAAGCTAACAAAACGATAATTCCGTTATATAAAATACGTTTCGAAATTTAATTTCCTTATTATTCATAAAAAAAGTTAAAACGGTAAAACAAATACTTTTAGCAAACGACCAGACTTAAAAAAAAATTCCTTAAGGTCCCATATCAAATATTTAACCTAATAGAAAAATGATACATAAAATTACGCCAAATCCTAACAATTAGGAAAATAATACCTAACTTATACCAAAAATGCAACAATATAACGATTAGCTACCAAAGGAAAGAAATACCCAACAAAACCCAAGTACTAAAAGAACTTTAAAAAAAGTTGATACGTAAAATATATAATCGTTAATTATATAAACACCCTATCGTTTTTAAAATTACATAACGATTATAATATATATACCACTTTCTTAAAATAAAATTAATAATTAAAAAATTTTACGAAAATATGAATTTTATATTAAAACTAAAATACGTCGTCATAAGTTATATGGAAAATTATAACTATTACCAGTTACAAAACGGCCATAAAATTCAGGTACTTTCGATTTTATTACTAAATTACCATTATTAAAAAAATTAATAACGGGTATATATTAGGATACCATCTGAATAATCGTAAATCGATTAATAGATTTTCTTATTTCCTACCATTTAACAAGAGTACGGATATAAAACAGCTGGCATACGTTGTTTTCAGATATATTATTAACGTACATAAGCTTGTAACAAAATCGTATCTAATAAAAGCACCATATTTTTTTAAAAATTTTGGCAAAGTTTTATGGTACAGTTATATTTAAACCATACGCTCTTAAGCGTTTTTACATTATAAAAAGAAATTAAATAAAAAACTTGCCCAAATATTCGAAACTTATTTAAGATATTATATTAATTATAAACAAAATAATTCGAAAGCAAAATTACTAACAGCTTAATTAACTTATAATATAAATTATTATAAAAGTATTAATATAAGGTTAATTAACGCCAGTTTTAATTAAACGCTAAAAGCTTAGCGAAATTTTAAAAAAATTTAATTAATATTAAAATAATTTTTACTATAAAAGAATTTAAATAATTCAATACAAAAATAAAAATAAAACTTAACTTCGTACGTACTTAAATATAACAATATTAGAACTAGGAAATGTTAAAAAATTAACCTTCCGGAAAAGAAAAAATTTATCTAATTACCAAAAGTACCCGAATTAAACAATTTATTAAAAATTTCGATGTAAAATATATCGGATCATATAAGATCGCAAAAAGAATTCCAAAAAATAATTCCTACTTAAAGTTATCCCTTAAAATTGAACTCTATTCCTATTTTTATATTTCCTTCCTGGAATTAATAATAGATACGATTTAAATCCAGACGAAATAAAAGAAAAAGATAACGGAAAACATACCAATATAAAAAATCAAAAGAATTTCGATATTAAAAAAAAGGACAAAAAGAATTATTTGAATTAGAAAATATATAAAAACGTATATAAAAACGTTCCGAAAACCTAACGCTTATTAAATCTTTTTTATTAATAATATTAAAAACGTTAAAGTAAAAAGAATTCCAGTTTAGGTTATCCAAATCCGATTAGTTAACCGCGTTCGCAGCATAAAAAACGAAACCATTTCGGCATTTAACTTACGTTATTTCTTTTCTAAGCGTTTTAATTTTTTCTTCGTTTCCGTATCTTAAATCTTACGACGAAATATTTCGATATTACGACGGCGCAAAAGTTTTTTTTAATTTCGTAACAGGATAGAACGTCCAGAAAATTCCGTAAACTGCTCTTAAGTTCGAAATAGTTCTTTTTTCGGTTAAACGTTCGGCAAATTTTAAACGGGTTTTTTATCTAATAGTTTTTATAATTTAAGATCGAAAGAGTTAAAAGAGTTATAGCAATTAATATATTTATTATAACAAATATATTTTTTAAAACTAAAATAAATTTTATAAATTTTACGTTTAACCTTATAATAAAAACAAAAAAACGTTTTTCGACATAATAAAACCAAAACGGTTATTTCGTTTCGAAAAAAATAAATCGTTTTAACCTTTACGAAATTTCTGGTTTTAAATACGATTAAATATAATGTTAATAAAATATTTTTAATGAAAGAAAAGTTTGTTTATTAAATAACGTAAATAAAAAAAAATTTAAATATAAAAAATCTTAAAAAGGGCAAATCGTATTATAGCCCTATAAATTTAACAGGGCTAGGTACGATTAAATGACCAAAAAAGAAAGATTAAATAAATCTTTAATTACATAACTTATGCGATACGTTCGATTACAGCTATTAATCCATAAACATCGAGTCGGTTAAACTGGGACAAATGTTCGGTAAACTCGAAACGGTTCGATAAATAAAAGTTTGTCGAACCGGTCGAGCGCGTTAAACCAAAAATAACATATATACGTTCGTTATTTTCTTATAATTTAAATAGCACCAGTTTATATTATAACTTAAATACTTAAGTTTTCTTTAACATCTACTATTACCAAACGTAATTATACCTTTAATCAAATATTTAAATTCCTACAGGATTACTGCTGACATAAACCATACGACTAGGGTTTAATAATTAGTTAAGTCGGCTAGCCGTTGTATAAGGCCTTGTTTTAATATAAATTATATTCGTCTTACCGAATGTAAATATTTTTATTTTTTAAAGCATTCGAATTATAATTATTATACTTATTCAGCGCTCAGGGGCCTAGAGTTAGGCCCTGTCAGGCGTACGGCGGCGGTGGTGCAGGTTTAAAATATCTAAAATGTAAGAATTACCGTTCTAGGAACTAATACGGGTAACCAAGACGGCTCCACCTAATCAGACGGCGGCTGGGGCTGTAAAAAATACGCTTTCGAGCCTGACGGGCGTTACGTAGACGGGTATACCAAAATAAACGGGAGCGATACCGTTAAAAATACGCTTTCATGCCTAACGGGCCTTGCGCGGACGGTTGTTTTTAATTAAAATAAACGGCGGTTATTAAAAATATACTTTCGAACCTAACGGGCCGGGAAGTATTATTATATCTAATTAAAATAACCCTTAATATAACAGTAAAAATCGGCGATAATTATAATGCTCTTTAACGGGGAAAGAGTAAGACCGGAATAGTAAGAATCGAAACGGAAACGGGGCCGGAATGGTAAAGATCGGAATAAAGGTAGGGCCGGAATAGTAAAGATCGGGATGCCGGTACGGCCGGGATGGTAAGGATCGGGAAAAAAATCCGGCAGGAATAATAAAAATCGGAAAAGAATCCGACCGGAATAATAAAAATCGAGAAAAAAATAAGACCGGAATAATAAAATTAAAAAGCCGCTAAAGCCGGAATAATAAGGATCGGAAAATTAATGAGGCCGAAATAATAAAAACCGGGAAAAAAATGCGGTCGGAAGAATAAAGATCGGAAGGATATTTGGCCGGAATAATAAAAATCGAAAAACCGGCAAGGCCGGAATAATAACCCAAAAAAATCCGACAGGAATAATAAAAGTAAAAAAGAAATTCGGCCTGAATAATAAAATTTTAAAAAGCCGGTAAAGTTAAGATGATAAAGAATCGAAAAGCGATAAAACCGAAATAATAAAAATTAAAAGTCCGATAAACCCGGAATAATAATAAAATGAAAATTAGGGCCGAAATAATAAAGATCGAAAAATAAGAATAACCGTAATAATAAAAATGGAATAGAAATCCGGCCGGAATAATAAAGGTCGGAAAGAAAATCCGGGCAGAATAATAATAATTAAAAGTTAAATGTAACCGGAATAATAGATATGGAAAAAAAGAGTTTTAAACCGAAATGGTAAAAATTAGAATTTAAAAACTGCCGGGATAATAAAAATCGAAAAAGAAATTGCAGTCGCAATAATAGAAGGTTAAAAAAAAGATTTCCGACCGGAATAATGAAAATTAAAAAAAGAAAGTTTTAAAACAATTAGAATTTTAAGGCCGTAATAAAAAAATTCAGAAAATAAATACTACCAAAATAATAAAAGTTTAGATTTAAATAGGGTAAAAATAATAAAAATCGAAATAAAAATATATTGAGACCAAAAATATTCGGGACGAAAATAAAAGCGAAATAATAAGTATTTAAGATCCGGTTTGTGCGTAATAAAGGCATAAAATTATTTTATTTTATTTTATTATATTTTATTTTCTTTTATTTTAAAATTCTGTAATAAATAAGGCCGGGATAATACGGATCCGTAATAAATAAGATCAGAATCCAAAAAAACCAGTAAATTTACATTTACCGTAATGCAAGGTTAATATAGGTTCAAGCCTTGTTTTCCAGGCTCAGCCAAATATACAGAAAATCATTATATATATAATCCATATCATAGATATTATACCAAGTATCTTCGAATACGAGAACTGATTAATGGTTTTTACGGTTAAGATAGATTATATACTTTAGTCCTATAGAACCTTATTTTAAAGCAGAATCTTTCTCTGAAGCAAAACGCGTAGTTGCCGATAAGCTTCGACTTTAATAAACCTTATGCCGGGTAGTAAACCTTAAGGATAAACCTTTAAAATAAACCTTAAAAATAAACCTTAAGGATAAACCTTTAAAAATAAACCTTAAAAATAAATCTTAAGAATAAATTTTGACGATAAACCTTACAGGTAAACCTTATATACACATAAAAAGTTATACGAACGTTTACTAATTTTACGGCTTAATTATTTTTATAGTTTTATTAAATAATTAAATATGGCGCGTAATTCCGAATATATAATACCGGTAATCCGTAACCGTAAGATTTCTAAAAAGACCATCTTTTTTACGGTACACAATTCTTATAAGGTTACCGGACGCGTTACACTTATTAACATTACTGTCGAACGAGAAAATATATCCCTAAAGAATATATTTCGGTTTTTAATTTTCGGTTACGATTTAATTCGCGAAAATTATAATAATGTGTTTTTAATAGAACTTATGCCGAATAATATAAAAATTATAAAGACATTATTACGAAAGCTGGACGGGAAAGATAAAAACCGGTTCGAAAACTTCGAAGTTTAGATTTTAGAATAATGTAAAAAGGATTACGAACGATAGTTGGCCCGGTTATTCCGGATTACAAAAATTTCTTAAAACTCTGATAAGAATCGATATATATAAGGGTTGCGAACTGGATGGGTTTTAATAAAGTACGGAAATTAATGTGGTAATTTATTAGTTTATCATATTATTTATACGGTTACGTTTTCTTAAGGGGAGAATATTAACCGTCATAAAAAGAAATTTTATTTTTTTATAATTTAATAAATATATAAAATCGGAATAATACAATTTTTTAGCTCGGGATTACCGCTAAATAAAATAAAGTTTATATTATTTTAATATAATCCGGTAGTATATATAAATCAGGAATAATAAAAAGTAAAGAAAAATCAGAATAAATCATTACTTAAATCACAATTAGCTTTTAATGTTAACGTAATCCGGGAATTTATAAAGCCGGAATAATTAAAATAAACGGACAAGTATTTAAAATAAAAACTAATATATAATATATTTATTATATTTTCTGGCTTCATAAATAAGAAATAAAAAAGGATAAAATAATCAATGTTACCCGATCGGGCCGTAAAAGAAATTTAAAATATAAAATAAAAATAGAAACAAAATAAAATTTTAATGCGAAATTTAAAAAGAATTATAAATAAAGAAAAATACGAAAATAAAAGTAAATAAAATTGAAAATAAAAAACCGTTCTCGATATTTTGCCAAAAGAATAATAAAAATATATTAAATAAAGAATATAAAAAGCTTAATAAAAGTATACAAAAAAATATACGTAACAATATAGATATACGAATACATATGCAAATATATATGAAATTTAAAACCTACAACAATAAAAATTAATTTAAACGTTAATAAATTTAAAAATTTTCAAATAAATTTAAAGCGAAAAAAAGATTTAAATAAAATGTAAAATTCCGGAAAAATATTATACTAAATATCTGGGAACGGGGTTTTTAAGAATAAGAATAAAATTATCTCTTGCGTTTTAATATAATAATATTAATATTAATTAAAACCATTTATTTTTAATAATATGAATTTTAAGTATTACAAAATAAAAATATCAATATAAATTTTAAATAAAAAATTAAAATTAAATTCGATACTTTAAAAAATAACAGTGAAGTTCGGTAATTTATAAAAAAATATTCTTCGATTAAATTATTAATAAGTTACTTTCCGGTATACGGTTATACTATGGAATTCCGATTCAATCTTTTAATTTTCTATATTTTAATAATCTGCTATAAAGTATTTAGAAAACATTCCAGTAGTAAAAGAATTTATTTTCGAATTTTTTAACATTATTTTAACCAGAATTCCGGCAATTTACGGTGATAAAACGGGTTTTTATAAAGTTAAAAAAGCTGGTACGGATTAATATTCCGAAAAATTTAAAAATAAAAAATTATGTTTTTAAAATTAAACCGATCCGTATCAACCGCCGTTTTTGCGGGAAGGGTACGGGCCGGAAAAACTTTAATAACTTTTAACAATACGGACCGAAAAAAGAGCATAAAGAAAATAAAAACTTTAACGTTATAAACTTTTATAATACATTATGCTTTAATCGAATTAGTTAAAACTAAATAAAAAAGAATTTAATTTCTTTATATTAATATTATTTTTAAATTGCGGATTTTCATAACGGATTCCGGTTTATTTAAAATAACCGATAATACGTAACTTTATTCTTAAAGATTTTTTAATTAATATTCTCTTAAAGATAAAAAATCTTTATAATCGACGTAGATTTATTTTAAATTATTAATATGAAATAAAAATAAATTAAATACGCTTTTATAAAATTAAAAGTATTTTGAATTTTAAATTGGTCTAGCGGATTCCGGTTTATATCGAACTGAATAATATTAAATAAATCTTTGTTAAAAAATTTATGTTAATAATTCTTTAAAAGTAATCGGTTTTAATAACGCGTTTTAATTTATCCGAAATAATTGATATTAATCTTAAGTTATAAACTTTTATAACAAATTGCGGTTTATTTAAAATAATTAATATAAAATATATTTTTTTAAAACTTTTTAAATTAATATTATTTTTATGTTACCGGCTTTTATAATAAATCGGGCTTATCCGGAACGATTATTATTATATAATCTATTTTAAAAACCTTTTATATTAATATTATTTTTAACATATTAATATGTAAAACGGGTTTGGGTTTATCCCTAATAACGGACATAAAGTTAATTTTTTTAAAAAGCTTTTTATAAATTAACATGAACCTTAAGTTATAAACTTTAATAACAGATTCCGGTTTTTCCTAAATTATTAAATTTACGTATATTTTTTAAAAAAACCTTTTAAATTAATACCGTTTTTAAATTACCGGCCTTTATAACGGATTCCGTTTTATCCAAAACGACCGCTATTAAATAAACCTTTTTAAAATTTTTTTTAATATTACTTTTAAAGTACTGACTTTTGTAACGGATTCCGGTTTATCCGAAAGCATTAATATTAAATAAACTTTATTAAAAGCTTTTTATAATAATATTATTTTCGGATTTTAATCTTTATAACGGATTCTGGTTAATTTAAAATAACCGATATTAAATAAACGTTATTAAAAAAAATTTTATAAATTAATATTACCTTTTAGTTAACCGGTTTTTGTAATGAACATCTGTTTATCCGGAACGATTCATATTATATAAACCTTTTTAAAACCCTTTAATATTAATGCTACCCTTAATTTGTAAATATTTCTAACTGATTCCGGTTTGTTTAAAATAACCGATATTAAGAAAATTTTAAAAAAATAATTTTTTATAAATTATTGCTGGTTTTAAACTGGCCGGTTTTTATAACGGATTCCGGCTTATCGGAAACGGCCGATATTAAGCAAACTTTTTTAAAAACCTTTTATATTAATGTTAATTTTAGGCTGTCGGTTTTTATAACGGACTCTGGCTTATCCGAAACCATCGATATTAAGCAAACGTTTTTGAAAATTATTTATATTAATACTGCCCTTAATTTACTAACTTTCATAACTGATTCCGGTTTGTTTAAAATAACCGATATTAAGCAAACTCTTTTAAACACCTTTTATAAAGTAATACAGCCCTTAAGCTGGCCGGTTTTTATAACGGAGCAAGGTTTGTCCGAAACGATCGATATTAAGTAAACTTTATTAAAAAATTTTTGCATTAACGTTATTTTTAAGCTATTAACTTTTATGACGGACTCCGCCTTATTTAAAATAATCGATATGCAGCTAACCTGTTTAAAAACCTTTTCTAAATTAAGGCTACCCTTAAGCTGCCGGCTTTTAAAACGGATTCCGGCCTATCCGAAACGATCGATATTAAGCAAATCTTGTTAAAAACCTTTTGTATCAATATTACCCTCGAGCTGCTAACCTTTATAACGGACTCCGGTCTGTCCAAAATAACCGATATTAAGCCAACCTTTTTAAAGACGTCCTGTAAATTAATGCTGCTCTTAAGCTGGCCGGCTTTTATAACGGACTCCGGCCTATCCGAAACGATTAATATTAAGTAAATTTTATTAATAACCTTTTGCATTAACGCTACCCTTAAGCTTTTAATTTTTATAACAAATTCGGACTTATCCAAAATAATCGATACTAAGTAAACCTTTTTAAAACCTTTTTATAAATTAATGCTGCCCTTAAACTGGCGGCTTTTATAACGGATTCCGGCCTCTCTGAAACGATTAGTTGTGGGCAAACTTTTTCGAAAACCTTTTACATCAATATTACCTTGGGGCCGCTCGCTTTTATAACGGACTTCAGTTTATCTTAAATAATCGGCATTAAGCATTCTTTTTTCAAAACCTCTTAAATTTACGCTACCGTTAACCTTTAAGTTTTTATAACGATTTCCGGTTTATCCGAAATCATCGGTATTATATAACCCTTTTAAAGGTCTTATTTAAATTTATAATAAAAGCAATTATTTAAGAAATGAATTAATATTTAAAGGAAATAAAACGAACCTTAAAACGGGTTTAAATTATTAATTAACGTAATATAATAAACGTCACGTTTTATTATTTAAAGGATTTATTTATTTTAGATTTAAGGTTTACGATATATATCTTTAATTTGATTAAAAACCTTTAAAATTAAAAGACAACGATTTAAGGTAACGGATTCTGTGTAAGGAAAAATTTCGTTCCGATTAAGAAATACTGAAAAATGAACGTATTATTTTAAAGCTTTAAAAGTCGTAAAAATTTCCGTTTATACGATATAACGTATTATGAAAATTTTACGTATAACTTAGTATTATTCTTGCAGTTCCAGAAGAAAAGGAACTAATAACTACGGTCGAAATAAATATAGCCAGGGCGTTTTTCCGTTAATAAATAAATTTAATTAATTTATTATCGAAAATATTAACGTAACAATTTTTTAATATAGCTCCTGTTACTTATAAACGAAATATTAACGTAAGGGTAAAAATGCCACTGAGTATAAGTAACGGTATTATATAGCATTTATAATTAAGTTCTTTAGGCCTAAAAGTAATTGTTTAATTATAGCTCTATATAGAAAAAATCCGTTTAAAAGGTCTTATAATAATCGAATATTAAACGTATAATAAAGCGAAGGCTAAAAGGCCAATGCGCTGCAGGCTTAAAAAAGAAGGTTTCCTATTAAAAAAAAGAATTACTATCGATTTTATAAAATTCGAAAAAAAGGGAAAAATGCGAACCGACTTATTTAGGCTAAGGCTTTGGAAAATTCTTATATTAAGCGGCCGGCTGCAAAACTGCCAGGAATAATAATAAAGCAACCCGGAATGTTTTAATATAAGAAAATATATAATTAGCCTTTAATTATAATATAGCAGGAATATATAACAATATATTTGAATAAGAAGGCGTTATCCGGTTTGGTAATTTATAAAAGCTAACGTATATATTATTATTTAAAAAGGTTTTATAAATAATATTCTTAAAGTTTAAATTATATAAACATGTAATATTTTACCCCTTAGGAAAAGGATATAATGGTATAAGGTACGAAGCCGGAAATATTGGGTTTTCATTTTTTTAAAAGAAAATAACGCCTATAATTAATATTTTAATATTTTAAAATTAAAAATAAACAAAATCGGTATTATGTATAAAGAAAACCGGTCGTTATATATTTATTTAATTCTCCCTCGAGGAGACGTAACCGTGTAAACAATTAGATAAAATGATAAACTGCTACCTTAATTCCTGTGCTTTATTAAAACCCATCCCTTTCGCAGACTGCCTAGCCCCGCTCCTATCCACGTCGATTCTTGTCGGAATTCTGAAGGTTCTCTGCAATCCGGAGCAACCGGGCAAACCATCGCTCGTAATCCTTCAGTTTGCATTATATCAAAATTTGAACTTCGAGGTTTTTAAACCCGTTATTATTATCTTTTTCCAGTTTTCCTCATAATATCTTTATAGTATCTATATTTTTCGGCATAAATATTATTAAAAATTAATTACCGTTATTTTCGTAAATTAAATTATATTTGAAAATTAAAACTCGAATTCGGTTTTTTTGGAATTAGTTCTTTAAATCGACGATGCTGTCGATCGTTTTGGCCCGTCCGGTATTTTTATAGGGGCTTTAAATTATGAATGAAACAATTTCTTGGTAAATATTTTCTTTACGGATTTCCGGTATGGTATATGTAAAATAACGCGGTATATTTAATTATTTTAATAAAAGTAATTTAAAAAGGCGGTTTGGTATTAAATATTTTTTTCTGGTTTATTATATTAATATCTCCCTTTTAATTATGGGAATAATTAAGCCGTAAGATTGGCGAAAGTTCGTACAGCCTTTGATACGTACTTAAGGTTTACCCTGAAAGGTTTATCGTTAAGGTTTATTTTTAAAGTTTATTTTCACGGTTATTCTTACGGTTTGCTTTTAAGGTTTATTTTTACGATTTATTTTTAAGGTTTAATGGGACCATCCGGAACCGTGGAGCTAGCTGACATAAGGTTTATTAAAGTCGAAGCATATCAGCAACTACGTATTAGTGTACTTTAAAGTGAGGTTCTGCTTTAAAGTAAGGTTTTATGGGATTAAGGTAAATAATTTATTTTAAACGTAAAAACTTTTTATTATTATCGTTTTTAAAGATATTAGGTATAGTATGTATCGTATGGATTATATATGTAATGATTTTTTGTGTATTTAGTTTAGCCTGGAACATAAGGATTAAACCTATGTCAACGTTGTATATTTATTTAATATGTAATAAATATATCGTAAACTTACGTAATTTATATAATTTAATTAAGTTTTTAAATTTCTTTAAGTTCCCTTAATTTTAACGCGAGGAAAGCCAGATTTTCCCCGGCCGAAATTTAGTCGTACGGAACCGGTACCAGGTTTTAAAAATAAGTTTTTCCCAAAATAAGAATGTTTATTTTTATATTATAATAGGCTGCCGTAAAAGAAATGTCCGGGCAAATCGTAAAACGAAGAATTTAACGGAAATGTTGGGCCTTTTACCTTTAACCGGTTTTTTAAACCGCCGTTTATCTGTAAAACTTATATAATAATTATTCCCGGGCATTAAAAGTACAAGCGCGTAAGGCTTTTTTACCAGTTTTTTAAAATAACCGTTTCCTTTTTTGGGTGAAATCCGGGTAATCATTACTTCTAGCCGTTAGATATAAATGCCGTATTTGCCGTTATTACGGTACAAGCCGGACCTGCCGGAACTGGTACAGTACGGAAGGGCCGGGATAATTTCCTAATTGCCTATAATTAATTTAAAGCTTTTTATTTTTAAGGCCAAAACCGTATAATCGGTCGAATAACGTCCGATAAAGCGTTTAAGTAAATAAATAATAAAAGTATTATAAATATTATTCGGTTTTTAATAAAAAGTTTTTGTTTAAAATCTTATCATAATAAATAATTAAACCGAATGCGTTAAAGTTAACGGGTCCGAATTTTATCTTGCCGTTTTCCGTAACCTATTTTTTTCCGCTACGTAATAAAAAACGTATCGGCCGTTTAATGACGGTTTTGAAAGGTTAAAATACTTTTGCTAGCATATAAAATCCGAGTTAAATATTTTGGAATAATATTCTTGCTTTCGGTTTCGACGACGGCCTAATAAACGTTTCAAAATAAACGAATTCATTCGGTAATAATTTAAACCCGTTAAAATCGGTAAATTACAATGTCCGGCATAATAATATAATCATTCGGATACGAAATTTTAACAAATTTATCGAAATCGGCTCCCGACTGCCGGAAAAAACGATAACGGACGTAATCAATAATAAGAAACTATTTATAAAGAGAAAAAAGAATTTTAAACAAAGAAAACCTGGTTTTAAATAAAAAAGGAATATTTTTAAATAATTAAATGTTTTGCGGCCGGAAATAATCCTTAATAATTCGTACGTAATACCGGCAAACTTATGTGAATTATATAAATAATATCCGTTTTAAATTAAAACCGGGTTTAAAACTTAGTTTATTTTATATATATTCCGGCCCGAAAATATAAAATCGTTACTGTAATAGACCTAAGTTTTTAAATAGTAAATTTTAATTAAGAAAGGAAAATTTATTATACATTGTTATTAGTTAAAAGCTTAAAATAAATTTCGAAAAATTTAATGAACGTTTTATAAAACTACACATTACCGTAAAAAAATATTACGATATAATCTCCAGTTCTCTTTTACCTAACTTTCGACCCGTATTTATAAAAACCGCGCGAAAAGCTGGCATAGCTGGCATATTTGTAAGGGATTATTATAATAACTGGCGTAATTAACGTATTTAAAAATATATTAAAAAATAAGGTTATTGTTTTTCCATTTATTAACTTGGACCGTTGCCGTTTAATAAATAAACGGAAATTACTTTTGAAATGATTTAAATTATAAAGCCTTTCGAATAAACTTTCCAAAATACGTTTCGAAAAATATAAGGTTTTTTTTAAATCGTTAAAAAATTATTGCCATTTTTAAAAATCCATAATTTAAAGCGATATTTAAAAAAAAGGCTTTATTTTCTAAGGTATAAAAAATACCTAAAATAACCCAATACGGTAAATATCAGGTCAATAACGGCCCGTTCATTATTTAAAAAAATTAATGTTATAAGATTTAATATATCTGCGAAAAAAAAAAGGTTAAACAAAAAAAAATTTTAAAAATTAAAAGTTTATTTTAATATTATATTTCCGGTTTAAAAGCCGTTTATAAAATTAAATTATAGCCGTAATTTATTTATCGCTTTTATAATAATTTTAATTTTATATTATTTAATTATATAACGGCATAAACACATATTAAATATCGTTAATTTAGTTACGATATAAATAACCTCTATATAAAAATTTAGTTTAATAAATTTTTATTAACTTTTTATAAAACCCACCGGAAAAACTGCCGTACCTGCCATATCTGCCGTACCTACCGCTATTGCCGTACCCGCCGGAGCTGCCCGTAGGGGGGAGGGGGGGGGCCTGCCGAAGGTATCCTAACGGCCTTTAATTAACTTAAAACTTTTTTTATCTGCGACCGAAAACGAATAATCGGCCGAATATCGTCCGATCGGAACGTTTAAGTAATAAATAACGGAAATAATATAAACGTTATTCGGCTTTTAAAAAGGTAATTTAAACCCAAAACTTTACCGTAATGAGTAAATAAATCGAATAAATTAAAGCTAACGACTTAGAAATTCGTTTTATTATCTTTTATAACCTATTTTTGTCCGGTACGTAATAAGAAATACGTTAATTATTCGGTTACGGCTTTTAAGAAACTCTTTGATACTAAACGGTTTATTTTCGAATTTTATAACCGGTTTAATCGGAATCCTAATACTTAGTAATATATAAAAAACCGTTACGATATTACGAAAAACGGTACGAATTAATATTTTGATCGATTTAAAAATTATGTTAAAAAGTAAATATATAACAAATTAATTAAATAAACACTGAAGATTGTTATAAAAAAAGGTACGGATTAATATTCCGGACGACCTAACAATATATTAAAAAACAAGGTTACCCTTATCCGAATTTTTCGTTAACTTTTTTCCCCTTTTTAATTTTTAATAACAATACGCCGCGTTTAAAAACATTTAATAACGTTTTAAAAGGCCTCCGGAATTTTTTCGAGCCCGGTTAAGAAAACCGAAAATAAAATCCGGTTTATTTCCGTTTTCGGTATAATTACCGGGTTTTATAAAAGCCGCCGGAAGGATTGCCGAAAATATTTTAACTGCCATAATTAACCCAAAACTTTTTATGTTTAAAACCGACATCGTATAATGCGGGCGAATATCGTCCGGTCGGATATTAAGATAAATAAATAACGGGAAAGATATAAATATTATATTCAGTTACTTAAATTTAGTTCTCATATTTATAAATATTATAAAGTTTTTTTTACCGGGATAATATTATTATTTTCCGTAATGAACTAAAAAGGTTAAAATTCATTAATTGCCGGCATAATAATATAATCGTTTAAATACGAAACTTTAATAAATTTACCGAAATTTATTCCCGTTTCCCGGGAAAAACGGTAATAAATACGGTAAAAAAAAAGGGTTTTAAAAAAAAGTTTTTATACGTAATATCGGTAAATTTAAACGCATTATATAAATACTAATTTTTTAAAATTTAAGTAAACTTTTTAACAAAATATTTAAAAAGGAATTCTCTTTAAAATTTTGGCATAATTTTAAGATAGTAAGAAAGCTACCGGAATCGAAAAAATTACCCTTTTCTAATTTTTTTGTTTAACCTTTAAAATAATAATAAAGTTATTAAAATCGAAAACTTTATTAATATGGTCGTTATAATAAATTACTTATATAATTTCCCAAAATATTATTTTTTTATATTTTTTATGACATTAATGAAATTTAAATATTTTATTATTTTTTATTACTTGAAGAAACATATGAGACTAATATAATAGAAACCGGCAACCCGGATTACGTAATAATAATAACGAAATTTTTGGATTATTTTTGTGGTTAATAAACAAATAAAACCGGAAACATTTAAAAGCGGAAATCCCGGAGGGGCCGATATTAAAAATAAGATTTTCGTTGTTTTTCCCGACGGGAATTGAATAAGGCCGGAATAACAAAATTCGGTGGCCTGGTGTAAAACATAATAACGATAATACCTTTATTATTTTTGCGGTTAAAAATAAATAAAACCGGGATAATAATAATCGAAAATCCGGACAGTGCGATAATAAAGATATTATTTTTATTATTTTTCCGGCCGAAAATAAAGAAAGTCGGAATAATAGAAACTGGATAATCCGGATAACCGGGAATAAAAAAAATATAATTTTTATATATTTTCATCTCGAAATTATTAGAAACGTAAAATTTGTTAAAGGTTTATTATAATAATATTTATTTTTTGCCGTATTAATACGGAAGGGGGTAAATTCGGTCCTGGTCGCTATAAAATTAAAAAAAACGTTACAAAAAAACTTTGAATTTTCTTAAAAATTAATATAATTTATATTATTATTAAAATTAATTACGAAAAAAAGTTATTACCGGTAATAAATAATAAATATTTCGGAATTACGTTTAATAAAATCTTTTATTTGAAATCTTTAAATAATATATATTATTAATAAATAAAATTACGATGTCGATTATATACCTAAAACCGTTTTAATATTATATCGTAATCATTATAACTATAAAAATTTATTAAAATAATAAGGGTTATCGTATTTACCGGTTTTATAATAACGGCTGCCGTATTTAACGTACATTTTATTTTATATTAAAATTATAAGGTTTATATAAGGTTGATATAAGTTTAAGCCTTATTTTCCAGGCTGAACCAAATATACAGAGATTTATTACAAATATAATCCATACGATAGATATTATACCCAGTATTTTCGAATACGATAACTGATTAATAGTTTTTACGGTTAAGAGGGATTATATACCTTAGTCCCATAGAACCTTACTTTAAAGCAGAACCTTACTCTGAAGCAGATTGATACGTGGTTGCCGATAAGCTTCGACTCTGATGAACCTTATGCCAGCTGGCTCCACGGTTCCGCATGGTCGCAGTAAACCTTAAGAATAAACCGTATTATAAGGTTTAGAAAAAAAACCTTTTATAATAATGACCGTAATTTTTTTTTAATATTGTTTAATACTTTAATAATTATTTTAATTTATTATAACGTTATACCGACCGTTATATAACGGATTTCTTTAAAAATATTTAAAGGTTTTTTTTAAAAAAAATATAACCGTACGAAATTCTTAAAACGTTTTAATAAATTTTCCCGGAACGTTTTTAATATAAATCCTTTTTTTAAATAAATCGGAACCGCATATAAAATAATCGTTAATTATTATATTACTGGGTTATTAATATATATTTGGATAAAGAATTATCCGGCATAATACTTTATTATATAAGCGTTAATACCGAACCCGTATACTCAGTTTTGATACCGTCTTAAAACCGAAAAAAGGCGGGGGGCTCCCGGTGGGCGGGTGGTAATAGTATCCCTCCCGTTTGCGCTATATGAAAGGATTGAAAAAAATATAAAAGGAAAAAGAATTATATATATATAATAATATAAAAAGAAAGAAATTTACAAAAGATTAAAGAGAATAAAGAGAAAAAAAAGTAAAAAATAAAAAGAGAAAGGCGGAAAAAAAAGAAGGGAAAAAAAGGGGAAATTACAAAAGATTTCAAAAATAAACGTTAAAAACGAAAATTAAAAAAATAAAAGTAAAAATAAAAATAAAAGTAAAAGTAAAATTGAAATTAAAGCAAGGATTAAGATTGAGGAAAAGGAATAAAAAAGCGGAAACGAAAATAAGAAAAGGAAATAAAAATAAGTAAAAAATCGGAAAAAAGATAGAAATTTAAATAAAAACTTAACTAAGAGCGGAAATAAAAATATAAATAAAAATGTAAATAAGGATATAAATTAAAATAAAACGGAGAATATAAACAAAGGGGTAAATGAAAATAGAAATAAAAATTATAAAGGCAATTATATATGTAGAGAAATATAAATTCAAACATAATAATGCGGGTAAAAATATAATTATAAATAACAAATAAAAATAAGAATGAAAAAAATTAGGAGCTAAAATAATGGCTGGAATAAAAAAAAGAATAATAATAAAAAGCCGGAAGAGAAAGAAAAATAAAAGGAAAAATAAGAGAAAAAAAGGAAAAGAAAAAGAAATTATAGAAAAAGAGGAAATTCGAGCCGGCCCACATGTTACAGTACAGGAACAGGGGTTCCTGTCTTGGAGAAACAAGCCTTTGGAGCCTGGCGCAGGCTCCAGGCGGCTAAATTTCGGAGGAGGAAAAGCTTGGCTTCCCTCGCTAAACCAAAGTAATCTAGGTGATTTAAGTAATTTAACCAGATTATATAAATTATATAAATCCCAGGCATACTTATTAAAATTCGAAATAAATATATATTAATTAATTTCTTTTTGTAAATCATATTTATTTATTATCGTTCTTTAATTATTAATTTAAGCTTTTAATTAAAGGTAATTATACCATTTTTTTAAGAAAAAAGTTTGTAAATATTTTTAACGAATATTTTATTTATTATGTTATTATTACCTATAAATTAATATTTTTTATTTCATATATTATTTTTATTTTTAAATGGATATATAATAAGTTTATTATATTTTAATAATACTTTAATTAATAGGTAACGAATAATTTAAGGCTTAATTAAGTATAAAATTTCTTAAATTTAATAAAAACGATATTATAAAACGACGTTAAATAAATAAATAATATATACGATTTTCGTTATTAGCTGGTAAAGGATCTATAACCAGATTAAATAATTTATCCCTTATTAAAAATTTTGTTTAATTAATCGATAATATAATATTTGTAATTATTAAGGTTAAAGGTTTAAAAAAATTCTTTTTTTCTTAATAATAATTTATTTTTACCTTTAAGGAATTTATTAAAATATAATTTAAGCAATCCGACCAAAGGGAAAAAAAGGTTAAATAAAACCTAAATTCTAAATCGAAGAAAAAAACTTTATAATCGATAAAAGATTAAATTTCGTAACCGAAAAAATCATTAAACTTAAGAAAAAAAGCGTTAAATTTATTAGCAAATTAAAAAAAAAATTTTTACGCCCCTTTTAAAACTATTTTTCGTTTAAAAAATTCAACATCTTTTTTATTTAGTTATAACCAAAAAGGAACTGTACCTACCCTTACCTATATTAGAATCCTTAATATTAGAGATTATAAACTAATTGCTTTTAAGCCTTATAATAAATAAACAAATATAAAAAAATTCCTGGTTAAAACACGATTTTACTTTAAATAATACGGAAATTCTTTACGGAAAAGCATTAAAAGGTAATAGTTATTTTTTAATTATTAATTTAAAAAATACTTAACTTATTTACACCCATTTTTAAGGATTACCTAATTAAGAACATTAACGATTATTTAAATATTACTAATTATATTTTTAACGATTACGCAAATTTTAAAAAACGAATATAAATAAGTAATAATATATAATTAAAAAAATACATAAATTTAAAGAAACCATTTTAATAGCCGAATATATAATTAAGTTTAATAAATTAATATTTATTTTTAAATTTTTATAAAATATATTGGTTTTTTTATAGCGGTTTTAAAAAGTAGGTTAAGGATAAAATATGTAAGGTATTTAAGATAAATCCTTTCGAAAATTATATAAATAAAGTTATTATTGCCGACCGACGCATTTTTAATCGGTACCTTAAAAAAAAAGGAACCGGCAGATAAAATAACGATAAACGTTTTAATAATAAGAAAGAAATTAAGGACAGATATTAAAAAAAAGCTAATATTATTTTAACGGAGGTTAAAAAAAAATCCAAAGTTAAATATTTTAACGCTAGCAAAAAAGGCTATTTTAAAAGCAAATATTATTTTCCAAAGAAAAAAGCGAACTTTTAAAAAGGAAAAATTCCCTAACCTAAAAAAAAACTCCGTACGGCCGAATAAAAAGAAAATAAATTTTATTTCCGCCGATCAGGAATTTATTATTATTCCGACTAATAAGGTCAGAAATAATGCCCTAAATTATAAACGTTATGCCATTTATAAACGGATTACGGCCCAAATTTATAAATACTATTTAAAATAAATAACTTGCAGGGTAAATATTACGCTAAAATGCACTTATTACCTCGATATATAAAAATCTAAAATATACGATTAAAAGGGTTAATTACGAAAAGATTTCGATAATTATAAATAATTAACCCCCGAATATTATATTCTTTTTTTAATATACGTTATACCTTAAAGCGTTAATAAATAATTATAGATTTTTATATTTTACTGCTTACTATAATTATAACTACCTTATTTACCAACGAACTAAAAAAGATAACGATTTTTGATTAAAGTATAACGAGGAAACGTTTACCGCACTAAACGATAAGTACAGATATATAAAAACCCTTTAATAACTAAATTACCTTAAACTTTATTATTTATACCCTAAATTAAAATAAAGCCGGAAAGTTATAATGTAAAAATACTTTTGTTATTTATTAATATTATATAATAAGTACGAACTTCTAACTATAAAATTCCCTTTCGAAAATTTATCTTTTTAACCCGATAATTCGCAAAATATAAAACCTAAAAAAAAGCTAAAAAAAGATAGTTATCTTTAAATGCCAGTTCGGTAACAGGAAATAATTTAAATATATGGATAATTATTATACCAAGTATGTAATTAAAAAAGCCCGTAAATAAACGCGTTTTTTAACCCCTAAGGCATATCAATTAAAAAACTACGAAGGTTTTCGAAAGTAAGATAGTAAGGAGCCTTTATATATAAAACCTTATATAAAGCAAAATAGAAAAGACGGAATTAAATTAAAATCTTTATTTATTATAGAAATAAAATATTTAACGCCGTAATTAATTCCGGAATAAAAGGAAATTTTATTATTTTTAAAGTAACCGAAAAATATTAATTCCTTTAAAAATATAAGTAATAATTATTTAAATTACGTATAATTAATAAAAACTTATTTATTTATAATAACGGTTAAATTTTCCGAAAAATAAAGGAATTTATAATTTAAATATAAAGATATTTAAAACGAATTATTTTTAATATTGCCGATATTTTAGGATACGATATTATTTTAAAATTACCGTAACTCCCTTTTAGCAATTTACGAATCCATTAAAAAAAATAAACGTCTTTATAAAATAACTTTAAAAAGAAATTTTATAAAATTTCTTATATAATTAAAAAAGTTAAAGTTTCCAACCTTATAATAATAATACTCCTTAAATATTAACAGTTTAAAAAGTTATTTAAAAAACCAATTCGTAAAAAATTATTTAACGATAATTAAGAAATTATAAATTTTTTATCAAAAAAAGGATATTATTTAAAACTTTATTAAATTTATTATATAAACGTTAAAAAAATTAAAACTTTTTGCCAAAATTTTTAACGAAATTTTAAAAAAGGTTATATTCAAAAATCCGAAATATTTATAAGATTTCTAATCATAATAATACCAAAAATAAAAAATGGGAAAATTAAAATCGATAAGGATAAAAATATAATATATCGATAAATTTACGATTATAAATAACTTAACGATATTATTATTAAAAATAACAATTTTTTAATGTTAATAAATACCATAAAGGAAAATATTAATAAAATTAAATAATTTACGGCTTTAAACCTACCAAACGGTTCCTATCTAATTCAAATAATTAGAGGTAAAGAATAAACAATTACCTTTAAAACTATTTATAAATATCACCAATATAAGGTTATATTATAGGGTCTAATTAACGCTTTAACCAGCTTTTAACATATACTTATTACTATCTTACGGAAATTTCTGAACAAATTTAATTTCGTTTACTTAAAGGATATTTTTATATATATAAAAAACTTAAAGAAATTTAAGAAATATATCACTTAAATTTTAAAAGCCCTTAAAAAAATTAATTTACTAATAAATGCCAAAAAAAACGTTTGGTATATTTAAAAGCTAAACTTTTTAAGTTTTATTATTACCCTAAGATAAATTTAAATCTAAAATTCCAAGTTAAAAATTATTAGGAACTGGCCTATCTTAAAAAGTTACCATTATTAATATTCGTGAATTTTTAGGGTTTACCGGTTACGTACAACCTTTACTACAAAATTACGGTAAATTTATTAATTCTCTAACTAAATTTACCATTAAAAGATAGGTTAAAGGCAAATTTAAGTTTTCGAAAAAAATAAAAAAGGTGTTTTAAAAAATTAAGCATAAAATTATTAACCTTCCGGTAATTAAATTACTAAACCATAACAAAAAAACTTTTTAAAAAGAACGTTTTAAATTACGCTTTTCAATAAATTTTAAAGTGTTTAAAAAATAATAAGAAATAATACCTAATAACGTACTTTTTTAAAACTTTTAAAAACGTAAAACTTAAAGATTTTATTTACGACAAAAAGTTATTAACGATTATTTTAATATGTAAGGAATAAAAATTTTTTTTTAACGGAATTAAGGAATTATTTAATATTTATTCGAACCAGAAAAATTTTATTCGATTTATAATAACCCAAAAATAAATTAAAGTTATAAAAATTAAATAATTTTTTATCCAAATTTAATTTAAAAATTTATTATATTAAAAATAAAAAAAATTTCCAACCAGATATTTTAAATCGAAAAAAAATTATAACTTAAAGGTTCCTAAACGATATATATAAATATTATACCGTAAAAATCATAAAATAATATAAGTATATATGCAGATTAATATAAGTTCAAGCCTTATTTTCCAGGCTGAGCCAAATATACAGAAAATTATTACACATATAATCCATACGATAAAATACTATACCCAGTATCTTCGAATACGATAACTAATTAATGGTCTTCACGGTTAAGATAAATTGTATACCTTAGTCCCATAGAACCTTACTCTGAAGCAGAACCTCACTCTGAAGCAGAATGCGTGGTTGCCGATAAGCTTCGACTCTGATGAACCTTATGCCAGCTGACTCCACGGTTCCGCATGGTCGCAGTAAACCTTAAGGATAAACCTTAAAAATAAACCTTAACAATAAACCTTAATGATAAACCTTAAAGAATAATTTAATAAAGTATAAAATATTATAATTTAAGATTTTATTATTAATTTCTTTATATCGAAAAATCCCATTGCCGGAATTAAATATAATACGGTAGACGTAATTATTAATAAACTTATTAAATATAAATACTTTTTACCTTTTAAAAAACCGTAACGGTAAAATAATTAGTTTACGCCTTTATTTAATATTATTTCGATAAATACGTAATACCAAAAAACATTATTTTTAACCGAAACAAATTCTTTATATCCAAATTCGGAACCAGCTTTTTTAAATAAATTAATATTAAGCTTAAATTTTTAATAACTTATTACCCTTTAATAAATAATTAAACAAAAGAATTAAACCAGAGCTTAAAATAATATTTTCAGAATTATATTAATTATTATTAAAATAATTAGGTTAAACTTTTATTATTTATAAAAATATTTTAAAATACGTCCGTTAACGAAAATATAAATATATTAGTTTATATAACCGTATATGGATATAACGTAATAACTTAACGACCAAAATAATTAATACGTAAAATACCAGTTATTATTATAATAACTTTACGAATAAAAATAATGGTAATAAAAATTAAAACAATATAAACCAGATTTTAAATTAAGTTATAATTTTTATAACGGAAAATAGCCTAATATTATAATAAGAAAAAAATTAAAGGATTAATTTTAGCGAAAAAACATAAGATTTATTTGTTACGTTAAAGATAAAACGTAACGGTAAATCTTTTCCAAATTAAAACGAAAAAACCTAGCGATAAATTTAATTTCAAAAATTTAGTCCGTTTAAAATTA
The DNA here is from genome assembly GCA_004155925.1 of Monosporascus sp. MG133. Taxonomy (NCBI): domain Eukaryota; kingdom Fungi; phylum Ascomycota; class Sordariomycetes; order Xylariales; genus Monosporascus; species Monosporascus sp. MG133. The sequence continues at coordinate 320,328 of QJNX01000011.1, read as the reverse complement.
AACAAATATTTCAAAAATTAATTAAAAATTATTATTACCCAAAACTATAAAAATATACCCTATATTCCATATTTCCTTATTAAAACCAGCTCCAAAAAACGTCGTGCTAAAAAAAAACTTCGAAATTAAAAAAAAACGATAACAAATACGAAATCCAAAAAATACTGGACTTAAAAATGGTTAAAAATAAAATCCAGTACCTAATTAAATAAATAGGTTACCTACCTAAAAATAACATATAAAAACTACTTAATTACCTAACGAATACGATAAACCTAGTTAAAAATGTTACCGACAAAATCCTAACCGACCGTCTTTAATACGGCCAAGATCGCAGGCGATAACGGTCCACCGCAAAAATCCAGGTTTAAAACGTTCCAGCCGAAGAAAATAAATACTTTTATTACGGCGTTTATTTTACAAACAAACTGCACTTATTTTGCCTTTATACGACGTTATTTTTTTATTCTTTCTTAATCTTCCCGTTAATTCCGTTCGGGTTTTTTCTTCAAAATAATAACAACCTTTTTCTTCAAAATGTCTTATTAAAAGCGTAATTTTTTTAACCGACTAACGAATTCCTTTATCTTTTTTTAGCAAATTTTTGATATACGATTAAAGTATCCTTTACCTAACGCTATTCCTTTTATAAACGATCGTATTTTTCCTTAATTTTCGATAAAAAAATTATTTTTAATACATTATACGTTTGGCGTTAACGACCGAAATACTAACTATAACTTAAAATACCTATTACATAAAAACATTCGGTGTTTTTAAAATAAATATAATTCGAATAAAAGTTAATTTTTGAACCAAACTTTTTTTTATTTTTTGCGCAAATGGTACGAGATTTTTACTAAAGCAATCGCTGTTCTCTTTTTTTCTTTAATTTAACTTATTATGATAAAGTTAGGTAAAAAGTTATAGAAACCATTTTAATAAAATAAAAAGGCCACTTACGGTTTTTATTTTTAGGATAAAGATTTTTGTAAAGGGGAAATAATATTATAATACAAAAATAAGGGTTCTTATCTTAAAGAAACAAGCCTTTAAAACCTAGCGCAGGTTCCAGGCGGCTAAACTTCGGAAAAGGAAAAGTTTGGCTTTCCTCGCTAAGACCAAAATAATCTACGTAATTTAAGTAATTTAACCAGATTATATAGATTATATAAATCCTAGGCATACTTATTAAATTTCGAGATGGATATATAATAATCAGTTCCCTTTTATAAATAGCACCTATTTAATTTCGTTTCTTAATTATTAATTTAAGTTTTTAACTAAAGGTAACTGTACCGTTTTTTAATTAAGGGAAAAGTCCGCAAATCTCTTTAACAAACACTTTATTCATTGTGGTATTGTTATCTACAAATCAAGAACCCCCATTTCGGATACTGCTCATGCCTCCAGGTGGATGTATAACAGGTTCGTTACACCATAATAACCAAGGCGGCGGAAAAGCCCTGTATTATCCATCTGTTACAGTACAGGAACAGGGGTTCCTGTCGTTAGAGAAGCCTGTCCTCGGAGGCCTTTAAGGGAGACTCCGACCGGGTAAACCTCGGGCAAGGAGAAATTTGGCTTTCCCGCGCCAAAATTTAAGTAATTTAATGGATCTAAATAATTTAAATAATCTGAACCAGATTATATAAATTACATAAATTAAATAAATTTACGATATATTTATTTATTAAAATTAAATATATAACGAACGATTTTTTATATAAATAATATCCATTTAATTTTCGTTTTTTAATTATTAATTTAAACTTTTAATTAAAAATAATTATATTATTTTGTAATTAAAAAAAATCCGTAACTTTTTTAACGAATATTTTATTTATTATATTATTATTACCTGCAATTTAAAACCTTTATTTCGGATATTATTTATACCTTTAAGTAAATATATAATAAATTCGTTATATTTTAATAATTTTTTAATTTATAATTAACGAATAATTTAATGTTTAATGAAATATCAGTATTTTTAAATTTAATAAAAACGACATTATAAAATAATATTTACTAAATACATAATATATTTAATTTCAGTTATTAATTAGTAAAAAATTAATAACCGGATTATATAATTTAATTTTTATTAAAATTTTTTTTAATTAATCGATAACATATTATTAAAAGTTAAAGTTAAAAATAAAAAAAAAAATTTTAGCAGTAATTAATTTTTACCTTTAAGGAAATAAAAAAAAATTCGAAATTATGTTTAAAAAATCCGACAAAAAAAAAATTGGTTAAAAAATTTTTTATTATAAAATCAAAACAAAGAAAAAAAAAGTTTACGCTTAATTAATAATTAAATTTTATGGTAAAAAAAGTCGGAAAGTTCCAGAAAGAAAACGTTAAATTTACCCGATAATTAAGAAAAATTTCGGTTTTTTAAAAACCGTTTTTAGGTTAAAAATTTTAATATTTTTTTTAAAAATATTTACTTTTATTTACGAACTTTTGCCTTTTTTTTATTTAATTAAAATTAAAAAAATTTATACATTTTTTTACTTATTATAAAATATTTAATATTAAAAGTTATAAATTAAGTACCTTTAAATTTTACGACGGGATTTCGAATAGAAAAAGGTTTTTAATTAAAGCTAAATTTTACCTTAATTAATATAAAAAAATTTTAACGGAAAATTATTAAAAAATTATGATTATTTTTTAATTATTTATTAAAAAAATATTTAATTAATTCGAATCCATTTTGAAAAATTACTTAATAAATTTTCCTAACGATTATTAAAATGTTATTAATTATATTTTTAACGATTACGGGAATTTCGAAAAATAAATACGAACCTTATATCAAAATATCAATAAATAATAATATGCGGTTAAATAAATATAGAAATTTTAATAAATTATGTTAATAATTAAATATATAACAAAATTTAATCATTTCGTAATTATTTTTAAATTATCCCAAAATACGTTATTTTTCCTTTTTTATAATGGCTTAAAAAAATAAATTAAGGATAAAATATTTAAAATATCCAAAATTAAACCTTTTAAGAAATATACCGATAGAATTATTATTTTAAACCGACGTATTTTTAATCGATACCTTAAAAAAAAGGTACTATTAAACGAAATAATATTAAACGTTGTAATAAAAAAAAATAAAAGATAAATTTTAAAAGGAAATTAATATTATTTTAACGGAATTTAAAAAAAATAAATCCAAAATTAAATATTTTAACTATAATAAAAAAAAATATTTTAAAAACGAATATTATTTTTTATTAAAAAAAAGAAGTCCCTAAAAATATTATTAAAAAGATAACATTTTTTAATCTAAAAAAAAATCCGTAAGGTTAAACGAAATATAAATAACGAAAACGAAAATAAAAAAGAAATAAACGTTATTTCCGTGAATTAAAAATTTATTTTTATTATAATTAATAAGGTTAAAAATAACGATTTAAATTATAAAAATTATATTATTTATAAAAACGTTATAATTAAAGTTTGCAAATATTATCCAAAACGAACGAATTTTAAAGTAATTATTACGTTAAAATATATTTATTACATTAATATATAAAAATGTAAAATATATGACCAAAACGGTTAGTTACGAAAAGATTTCGATAATTATAAATAATTATTTTCCGAATATTATATTTTGCCGGAATATATAATATATTTTAAATTAATAAATAATTATAAACTTTTGCATTTTACCTTTTGTTATAATTATAATAACCTTATTTATTACCGCATTAAAAAAGATAACGGTTTTGGCTAAAGTATAATAAAGAAATATTTATAAAACCAGACGATAAATATAAATATACCGAAATTTCTTAATCGCTAAATTATTTTAAGTTTTATTATTTATATTTTAAATTAAAGTAAAGCCGGAAGGTTATAACGTAAAAATATTTATATTACGTATTAATATCTTACGACAAATATAATTTTTTAGTTATAAAAATTTCTTTTTCGGAAATTTACTTTTTTAACTTAATAATTCGTAAAATATAATATTTAAAAAAAAGTTAAAATAAAATAATTATTTTTAAATGTTAATATGGTAATAAAAAATGGTTTAAATATATAGATAATTATTATACCAAATATGCAATTAAGAAAATATGCGAATAAAAACGTTTTTTAACTTTTAAAACGTATTAGTTAAAAATTTATAAAAGTTTTTAAAAATAAGATACCGAAAAACCTTAATATATAAAATTTTATATAAAATAAAACAAAAAGATACGAAATTAAATTAAAATTTCACTTTATTATGGAAATAAGATATTTAACGCCATAATTAATTCCGGAATAAAAAAAATTTCGTTTTTTTTAAAATAACCGAAAAATACTAAATCCTTTAAAAATATAAGCAGTAATTATATAAGTTACGTATAGTTAATAAAATTTTATTTATTTATAATAACGGTCGAATTTTCCGAAAAATTAAAAAATTTACGGTTTAAATATAAAAATATTTAAAACGGATTATTATCGATATCGTTAATATTTTGGAATACGATATTATTTTAAAAATGTTATAATTTCGTTTTAATACTTTATAAATTAATTAAAAAAAATAAACGTTTTTATAGAATAATTTTAAAAAAGAACTTTATAAAATTCGTTATATAATTAAAAAAATTAAAGTTTTTAATTCCATAATAATAATATCTTTTAAATATCGATGGTTTAAAAAATTATTTAAAAAACGAATTCGAAAGGAATTGCCAAATTATAATTAATAAAATTATAAAGTGTTTATTAAAAAAAAAGATTATTTAAAACTTTATTAAATTTATTATATAAACCTTAAAAAAATTAAAATATTTTAAAACGAATTTTAACGAACTTTTAAAAAAGGTTATATTTAAAAGTTTAAATTATTTATAAAATATCTAATTATAATAATACCAAAAATAAAAAATAATAAAATTAAAACCGATAAAAATAAAGATTTAATATACCGACAAATCCATAGTTATAAATAATTTAACGATATTATTATTAAAAATAGATATCTTTTAACGTTAATAAATACCATAAAGAAAAATATTAATAACATAAAATGGTTTGCAACTTTAAATTTACCAAACGGTTATTACTTAATTTAAATAATTAAAAGCAAAAAATAAGAAACTACCTTTAAAATTATTTACGGATATTACAAATATAAAATTATATTACAAAACTTAACCAATATTCCAGCCAGCTTTTAGCATATATTTATTATTATTTTACGGAAGTTTCTAAATAAATTCGTTTTCGTTTATCTCGACGACATTCTTATTTATTCCGAAACTTTGGAAAAATATAAGAAATATATTACTTAAGTTCTGGAAACCTTAAAAAAAGCTTACTTATTAATAAACGTAAAAAAAAACGTTTAGCATATTTAGAAACTAAACTTTTTAAATTTTATTATTACCCCAGGATAAATTCAGACCCGAAATTCTAAGCTGGAAATCGTTAAAAATTAACTAATCCCAAATAAAGTTATTATTATTAACATCTGTTAATTTTTAAGATTTATTAATTACGTATAACCTTTAATTTAGGATTACGGCAAACCTGCTAATCCCTTAACCAAACTTAATATCAAAAAATACGTCGGAAAGGAATTCGAATTCCTAAAGGAAATAAAAAAAGATTTCTAAAAAATTAAAAACAAAATTATTAACGCCGCGGTAATTAAGCTACCAAACCATAACAAAAAAAAACGACTTAAAATAAACGCTTTAAATTATACCCTTAAAATAATTTTCGAGCAACTAGAAAATCACGGAAAGTAATATTTAATAACGTACTTTTTTAAAGCTCTTAAAAATGCAAAACTTAAATATCCCATTTACGATAAGAAATTATTAACGATTATTTTAATACTTAAAAAATAAAAATTATTCCTTAATAGAATTAAGGAATTATTTAATATTTATTTAAACTACAAAAATTTAACCAAATTTATAATAACCTAAGAATTAAATAAACGTTATAAAAATTAAATAATTTTCTTATCCAAATTTAATTTCAAAATCCACCATATCAAAAGTAAAAAAATATCTAAACGAAAATTTTAAACCGAAAAGGAAATTACGACTTAAAAATTTCCAAACGATACATACAAATATTATATCGTAAAAACGATAAAATAATACAGTTATATATAACCTTAAAATAATTAATTCTAGAAAAATTAATTTAATTTAAAAATTCTTACGACCTGGAAAAACCAAAAAAATTAAACAGCTAAAAAAAAACGATAAGGACCAACTATTATTTCGCAGTAAAATTTATATCCCCCGCTAATAACAAAAAAATTTTATTAAAAATTTCTATAAAAACTTCTTATATAAATACCAAAAAATATTTAAAATTATTAAACGACTTTAAAAAACATATAACTTCCTAAAGTTCCGCCAAATAATTAAATAAATAATTAAGGACTATAATATTTATAATAAAATAAAAACAATTTGCTATAAGTTATATAATTTATTTTGACCTATAAATATATTTAATAAAATATGGAACATTATAATTTAAGATTTTATTATTAATTTCCTTATATCAAAAAACCCAGTTACTCGAATTAAGTACGATAAAATATACGTAATTATTAACAAACTTACTAAATATGGGTATTTTTTACCCTTTAAAAAAATTATAACGGCAAAATAATTAATTTATGCTTTTATTCAATATTATTTTAACAAATATAAAGTACCAAAAAAGATTATTTCTAATCGAAATAAACTTTTTATATCTAAATTCGGTACCAGTTTTTTTAAGCAAATTAATATTAAACTAAAGTTTTTAACAACTTATTACCTTAAAATAAATAATTAAATAAAACGATTAAATTCAACTTTAAAAAATTATTTTCAAAATTACGTTAATTATTAATAAAATAATTAAATTAAATTTTTATTACTTACATAAATAACTTATAATACGTCCGTTAACGAATATTTAAATATATTACCCCATATAACCTTATATAAATATAACGTAATAATATAACGACGAAAATAATTAATACGTAAGGCCCTAATTATTACTGCTATAATTTTACGAACAAATATAATAATAATAAAAATCAAAATAATATAAACCTAATTATAAATTAACTTATAATTTTTATAACAAAAAATGGCCTAATAATATAATTAAAAAAATTAAAGAATTAATTTTAACGAAAAAAAAATAAAATTTATTTATTACGTTAAAAATAAAACGTAACATTAAATCTTTCCCAGATTAAAACGAAAAAGTTTAACGATAAACTTAATTTTAAAAAGTTTAATTTATTTAAAATTAAAAAAGTTATTTCGAAAATTAATAACAAACTATTATTACTTAAAACTATAAAAATACATCCTATATTTTATATTTTTTTATTAAAACTAATTCCAAAACAAATCCCGTTCGAAAAAAACTTCGAAATCGAAAAAAACGATAACGAATACGAAATCGAAAAAATATTAAATTTTAAATGGTTAAAAATAAAATCCAGTACCTGGTTAAATAAATAAATTACCTACTTAAGGATAATATATGGAAATTACTTAAATATTTAACAAATACGATAAACCTGGTTAAAATTTTTTACCGACGAAATCCTAACCGACCGTTTTTAATACAGCTAAAGTCGTAAACAATAATAATCCCCCGCCAAAATTTAAACTTTCGGCATTTTATTTAAAGGAAATAAACGCCTTTATTATAACGTTTATTTCGGAAGGAAGTTACGTTTACTTTACTTTTATACAACGTTACTTTTTTTCCACCTTTTTTTAATTTTCCAGTTAATTTTATTCGAATCCTGTTTTTAAAATAACGATAGCCTTTTTTTTCAAAACCTTCTATTAAAAACGAAAACGTTTTAATCGATTAATAAGTTCCTTTATTTTTTACTTAGCCGATGTTTATTATATTCTTATAAATTTCTGATACGTTATTAAAATAACCATTATTTCGTATTATTTTTTTTATAAACGATCGTATTTTTTCTTTATCTTCGATAAAAAATTTATTTCCAATACGTTATACGTTAAACGCTGCCAACGAATATAATAATTATAACTTAAAATACTTATTATAAAAAATATTTAATTTCCTTAAAATAAATATAATTCGAATAAGCGAAAATTTTAACACCAAATTTTTCGATAAACTTTACGCAATTAATACGAAATTCGTATTAATTTAAACGTAATTTTCTTTTTCCTTTTTTAATTTAACTTATTATAATAAAATTAACTAAAAAATTACCCTTTTAATAAGAACCCAAAAAATACTTACGGTTTTTATTTTTAGAAAAAAAATCGTTAAAAAAAAATAATATTACAATACAAAAATAAGGATTCCTATCGTTAAAAAAATTTATTTTCGGAAACCTTTAAGGAAAATTCCGACCAGGTAAATTTCGGGTAAGGAAAAATTTAACTTCCCCGCGCCAAGATTTAAGTAATTTAATGGATTTAAATAATTTCAATAATCTGGACCAGATTACATAAATTACATAAATTAAATAAATTTACGATATACTTACCTGTTAGAATTAAATATATAATAAATGGTTCTTTATATAAATAATACCTATTTAATTTTCGCTCCTTAACTATTAATTTAAGCTTTTAACTAAAGGTAATTATACCGTTCTTTAATTAAGGAAAAAATTTGCAAATTTTTTTAACGAATACCCCATTTATTATATTATTATTACCTGCAAATCAAAAACCCCCATTTTGAATACTGCTTTTACCTCCAGGTGGATATATGACAGGTTCGTTACACCATCCGGCTTCGAGATTTTTAGGAATAATAACAAAGATACCCGGAAACGGCCTATAGTAATATTACGGCTTTGTTTATTATAATAGCTTTAATATATATATATATAATTATTAATACTAAAATAATTATTATAAATATAATTAGTTGTTAATTTTTTAGGGTTAATAACGTAATAATATATTATAGTTATAATAATTAACAATCCGGCTATAAAGTTTCAAGAAAAAAGAACGAAATTATCTAAAACGTTTTAATATAAACAGTTTTATAAAGTGAGCGTAATATTTTTCTAAAATAAACTTTCATTATAATATAACAAAATATAAATATATGTTAAAATAGTATAAATATAACGCCGAAAATATGGTTCAAGTAATTAATTAATTAATACCGTTCGTAGATATTTAAAGGTATTTTTTACCGTCCGTAATTCTGAAAATATTCACGGCTTATGGTTATTAAGAAATACATTTTTATAATTAATTTTAATGTTAATTTAATTTTTTTTAATTTTATTTATTTTTTAAACTTTAAGTTTACTTATAACATTTCTTTCGATTTTAAATTAATTAGCATTAAATCTATTCCGTTTTAATTTAATTTAATATTTAAAAAGGAATTGGTAATAAATTCAATAATTAACAATTATGCAGTGAAATTATACAATATTAAGTTTTTATATATATTTATTTATTTACTTTTTTAATACATATAACTCGAATAATATAAAAACGAAATTATTATCAAAAGTTTTACTTAATATTATGTTTATCTTTAAATTAAGTCCGGAATTGTAACTTTACGGTATACTGTTATATTACCTAATTTAACAAAATCCTTTCATTTGTTATATTACGCAAAATTAATATCAAATTTTAAAAGAATATGACGGTATTAGGCAGGTCTATTTTCGAGTCTTTACGATTAATCTAATCCGAATTACGTTAACATATTAAAATAAAGAACTTGTTACGAAATTTAAAAATGGTATATATTTATATTCCGATTAATGTAAAGGTAAAATACCGTATTTTTATAATTCAGCCGATTTATAATAATTATTATACCTCGCAAAACCGTAGAAAGTTTTATAATTTTTAAAAATACGACCCGACAAAAAGGAAAGTTTTGTTACAGTTAAGGTAAAAATATTACAATAATGTTAATATATTTACGGTTATTAGTACCAGAAGACTTATCGCGAATATAATATTTTGTTAATTTCTTTATTTTTAACGTTACGGTATTAAATAGTTATTATAAATCTTCCGATAAAAAACGGTAAGGTTATTTTACAACGTTTAATATATAAAAACGTATAAAATAAATTTAAATAAAAATGCCGAGTTTTGTTAACAAGGGTTAATTAATGCCGTTTTTAACTTATAAACTCTTATATCGCGCTTTGATTTTTCAAAGTAATCGATATTGTAAAAAAGATTTTAAAAGTTTTTAAATTAATATTATGCCTAAATTACGGAATATTTGTAACGGATTTCGGTTTATTTAAAATAATCGAGATTTAATAAACCTTTTTAAAAACCTTTTATTAAAAATAATCGGGCTATATATATTCGCAGATAACTGTATAATTAAATATACGATTTGTTTTTATTTAGTTTTATTTTCTTAATGTCTTTTTAAATTCTTATACGGTTATTTAACCTTTAAAAAACGGGTTTCTATTATTAAGATTATTATATATATCGCTAACCTTTAAAAATATAATAATAACAATTTTTCTTTTTTTAAATACGATTATATAAACGTAAAACTTTTTATATAATTAAATATTTTTTTAACTTTTAAAAATTAACGTAGATAATATTCTTAAAAAAGTTTTATATATATCGATATACAAGGTTAATATAGGTTCAAGCCTTATTTTCCAGGCTAAGCCAAATATATAAAAAATTATTACACATATAATCCATACGATAAATACTATACCTAATATCTTCGAACACGATAACTAATTAATAATTTTTACGGTTAAAATAGATTATATACCTTAATCCTATAAAACATTACTCTAAAGCAGAACCTCACTCTGAAGCAGACTGCTGGGTCCCCGTATGCACGCAATTTCTCGACTGATGTCGGCTTGGCAGGCTCACATGCGTGGTTGCCGATAAGCTAAATAATCCGTACTTATAAAAACTACCGGACCTGCCGGAAATATTATAATTTCGGAAAAAAAAACTCCGGCCCGAAAAAAGTTATTAACTTAAAATAAACGATAATAATATATAAAAAAGGTACGAATTATTTACGTTTCGTTATAATTTTTATTAATAACCGTTTTTAAAATGATAATTAAAAAATTTCGTAATTTTTCGAAAAGTTATTAAAAACTAATTATAACGGCACCTTGAAAATATAAATTAAAATATAATTTTAAAAAAATTTAATATATATATATTTACTTTGTTATTAAATTATTAACTTCTTTAATTAAAAAGGGTTACCTATTAAACACGCTAACTTTTGCTTACCGAATAACGCTTAGCCGTTACTTATTAAATACGTTAGCCGTTATATTATTAAATACGCTAGCCGTTACCTACCGAATACCTTAGCCGTTACCTATTAAATACGCTTACCGTTACCCACTAAATACGCCTGCCGTTACCTATTAAATACGCCTGCCGTTACATTTTAAATACGCCTGCCGTTACTTTTTAAACACGCCTGCCGTCCCCTATTAAATGCGTTAACCGTTACCCGTTAAAAATACTAGCTATGGCTTATTAAATACGTTAATTTAAACCTTATTAAAAAAGGTAATTAATAAGGCTTAATTATTTTAAAAATTATTATAACTAATTAAATAATATTTAAACTAATAAGTTAATAACTTATTATAAAAGAAAATTTACCTTTTTTAATATACTTACAGGCCCCATTTAGGTTTACCGTACGGTTTAATAACTTTTAATACGTAAAATATTTTTCCGATAAACTAATTTATATAATAAATTTAAAAAGCAATTTATAGTTATATTCCCAAACTTTCATTTTATACGATTTTGTCGTACTTAGAAAATTTTAATACGGAAAACGCCGAACGGAATTACCTTTTAAAAAAGTAACTTACAGTTATAAAAACGAAATTTTTTTATAAAAAGAACGGCCCGTTAATTATATTAACGAAGTTTCTGCTTTATACGGTTTTCCCGTATTTACGGAATTTTCCCTTAACTTTAAACGAAATTACCCGATATGGCATTTTTTAAATTTCGAACCCTTTTTAAAATTAATTAAATATTACTTAATATAAGAAAAGAAGTATTTTATAAAAAACGGTTTATAATTAAAGAAATAAATTTTCGTTTTATATAACTTTATTTAATATTATTAATCTTTTCCAAATTTAAATAAAATTATTTTATATAAAAATAATGTATAATTATATATATAAAACCGCTTTATAAAAAAAACGGCTTTTAAAGATTAAAATAACCTTTTATTTTATCCGATGTTTTGCGTTTTTGCGAAACTTTTTTAGATCCGAACAACTTTACTTTTATAAGGAAATTTTTCTCTTTTTTCCGTCCTTGTCTAAAAAAATATGTTACTTTGTTAATAATACGTATACCGAATATTTCCCTTAAAAAATTCCGAACCGCCTTATAACGGTAAAATAAGTAAAATACCAAAAGTAAAATTACGATTTTACGGTAATTTATTTTTTTACCCAAATTATTTAAAAAAAACCGCAAAACGGATATATAATATATATCGTATATTGCGAAAATATAATAACGTTATTATTATACCGTTAAGTTACCGAAATTTGCCGGAAGGCTTATTCCTTTACTTAATATTTAAAGTAATGTCGGGTTCGGATATTAAAGTAAATATGGTAGATAAAAATAATAATAAAAATGAATAAAATAACTAACTTTATTTATTACGGAATAATAATGTTATAATAACAAAGTTTCCTTTAAATAGCCGGAATAACAAAAGTTTTAATAACTGTTATACCTGCCGTACCTGCAGTAATCGCCGGACCCGTCCGAAGCTGATCATAATAAGTAAACCTTTAGGTTAATAATAAAACTACGGCAGTTACTACCTTTATAAAAGCCGCCGGAGCTGTCGCGCCTGCCGTACCTGCCGGACCTGCCGGAACTGCGGCAGCTGCCATATTTATTGTACCTGCCGGAGCTGCTGCAACTGCCGTACCTGCCGGACCTGCCGCGTTTACCGTACCTGCCGTATCTGTAGCAGTTGCCGGACCCACCCGAGGCTGGTAATAATCGAGCAAACCTTTAGGTTAATAGCGGAATTATGGGAGTTGCTGCCTTTATAAGGGCCGCCGGACATGCTGCGTTTACCGTACCTGCCGAAGTTACAGCAGCTGCCGGACCCGCCCGAAGCTGGTAACAATTTAGCAAACCTTTAGGTTAATGGCGGAACTGAGGTAATTGTTGCCTTTATAAAAGCCGCCGGAGTTACCGCGCTTACCGTACCTACCCGGACCTACCGTACCTGCCGGACCTGCAAGAATTACGGCAGCTGCCGTATCTGCCGTACCTGCCGTACTTACCGTATTTGTAGCAGCTGCCGGACCCGCCTAAGGCTGGTAATAATCGAGTAAACCTTTAGGTTAATGGCGGAACTGTAATAGTTGCTACCTTTCCAGGAGCCGCCGGAATTGCTATAGCTGCCGTACCTGCCGGACCTGCCGGAACTGCGGCAGCTGCCGTATCTGTCGTACCTGCCGTACCTATAGTAACTGCCGGACCTGCCGTACCTGCCGTATTTGTAGCAAATTTTTGGGTAAATGGCGGAACTGTAGCAGTTATTGCCTTTGTAGGAGCCGCCGGACCTGCAGGAACTACGGCAGCTACCGTATTTATCGTACCTGCCGGAGTTGTTGCAGCTGCCGGACCTGCCGGACCTGCCATACCTGCAGCAGCTGCCGGACTTGCCGCGCCTGCCGTACTTGCCGTATTTTACAACCGCTGCCGGACCCGTCCGAGGCTGGTAACAATTAAGCAAACCTTTAGGTTAATAACGGAATTATAGCAGTTGTTATCTTTATAAAAGCCGCCGGACCTGGAAAAGCTGCGGCAGTTGCCGTATTTGTCGTACCTGCCGGAACTGTTACAGCTACCGTACCTGCCGGACCTGTAACAGTTGCGGTAGGTGCCGTATTTGCCGTATTTACCGTACCTGCTGTACTTATAACGGCTGCCGGACCTGCCGTATTTGTAAGAAAGGCTATAATTATTATAATTACCCTAATAAACTAAGTACGTTAAAGTTAACGGGCTTATATTTTACCTTATTATCCCTTTTAATTAATTTTCGGTACGTAATGAAAAAAGTATATTATTTATTCCGTTACGGTTATAACAAGTTAAAATTCCTTTGTCGGTATAAAAATCGCTAAAAGCATATGTCGAATACCGTAATTATAAGCGCCGCCAGGATCGCAGCAGCTGCCGTACCGTACCGTAACCTACCGTATCCTGCCGTACCTTACCGTACCTGCCGTACCTACCGCGCCTACCACGTCTGCCGCGCCTACCGCGCTTGCCGTACCTGCCGCGCTTATAATACCTGCAGAATTTATAATAACTACCGTATTTATAAAAATTACCGAAGCTGCCGTATTTACCCAATTTATAAAAACTGCTGAAATTATAATAATTATCGTATCGGTAAATGTTATCGAAACCGTTAAAATTACTATATTAATAAAAGTTTATAATAATTATAATTAGGTAATAAATTAATTATTGTTTTTTTAAAGAAATTCTTAAGAAAAAGCTTTTTTTAAATTTTCTTTATAAATGTTATATTCTTAATACGTCGTAATAAATTTTATAAAAAATTTTACTTTAAAGGTAGCTTTTTACGTTTCTGTTATATTTTAATGCAGTAATTCTTTAAATAACGGCTTAAAAATAAAGCTTTTTAAATGTTTATTTTATTATTATAATATAATTATAATAATTAATAACGGTTTAAGAGGTTTTAAACGGCTTTTATATAAATAACTACAATATTCCGGTAAATAACCTTAAATTATGATTCAAAATTACCGTTCCATGTTATAATATAAATGTTAAGGATTGCAATAATCCGTTCTTACCTAACGGGATTCTCGACTACATATACCTACAAATTCCCAGTAGTTTTTGATAGCTTAAAAAATTAGATTTACATCTTTATACAATTATACGTATCTAATATATACCTATTCGTAATACGTAAAAAACTTTAACTTAAATACCGTTATTTATAACTATTTATCCATTATTTATTTTATACTTTTTATAATCTTAAATAAATAATATATATTACCCGAATTAAGAATTAATTTATTTTATTATCTTATTATTTTTTACCTATTAAAGGGAAATATTCGAAAAAAAATACAAAATATAGGTAATATTTAATAACAAAACTTAATAATAATAAATATATTTATAAAAAATAAATTCGAAAAAATACGAAAGATTTACGCTTATATCGGTAAAAATCCCGATAATCCGATTATTAAATAAAAATACTTAAAAATATTTTAATCCGTAAAAAAAGTAATTTATTTAAGCGTAATATTTAATAACCTTTACGGTAAAATAATTATTAATATATTATATACCGTAATATTACCAAAATATTAAAATACGTTTAATAAATTTTTTAATTAATAATTTGAAATTATGTATATTTATATTAAAAATGTTTTATTTAAAGTTTACGAAATTTAACGATTATTTTTTAAAAAGGAAAATTTCCGAAATAACCAAACTTTTCCGAAAATATAATAAAGTTAATATTTATACCGACAAACGAACTAAAATTTTAAAGATTTCTAACCTTAAAAAATATATGGATTAAATTAACCCTTAAACGGAAAACTATATTATTTTTTCCGATAGGAAATTTCGGATTATCGGCTTAAAGCGTAATTTAAAATATCGATTTAAATTTATTTAATTTTATAAATCAGAATGACGGTATAATATAAACCTTTATTTTTTTTTTCAAAAAAAATTAAAAAATTCCGCGTTAGTTAACGCGTAACGTTTATTATGCGCGGTTAAATTTTAGCTAAAAGATTTACAAAGTCTTATAAGGTCCGCGTAATTAACGTTAAATTATTTAGCCCGATATCGAAAAAATCAAATATAACGGTTTAATTATTTTTTATAATTAAAAATAAATATATTATCGTAATATATATATTTAAATTAAAAGATTAAAAAATAAGCTAAAATAAATAACCGCAAATTCGTAATCTTTTACGAAATTTAAATTTTATTTCGTAACGACGTTTTAATTTAATGAAAATAATAATGTTTTTAAAAAAAGTAAATACCGGTTCCGGTTAAATTTAACGACCTTTTTAAACGTTATATTAAAACAGTTCGGAATTAAACTAAAAAAAAAAACTTAAAAATAATTAACCCGGAACCGGTATATTTTTAAAAATTATGAATAAAGGAAACCGGTTAAAATATACGTTATAAAACTATTTAAGTACGTAAAATTATACAATAATTCGATAAATTTTTAATTATTTATTACCTATACTAAAATTTATATCCGGTGCTTTAAACGTTATATTTCCGACCTAAAAAAAATGGATCTTATAACGGTATATTTAAATAAGGTTAACAATAAGGTTAAATTTAAAAACGTTAAATTATTTAATATGTTAAAAATAACCGTATTATAAAATAACGTATATAATAATACGGATAATTAAAATAATACGGTTTATTAAGCGAATAATAATCGTAATAATTAACGGTTTTAACGTTAAAAATTTCCTTAACGTAAACGAAAATTATCGGGATTCCGTTTTTTTAACTTAAGCCAGAGGGGCCATTCGGAAGGTTATCGAAAATAAAAATAACGGTACGAAAAATCACGTTTTTGCTAATACTTTAAACATAAAAAACGGTCGGATTATCCGGACCGCGGAATTTTTTAACGGTACTTTAAAAAGTACCGGAAATTTGGTTAAAAAACTTAACGTAAAAATAAGACTTATGTATTTTTTAACGAAAAGTTCGTATAAAAGTATTAAAAAAATATTAAGGAGTATTAATTCGTTTTATAAATTAACGGATATATTTATTTTAAGAAAACGAAATTAAATTAAAATTTAATAACGAAAAAAAGTTAAATATATATGGAAAAAAATTATTAATAATACGTATTTTGTATATTTTAAAAAATCGGATAAAATCTTTAACGCAAAAAACGTTAAAAAAAAGGCGAATTATTTATGCAAACGTTATAATACTGCATATAATACGGCCGCCCTTTTTAATAATTATATGCTAAAAAAATACTTAATTAAGGATTAAGTAATATCTAAAACGGTACGATTAATAAATTTTATGACGTCCGTTAAAAAAACTTTTAACGTTAACGGAACCGTATATTTTATTTTTAATAACAAATAAGTAATTAAATCCGACCTAAAGCCAGTTTCGAAAAATTATAAGTAACGGAAAACGTTATATTTAAAAGTAAGTGTTAAAGTTAACGTTAACGTATAATTAATTAATGTTTGTATAAATATAAATAGTTTTATAATCCTTATAAACCAGAAATAAATAGCTATCTGGACCAAAAACCTTAAATTCTTTAAAATTAACCTTATTTACGGTAAAAGTATTAAATTAAAAACCCTTATTAATACCTAAATCGAATTTAACTTTTATATATAAAGTTAAATTAAAAATATATAAATTAACAGCTATTTTAGGGTTAAAACGAACGTAATTAATAACCTCGGACTAAAAATATTATTATATATTAAATTTTTATACCAGCATAAAATTAAAATTAATTTCGTTAAAAAATTCTATCTTTTAATTAATTATTAATATAAAAATAAAAACAAACCCTTAAAACGGTACCCTTAAAATTTATTTAACGGAAGGTTATAACTAGCTATATAATAATAATCCTAACTATAATTACGACGTTTATTAACGTAAATTACGTTAACTTATCTAAACCAATAAATAAATAAAAAACCGTATAATATAACTTTTTTATATAATAGCCAACAATCCGGAAATGTTTAATTTTATTTTCGATAAATTTTACCCAAAAAAGGCAATTTTTTTAACCCTAAAACCTAACTTTTTATAATTACAAAAAAGGAAAAGATTGGTACCATATATAATTACAAAAATAATAAAAAAGCGTAATTAATTAATTAATACGGAATTAATTAATATTAAAAAGCCGGTAAAATTCGGAATCGATAAACTAATACTGTTAAAAAAATCCATTCCTTTATAACGTAAAACGAAAAAAAAGCGAAAATAATTAAACGTTCGAATATTAAGTTTTATACCCTTTTATACAAAATTACGAAATTAATAAATATTCCGTCGGTTAAATTTAAGGCCGGAATAGCTATCGTATCTAATAACTTTATAATTAACGATAAAATACGTTACTTACTTAATAATTATAATGATTTTCGAAATAAGGGCGTTATATTTATATCTGAAAAATACAAAATACGTATTAATTTTATTAAAAGATAACAGGAATAATTAAAGCCGGGTAAAATATATCCCTTAAACGTTAAAAACCGCTAATTTTTCGATAAAAATATAATAAACTTTATATTACCGGAAAAAATATTTTGTAAATACGAACTTATCCTTATAACGGTTCCGATTTTCGTTATATAGAAAAAACTAAACGTTAAAAAATAAAAAGGCCGTATAATAATTAATTTTAAACCATTAAATAAGATAACGGTTTCCGACGGTAATTTATTACCGGATTAAAAAAATATTATAAACGATATAGCTGGCAAAATATAATTTAATTTTTTTAACGCCTCCAGTTTTTTTCTTTTAGTTATTAATACGTACGAAATACCGGAACCGTATATTGGTTATTAATTCCCGAAAATTAAAAAGAATTTAACCTTATATTAATAAAATTTCGTATTTTTTTTATTTTTAATTAACGATTTATAAATAAGTTATTTTTACTACATAAATATTTTATACTTATATATATTAACGATATTATTATCTTTAATATAAAGATTAAAAAATATTTAAAATATTTGCGTATAATATTAAATATATTTAACAAAATACGGATTTATATTAATGCAAAAAAATCTTTCCTCGGTTTTCTTTTAATCCGTTTATTAAGGTATAATGTCGACGGAAGCGGAATTTCCAAACCGGATTACCGTATTAATATTTGTAAAAAGCTTATTTTCCTTAATACGTTCGATATATTAAAAATTTATTTAAATATAATAACTTTGGTTTATAACGGAATTATATAATTCGGTATTAAAATAATACCTTTTGAATAACGGAAAATAAAGCTATTAATAAAACTTAAAAAGTCGGAAACCTTAATTATTAAAATATTAAAATAAACGAAATAAATATATACCTTTAAAGTTAAATTTATACTTACGGACGAAAAAAAAGCTGTATAAAAATAGTTCCAGAACCATTTATGGGCTTAATACGTTACTTATTACTATCAGAAAAATAAACATTTTTTTATTAAAATAAACGTTTATAAAAAGGTATATAATATTATAATTTTCCAGCTAGCCGGCAAATAAGACGTTTAGGCCATCCCCGGTAAGGATATACCTAAAACAGAAATTAGGCTTATCCCTTTTATATTTAAATTAACTTTTAATATAAAAAAGAATTTTACGGATCGATAAAAAAAAAGTAATTACCTTAATATAAAAGTAATTACCTTAATATAAAAGTATAAAAGATTAAGGAAGTTTATTTAATCTAGCCGATTTCCGGTAAGTATTTTTATTAATTACGTTTTTATTAAAAGAATTATTATTTACAGATTTTTAATTATTATAAATCTTAATAAAGCTAACCTTGAATTAATTAATATTATTAATTATTTATTATAATTTTAATGAAAAATTTCCCATATTTCGGAAAAGTTTAATATAATATTAAATACGTTATTTCGTTTAGTTATAATAATTTCGGATTAAAACATATTTAATCGGAACGAATCTAACGAATTAAATAATATATAGGACCATAGTAACGTATAATATGTCTTGATAAAAGAAAATATTATTATATAAATTACGCTTATTTATAATAACGAATTTAAGGTACGTAATATTAAAAGATATATTATAAATAATTAATATAAACATATTTATAAAATATTATAAAATATAAAAGCCGGCAAATATAAAAAATAACGATATAAATTTTTCGAATTATAAAACAATTTTTTCTATTATATCGGCTTCGATAGCTATAAAAGATTATATATTTCCAATATTTATATTAAAAACCTATAAAAATTAATTTACGATAAAAAATATTATTTCGGCAAAAAGAGTATAACAAAAAACCTTTATAATTTTTATTTCGTAAAAAAATATTTTAAGATTTCGAAATATTTTAATTTTTACGTAATTTGCCGGAAAAATTAAATTAATCGGATTAAGTTTTTAAGGAAATTAATACCTTTATTAATTATTAAGTTACCGTATTATACGATAATTATAAACTTTATTACGGATATACCGAAAATAACGTTTATTACTATCTTTTAAGTATTATCCGGATATAATATTTTAAATAATTTATGCCTTATTTTTTATAAAGTTAATAAAGAATCGTTATTAATACCGGGTAATATACGATATATTATTAAAATTTAAATAATAATAACGTTAAAAATATTAAAATTTTACGATTAAAAATTTTTAATAACGATAATTAATAACAAAAACTTAAAATTTATTTTTACCTTTTAAAGTAAAATTTTTAACGATATAAAAATTAAATTGCATTTTTTTACCGTATATTATCCGTAAATTAATATATTATGGTAAAAAAAAAAACTAAACCGTTAAAATCGTTATACATTTTTATATAACTATAAATTTTAACGTTCTATAAACGGATATAATACTTACTTTATAATATTATTTAAATAATTTTTTAATAATTATAATTAAAAAATTTCCGAACGAATTAATATTTAATTTTTAATTTAAAATGATATTAAATATATTAAACGAAAAAAAAAAGATAATTTCGGAAAATATAATAGATATCGTAAAAAGAAATTACGTTAAGAAAATTATATAATTAACCGAATTAATTAATATATTTACGAAAAAAATACGATAACCGATATATTTTAACAAAATTTAATAAAAACGAAATTATATACCTTAAGCTATATTAAAAATATTATTTACCCGGTTAACCCAAACGGAAATAATTTTTTATCCGGCTTGGTCCGTTTAAAATTTTTAAACGGATAAAAAAATAAATTTATAAATTAAATTTTCCTACCGGATAAAAAATTTACCTTATCGTTTTTGTAACATAATTATATAAGCCAGAATTAAAAAAAACTAATTCGGACGAAAGGTCGTTAAACCCGGCCCGGTAATTATAAATAATACCGAATAAAAATAAAAATTAACGTTATCATAAATCGCCGGATTCGCTAATATAGAAAAAGTTTTTCGGTTAAATAGTTCGTTAAATAAATAAGTTATATAATTAAATAAAATAAGAAATACTTTAAAAAGTATTTACTGATAATAGTTAAAAAAATAATTAACGAATATAAAATAAAATATCCGATTAATTAACTGATAAAGTAATTAAAAAAATCTTAATTTACCTTAATAACGTTAGAATATTAAATAACGGATATGTAATCGTATTTTCTATTTATATAAAAAATGTTTAATAAAAAGTAATTAATTATATGCGTTATATTCTTTTATATTTATATATTTATTTACTTAAATATTGTATATTTCTTAAGTAAATTTACGTTATACCTTTTATATAATTTCTAATTACTTATATTTTCTTTAAGAAATCTTACGTTATTAAAAAGGTATATATCGTTAACTTCAAAATATCTATTTATATTTAAGGAAATTTTTACCGTCCTTTTTCCTTTTTTATTATTATTAATTTTTAATAATCCGTAACATTTTTCGTTTTTTCCGTTTTTTTTAATAAAAACTCCGTTTAATTTACCCGTTAAAATAAATTATCCGATAAAAATTCCGTTATAATAAACGATAAAACCGTTAAAGAAACCGGATCTAGTTCCGAATATTTTAACGTTTAAAAAAACGAATAAAATAATGATTTTAATAAGCCCTTATTTATTACCCTTTCGGTAAACGATAATTTATTTAATAATAATATTAACAAAAAGCGAATTAGAAATAACCTTAAAAAAAGATAACGAATTTATTAAATTTATTAAGTAAATTAAGTCTTCCGATAAATAAAATAATTAAATTAGAATTCAAAACGAAATTATTATTAAAATATTAATTATTAAGAAAATTATTATTTTTAACGAAAAAATTGTTCGGAATAACGATATAAACGTTTATAATCTTTAAAATATTACCGATAACCTGTTTAAAAACCTTAATAAAAACTTTATCTTTAAATAAGTTAACCGAATAATCCTTTTAAACGAGGATAGCATTAAGTTTATTTAAGATATCGGCCTCTTTACCCGAAAATCGGTATTTATATTATTATTATTAATTACGGAAATAAAAAACCGGTTATAATAACATAAAAAATAGTATAAATAATAAAAAGAACGATAATAATAATAATAAAAAAATGAACGTTTAACCGATTATTTTTATTAATAATTTTGTCAAGGATAATTTTTAAAATAACTTTATTAATTTAATTATTCTTCGTTTAATTTTACCGGCCCGAAAAATAATCGTATTAAATAAAATGCTAGCAGTAACTAAATAGCTAAAGTAAGCCGGTAAAAAACGTTTTTCGTTAATTAAATCGAACTTTTCGTTTAAAAATAAAAGATACGAATTAACTTTTATTATTAAAAGGAAATCCGATAATAAAAATAACGATATTAATAAAACCGATAATTTAAACGGATTAAATGTTTATTTTATTCGAATTCGAAATAAATATGGTTATAATATTAAATTAATAATTAAAATATCCCAAAAAAAATTAGAAAGTTTATTATTAAGTATAATACGAAAATTTTCATAACATATCCGTACTTAAAATCCGTTAAAGATAACGTAAAATGCGTATATATATTTTGGAAACGTAAAAAAGTATACGACGGCAAGATGCTAATTAAAGCTGCTATTTTAATTACCAGATATTACGAGCCGAAAGGTTACCTAAACGGTAATATCAGCTGTTATTTTATAAAAATAAAATAATTTAATTTATACTAAATTATTTCTGTAATAAAAGGAAATAATATTTAAGTTGGTAATAAAGGCGTTTTTTATTCTGCAATATTTATATTATAAAAAAATATACGCGAAATTAAATAAAAATCAGATAAAAAAGGTACCTTTAGCGCAGGTAACGTTATATTTATTAATGCAGGCGTTAACTTTCAGGTTATCGAAAACTAAATTAATAACAAAATCGAAAAAATTGTTAAAATAATCGAAAATAAGGTTAATACGGCATTTAAAGCCTTTAAAAAGATACCGTTTAATATGGCCGCCGACTTAATTATTATTATTAAGGGTATCTTTAAGAATATTAAAAAGTAAAAAGGTAACCTACTGACTAAATAAAAAAAAATTTAAAAATATTATTAAAGTTTTTTGTATAAAATTTAAGTAATATATATTAGCATCCATAATTAGGGATTATAAGATTTGCGTTTCGGTTTATATATATAAGGTTCGAAAAATTTGCTTTAAATTCTTTTTTTTTTTTGTAATTAATGTAACCTGATTTGGCGGTATTAAGGATATGGATTCGTACGTTATACGGTTGCTTTTAGGCGTAAAGGGGGGATAGGTTAAAGATTGTAATGGTCCGGGCTTACCTGACGGGATTTTCGACTATATATCCATGCAAGTTCCCAGTAGTTTTTGATAGCTTAAAAAATCAGATTTATACCTTTATATGGTTATACGTATCCGATATATGACTATTCGTAATACGTAAAGAACTTTAAGTTAAATACCGTTATTTATAACCATTTATCAGTTATTTATTTTATACCTTCTGTAATCCTTAATAATAAATTCGTTAAAATCTGATTAAATATTTATAACATAAAACGAATAAGTAATAAAATCTTTATCGAATGTTTTAAAAGTATATAAAGAAATTTATAAAAATAAAATAAATTTTATTTAAAATTATTAATTTATCGTATATTTTTAAAATTATATTTATTAAGTTATTTTTTAAAACTTATTTAATATTTTCCGGAAAAATATAAATTTATTAAAATCAACTATAAACTATAAACTTATTACGAGTCGGATTTTTATCGAAAAAAAAATAAGTTATAATAATTATAATTTCGGTTAATTTTAAATTTTTACGGCTTTAACTTCTTTTAAATAAGGAATTAAAATAATAACGATTTTCGGGTAAGTTAGAATATGATATATGATATAATACTTTAAAAGAAATTATACATATTTTAATTTTTTTAATTAATATTTTTTAATTAATTTTACCTTTATAATTTATAACAGATTATTAAACCTTTTTTAAATTTTTAATAATTTTATTACAATCGAAATCGTAAAACCGATTCATTATTTAAATAATATTAGTATTGATACTCTACCTACAAAATATATCAGTATCGTTCGTAATAATAAAGCTGCCGTACATGCCGTACCTACCGTACCTGCCGTACTTGCCGTACTTGCCGTACTTGCCGTACCTGCCGTACTTACTTCGCCGGCTGACGGGTCGCCTACCGGCACCAATTCCGGAAGTTCGACGACGCTGGAAATATTTAATGATAAAATATTCGCGAAAATATCGTTATAATCTTTTAATTTTGGCCCGATTTCGTTAAACGAATTTTAAAATAAAGGTTATACTGCCTTTAAAAAACAGATAAAATTATCGGAAACCTGTAAAGTTTTCGCAATAACCTATACAAGGTTGATCTAGGTTCAAGCCTTATTTTCCAGGGTGAGCCAAATATACAGAAAATCATTATGCATACAATCCACACGATAAATACTATACCCAGTATTTTCGAATACGATAACTGATTAATGGTTTTTACGGTTAAGATAGATTGTATACCTTAGTCCCATAGAACCTTACTTTAAAACAGAACCTTACTTTAAAGCAGACTGATACGTGGTTGTCGATAAGCTTCGCCTTTGATGAACCTTATCCCAGCTGGCTGCAGTAAACCTTAAGGATAAACCTTAAGAATAAACCTTTAGGATAAACCTTAAGAACAAACCTTAAGAATAAACCTTAAGAATAAACTTTAAGAATAAACCTTAAAAATAAACTTTAAGAATAAACCTTGACGATAAACCTTAAGGGTGAACCTTAAGTGCGCATAAAAGGCTGTGCAAACCCTTGCCAGTTTTGATCATTCCTATAGCTAAAAGGGAAATGTCAGTACGATAAACCAGGTGAAAAGTATTTGGTACCAAACCACCTTTTCGAGTTACCTTTATTAAGATAGCTAAATATGCCCGTAATTCCGAATATATAATACCGGTAATCCGTAACCGCAAGATTTTTAAAAAAACCATCTTTTTTACGGTACAAAATCCCCATAAGGTTACCGGACGCGCTAAACTTATCGATATTATTATTAAACCAGAAAATTTATTCATAAAAAATTAATTTCGGTTTTTAATTTTCGGATACGATTTAATTTACGAAAATAACGGTAATCGATTTTTAGTAATACTTATGCCGAAAATATGGATATTATAAAGATATTATTAAAAAACTTAAAAAAGGATAATAATAACGGGTTTGAAAATTTCGAAGTTCAGATTTTGGAATAATGCAAACTGAAGGATTACGAGCGATGGTTTGCCCGGCTGCTCCGGATTGCGAAGAACCTTTAAAATTTCGATAAGAATCGACGTAGATAGGAGCTGGTTCGGGGTTAGGCAGTCTGAAGTCGCCTTAAAGTGAGATTCTTGCGAGAGTGATAGGGTGAAGCATAGGAATTAAGGTAGCAATCTATTTTTTTACCTAATTGTTTATATGGTTACGTCTCTTTAAGGGAGATCGCAATAACCTATAAACTATTATTACGTTTTCTTTAAATATATATAATTTTTTAATAGTATTAAAAAAATGTACACGAAACCGGTAACGATTAAATAAATTTTCGGTTTATTAACGGAATTATAATAATTACCGCGCTTATAAAAATTACCGTACCTACCGTACTTGCCGTACCTATAACAATTACCGCCCTTACCGTATTTACTTTTAATTCCAGAAATATAACGATATTAAAAATATTTAATTATAAAAGAAATCTATGGAAATATCGTTATAAACTTTAAACTTTAACCCGGTTTCGTTAAACGAATTATAAAAAACGTTTTATTATTTTAAAAAGTTAAAAGTATTATTATAATACTTTATAAACTATTATTACGTTCCCGGTTTTAAACATAATCGGAAAAACCTATCCGAGGCCGGTAATAATAAAATAAACCTTCGGATTATTACGGTTATTACGGAAGCTATAATAACTGCCGGAATTAATTAACTGCCGGACCGGTAAGGACTGCCGTACTTGCCGTATTTACCGGACCTATATAAATTGTAATAATTACGGTTTTAAAAAATAGAAATTTTTTCGTAGGTATAAAAAATCTTAATTAAATATATTTAATTAAAATTTATAACTTCAATTTTAACGAATTCGTTCGGTAATGATTTCGGAACATTAAAAGTAGTACGTTTCCGGAATAAATATATAATCGCTTAAATACGAAATTTTAATAAATTTACCAAAATTAATTATCCCCCGGCCGGAACGGTATCAACGAATATAATAAATAATAATAAAATAATCTTTAGGTAAAAAAAATGCTTTTAAATAAATTTTAAATAAAAAACTGTTTTAAACCGAAAATAAAGAAAATTCATTACGGCCGTAAATAATCCTAATAATTTATAGGTCATATGTTAAACTTATATTAACTATACGAATAATATTCCTTTTAAATTTAAACGAATTTTAAATAAACAATTTAAAAAAATAATCTTTTTATTTTTTTATAACAGTAAAGTAATAAAGAAGTAGCCGGAATCTAAAAGAATTACCCATTTAGGCTTTTCGCATATTTTAAAATAATAATAAAAATACCGGAACCGAAAAAATATTCCTTTATACTTTTCTAATAATTTTGAAATAATAAAAAAGTTACCGAAATCGAAAACGTGCATGAATCCTGTTATTACAGCGGGTTACTTACATACTTCCCGTAAATTAAAATCTAATCGGTCCGTTAATATGCAGTTTACTAATATACCATTTACCGACTTAAAAACATAATAGTTTCGGTATGTTAATAATTAAATTAAATATATTCTTAAAACTTAATATAAATTTTTGGGCTTAAAAATATAAAAAATACCGATACCAAACGTAACTTTTAAAATATTAAATTTTAATTAGTATACGTATATCTTAAGACAAATTACGGTTATTTAAAAATTTTAAAGTAATTTCGAGAAATTTAATAAACGCTTTATAAAATTATAAATACGGTAATAAAGTATTATAATATAATTCTTAATTCTTTTTTCTTTTACTTTTAGGCCATTATTATAAAAAACTGCCGGGGGTAACAGAATTAACGTAACTAACGTATTTACAAAAATTATAATAATTAACGTAATTAACGTACCTGGCCTATTTTATTATACCTGCCGGCAACGCCGTACCTGCTGGACTTATAAGGGTTATACGTAACAGCCGTAATAACTGCCGTTACCGATCGCAAAATCCGCCCGAAGTTAATATTAATTAAATAAACCTTCCGAAAGGGCTATTATAAATCCGGTTTAAATTATATTTTAGGTTTTATTTTTCCGCATATTCTTTATTTCGAACGTTATAATTTAAATATCATATTTTAAAATTTAGTTAATTTATAATAATTAAGCCTTTGAAAAAAATTTAAAAGTCGGTTATAACTTATTAAAAAACGTTTTATTATTAGGTAATTTATATTCGAATTTACGATTAGCTTAGCCGGGGTTACTGTAATTGCTATAAAGGCTACTGCGGGGTTAAAAGGGATGGTATAAGCGGATAATTCGAACGATTTTAACTATATTAAAAATTATTATTATTATTATTTAAATCTTTTATTAAATTTCTTTTTGTTTTTACTTTTTAAGTTAAAGTACCGTATTTAAAAAGCGTTAAAATTAATACGTTTTTAATATAAAGCTATAATTACTTGAATATGAAACATTAATAAATCTACCAAATTCGGCTATCGTACGGCCGGAAGGACGGCAACAGACGTAATAAATAATAAAAAATAACTTTTGGAAAAACAAAGTTTTAGATACAAGGAAATATTTTTGGATAAAAAAGTTTTTAAATACGGGAAAATTACTGCAGCAGTATATGGTTTTAAAAATTTATATATAAAACGGCAAATTTATACGAACTATATAAATATTATACTTTTTAAATTCGGATGAATTCTTTAATAAAGTATTTAAAAAAATATCCTTTAATTTCTTTCGCGTAATTTTAAAATAATAAAAAAGTCGTTACGGTAAGCTGCTTATATAATTTCCGTAAATTACGGCCTAATCGACTTATCGGAATATACGATTTATTTATCGTGTAAATTCCGCAACTAATTTCGAAAAATACAGTAAGCGTCTAATGGAACTATAAATACCGTAATAGAACGTTACGGCGTAACTTTTAGCCTCCCTTTTTACATTCAACCTGTAGTTGTTATAAGTGCCGTAGCTGCCGGACCTGCAGGAGCTATATATAACAGCCGTTATAACTGCCTGTATTAATCGACGGAACCTGCCCGGGGTTAATATCGATTAATTAAACTTTTGAGCTATTATAAAGCCGGTTCGAGCCGTATTTCGCGTGCCGTTTTTTCGTACCTTCTTTTTTTTCGAACCCAGCAGTTGAAATATAAGTTTATTTTAAAATTAAGCCGACTTATAACAACTACCGTACTTGCCGGAAAAATTATAATTTCGGAAAAAAGTTTTAATTCGAAAATGTTGTTAATTAAAATTGATAAACGTAATACTACGGAAAGTAGGATTTGTTTACGTTTTATAGTAATTTTTGATTAACGAACGCGTATTATAATTACGAAAAAGTGAAACCGGCGTTATATCTGCCGTTATTTTAGGTAACTATAAATAATAAGTAAATAATAATTATCGTATTATTTTTGAAAGGTTATTAAAAGCCGGCCGTAATAAAATCGGTACGTTATAAATTAGGGATATAAAGTTTAAGGACGATAATATATATAAACCTATTAAGTTATTAAGTTAATAACTTTTGTAAAAAAAATCAATTAGCTAATTAAATGCGATAATATTACCTAAATAAAGTAGGTTAATTATAAACCCTTATCAAATACGATTTATTAGATACGTTAGTTATTACCTATTTAGAAAAGAATTTAAAAGGTTTTAATTTCTTTAATATTTACTGTAATTAAATAAATAAATACGAAGCCGTTAAGTTAATAAGCTTTTATCTGATAAAAAGGATTATCCGTTCTTATATACCTACCGGCCCCATTTGGATCCACCGTACGATTTAATAGCTTTAGGTACGCAAAATTCTTTTCCGATTACTTTTTTTATATAACAAATTTTAAAAAACAACTTATAATTATATAAACGAATTTTCGTTTTATACGATATTTTCGTACTTGAAAATCTTTAACGCGGAGAAAACGCCGAACGAAATTACCTTATAAATAAACGACTTATAGCTAAAATAAGCGAAGTTATATTATTTAAATAGCAACTTTTAACCACCCCGAACGGGCTTCCGTTTTACGCGAAATCTTTATTTTTTCGTACTTATAAAACTTTCAAAATATTTAAACGAAATTATTTTATATAAAAACCACTTAGAGCTACATAAACGAAGTTATAGCATAAATAAGCGACTTATAATTATATAAACAAAATTTTGTTTTTTGCGATTTGTTTCGTACTTACCAAATTTTATTTAAATTTAAACGAAGTTATTTTAAAGAATAAATTTTTTTTAAAAGCACGTTCCCGATTTGTAATATATGCGTACGTTGTATATTACCTTTAGAAAATCCCGAACCGCCTGATAACGGTATGGAAAACAAAACGACAGGAGTAAAATTATAACTTTACGATAACCTATTTCCTAATTCTGGATAATCTTTTTTTTTAAAAAAAGAAGAAAAAGAAGGAAAAAAAAAGCGAGAAAAAGGGGCCCAAATATTTACCCAGGTATTTAGCCCTCCTAACGGGATTAAGCGTTTTAAAAAGTCCGGTAGGAGTAAAACATTAAACCCGACGTTTTTAAAACGTACGTAATCTTTAACGTCTGATTAATAAGTTATTAAGTTAAAGATTTTTTACTTAAAGTAATATTAAAATAAATAACGGCAAACTATTCAGGGATTAATAAACGGATAGTAAACTTACCTTATATCATATATTAAAGTTATTAGGAAGGATTTAATATAAAAGGAAATATAAACTAAACTTAAGTAAAAATAGGGTATTTGTTAAAAAATATTACGGCAATATATAATAATAATTATTTAGTTATATTGAAGTATGTTTAACTAGTTAAAGAACTTAATTAAGAAATATAAACGCATTTATATTCGTAAAGATCCGAAAACTTTACCTTATTAAATATAACGTCATAATTATTAATACGAGCTTAAAAAGCTTTTAAATAATATATAACGTTTATAATTACGTATACGCTTATACGGATAAATCGAAACGTTTTTTGATTTTTTTACCTAATAGGAATTTAGGCCGCACTTACGTATAACCCACACCTTCCCCGTTCTCTCTCCTCCCCTCTCCTCTCCAGTGGCTTAAGAATAGAAATAAAAAAGAAAAATTAAAAACGAAAAAAGGTAAAAAAGGTAAAAAAAAAAGGAAATTTAAAGTTTTTTTCAAATTTGGAAAAAAGGTATCTTAAAAAAGCATAAGGTGAAAAAAAGAATTTTAAAAAAACCGGAAATAAATAATATATCTCCCAAAGTTTAATCGAAGTTACCTTACAGGAATTTTTTTTTTCAGAACTATATCCCTCTTTTGACAGTACGTATACCGTATATTACTATTAGAAGATTCCGAACCGCCTGGTAACGATAGGGAAGGTAAAATACAAATATGAAATTACGACTTTACCGCCACCTATTTTTTAACTTAAGGCATTGTTAAAAAACTAAAAAAGGTAATTTAAATATATGGAACCGTCTTTTATTTGCAAATAATCCAGAAACTTTTTACGGTTAATTTATTATTCACCTTAGGTTTAAAGAAGCAAATAACCTTTTGAAAAAATAAAGATTATTCTGGGTTTTTTTTTAAAAAAAAAGTTCCGTTTTAAAAGTTTTCCGAAAAAATAAACCTAATTAAGAAGTTTTTTTGTTATCGTAACGGGTTCGTTATTATTTTTGCTATACCGTATAAAAAATGCAATTATAGTTTCGAAAATTTAATCAAAACCTTTTAATAAAAATAATAAAGTGTATATAATTACATTTTAAATACTTATTATACAATAATAAAGTTAAAAAAAGCGATAAGCGTTATAAATCTTCCCTAATACAACCGAAATTATTAGGTTATATAAAGAATTTCGTAACGGTTATGATTATATATATAATATAATATAAAAACCAAAGGCCTTTTTCCAGAAAGGTTTAAACCGTTTTTAATTAGAACCTTCGTTTATGGTAAAATAATAAAATATGTTATTACTGTTATAAATCGGATTTACTTTTAAAACCCGAAAAAGAAATAGGAAGAAAAAGGGACAAAACCCTTATTAATTTAAACGGAAAAAATCCTTTTATATATTTACAGTTTCGTAAATAATAAAAAACTTATAATAAAGGCATACCGCCGTATTTCTTTTCCGGAAGGAAATTCTTTATCCCCCGGTACTTATTTAAGTTTAATCCTCCGGTATTTATTCATTTTTTTAATTACAAAACATAAAGTTTTTCCAGAAAAAGCTTACCACGTTCGGATAAACTTATAAAACCCTTAAAGTTCTCGTTACTAAAATCCGTTTTTTATAATAAAGGGGATATTAATAAAAAACCTTTTCCGAAAAAAAAGCTTCCGTTATAATACGGCCGTATATTAAAAAAAGGTTAAAGGTTCGAAAATTAAATACATCGTTTTCGAAGGCGGAATTATTTAAAAAGGGAAGTTTTGCTAACTTAAATATAACAAACCAAATTATTTCGAAAGGCTGTCCGGAAAGTATATCGTTATCGAAAGCGGAGCTACCTAAAAAAGGAAACCTTATCAACTTAAATATAACGAACAAAACCTTTTTAAAAAACGGCCCAGAAAATATATCGTCGTCTAAAGCGGAACTGTTTAGGAAAGGAAGCCTTACCGACTTAAATATAATAAACCAAACCGTTTCGGAAGGCGGTCTAGAAAGTATATCGTCGTCGAAGGCGGAATTACCTAGAAAGAAAAGCCTTACCGACTTAAATATAACAAACCAAACCGTCTCGGAAAGCGGCCCGGAAAATATATCGTCTTCGAAGGCGGAACTATCTAGAAAAGGAAGCCTTATTAACTTAAATATAACAAGCCAAATCATTTCGGAAAACGGTCCGGAAAGTATATCGTTATCGAAGGCGGAACTACCTAGGAAAAGAAGCCCCTGCCGATTTAGATATATCAAGCCAAACCGCTTTAAAAAGCGGCCCGGAAAGTATATCGTCGTCGAAAACGAAACCTTTTTAAAAGCTAAAAAAGGCCCCACCGATTTAAATAAAGCTTATAAAGCCCATAAAGCTTATAAAGCCTAAAAAGCCTATAAAGCTTATAAAGCTTATAAAGCCCATAAAGCCTTCGTTACCAAAAACCGCCCTCTTTATAGCAAAAAGGATATTAGCAAAAAACCCCCTCCGGAAAAAAGCCCTTATTATAATACGGCCGTATATTACGCCAAAACAAAATTTATAAAAATTAAAGGTTCGGAACGTAAGCGTGTCGTTTTCCAAAGGGGAGCTACCCGGAAAAAGAAATATTACCGATTTAAATATAATAAACTAAATTATTTCGGAAAACGGCCCGGAAATAATATCGTTTATAAAAATATTAAAAAATTCATTATTAGCTTATTACAAAGAAAAGCCGGCAGCAGTTTAAGGAAATTCGAAAACCGCCGGCTTTCCCCTTTTAATAAACTTGTAAAATAAAAACTTAAGAAACGGTAAACAAGAAAATTAACTTAATTATATATTTAAAGTATTATAATGCCGTATAATAAATACGGTACTATTAAATAGATAACGAAATCTAAAATAAAAACGAAATAACGTTAATATTTATTATAACCAAATAACGCGTTTTAATAAAAAGAATCGTAAGGTTAATTATAAAATAAAGCGAAAAAATATAGCATTAATACTTACGTTCAAACTTATAAAATAAGTTACCAGCTTTAAATGCCGGCTGCTAGACGGATAGGCCAATAACCGGGCTACCTGGTTATTACAAGGAAAAAGATAAAGCTAATTAACATTAACATTT
This sequence comes from Monosporascus sp. MG133, assembly GCA_004155925.1. Lineage (NCBI taxonomy): Eukaryota > Fungi > Ascomycota > Sordariomycetes > Xylariales > Monosporascus > Monosporascus sp. MG133. The sequence continues at coordinate 286,957 of QJNX01000011.1, read as the reverse complement.
ACGCGAAAAGCTTACGAAATGAGCTAAAAAAGTCCTAGCGCCCGACGGCTAACTAGGTACGCTAGCAGCCGGGCTATTACGTTATTTAAGTATACGGTAAAATTAAATAACGCTAATATTTACGCCGAAACTTAAAAACATAAGCCGAAGCGTAATAACATAAATAGAAATTTAATAATATAAGCCGAAACCTATTAATATAAGCTATTTAAAAATAACGCTTAATACCGGCACCTGGCTAAATACGCGAGAAGCAAGGCCGTTAAATTAGGTATAAAATAAAACTATATAACGTTAATACCTATTATAACTGATCGGCAAGGTATTATTAAATACGTTAGCCGTTATATTATTAAATACGTTAACCGTTACCTATTAAATATATTAACCGTTATCCGTTAAATACGCTAATTGCGGCCTACTAGGTACGTTAATTAATACCTACTAAAAACGTTAATTAAACCCCTAAAAAAATTAATAAAGCCTAATTACCCTAATATCCATTATAACTAATCAAATAAATAGCAAAATGCTAAAATAATAATTTATTTAATTTTAAAAAATTGCCCATTTTTATACACCTACTGATCCTATATAAATCTGCCGTACGGCTTAAAAGTTTCTAGTACGCAAAATGTTTTTCCGATAAATTTAATTATATAATAAAATTTAAAAAGTAACTTATAACTATATAAACGAATTTCCTTTGTATAAGATTTTTTCGTACTTGCAAATTTTTAACGTAAAAATGCCGATAATATAAAATTAAGTACCTTATTAAAGCTAATAATTATTAATACTATTTTAATAATTATTTGAAATACCGTATCATTATAACGGGCCGTTCCGGGCTTATTTAAAGCGAAAGAATTAAATATTCTATTAAAATTAATAATTATTAACGCCCCCTTACCGCTAATCTTGATTACTTTAATAGCCACTTTAGGTACCATATTATTGTAACGGGCCGCCGCGGGCTTATTTAAGTCCAAAAAAATTTAAAAATTTAAAATAACTAGACTTTTACCTTAATAAAGGTTTTTGAGTTATCGGAAATAACTAATTATTTTTTTACAGAAAGGGCCCGTACCACCACGCCCCGTATACCGTCCGATAACGCCGATTAAAAGCTATCGGACGGTATAAGATATACGCATGTAACGTCCGTTTCGGGCAGGATATAACGGTTTTTTCCGTATAACGTAACGGAACGGACTGTTACCGCGGTATATTTTATATTATTCGATAAAGCTCGCAAAACGTTACCGAACGGAACCGGATATAACCGTACTAAATAAAACGTTAAATTTTCTGATAAAATCGAAACGGCACTAAAATACTTAAAGTAAACGGACCTTACCTTATACTTCTAAAATAATTCGGCCCGGAAATAATACGTTAAAACCGTTAAAACCTATGCCGTTAAAACGTATTTTAACACTCCCTTACCCATTAATCCCTATTATTTTAACGGCCGTTTTAATTATTACATTATTATAACGGGCCGCTCCGGACTTATTTAGGTCGAAAAGATTTAAGGCATTACAATAATTAAAAAGATACGTTAATAGAAATCTTAAGGCCGGCGGAATTAACTAATTATTTTTCGATAAAAGGCGCCCGTATTGCTACGCTTTTTATACCGTCCGATATCGCCGATTAAAAACTATTGGACGGTACAAAATATACGTATATAACATTCGTTTCGGGCAGGATATAACAGTTTTTCCTATATACCCTAACGGAGTAAACGGTTACCGTAATATACCCCATACCATTCAATAAAACGCAAAAAACGTTACCAAATAATACCGGATATAACCGTATTAAATAAAACGTCGAATATTTCACATAAAATCGTAAAACGGAACTAAAATATCTAAAATAAACGGAAACTTACTTTATATTTCGGAAAAATAATTCGGCCCGGGCATAATACATTAAAATTATTAAAATAAACGTAAATTATAAATATATAATTTCTTAATCAATTATTCAAAAAAATTAATTTATTATATAAATTTAAAAGAAAGGTTTTTCATATTTAACTATAAATATAAAACGTTCTAATTAACTTATTTACCAACTACCTTATTTTTTAACAAAAACTATTAAAACTTATACCGTTAAAACATATTTTCACGGCGGTACTTACCAAAAGGCCATAACCTCCGAAATAAACTAAAACTAGCAAAACCTACTTATTACTTTACGGGTAACTAAATCCGGATAATACGTTAAAATCATTAAACTCTTACAGTTAGGGCATATTTTTAATACCCGCGTTCATCAAAGGCGTAATCTTATTCGAAACGAACTTAAAGTTAACATAGTTTATCAGGTACCTTCCGGATAACCGGACCCGGATTATTTATTAAATATTAAATTTATTAGCATTTTATTTTATTAACTTTTAGTTATTTTTATAACTACTTTAAAAATTATAGCCATTAACATAAAATCCCGCCGGGGCGACTAAAGTCGAAAGTTTTTAAAGGTTTAAATTAACTAAAAATAACCTTAGTAAAGTTTTTCATAATATTACGATTAACCGGCTTTTTCTTAACGACGGCCGGCCGCGGTATTAAATTTTTAATACCGGCAGATAACGCCATTTAAAAATTATCGGATAATATAAAATATACGCATACGATATAAGTCTTAAAAATAATATACTAACTTTTCCCTTATATGGCAACGGAAAAAATAATTTTCATAATATATCTTATACCATTTAATAAAAAGTTATTCGGCATTTCCGAACGGTACTAAATACGTTTATACCGAGAAGAACGTTAAATTTCGGAATTTAAAACATTATAAAATGAATCAAAAACCCGAACAGGATTTTTTTAAAGTTAACAAAATCTATCCGGTATTTTCCGAATAAAGCGTTGCGGTTAATATACTAAAAATATATTAAACTTAAACCGATAACGTATATTTTAACGTTTATAATTATTTAAATTTTAACGTTTACAAATAATTAACGTCCGTTCCAAACTAATTTTATCCGGCAACGTATTTTAAGTTTTTATAATTTAATATACTTCAAATAATTACCTTTATTAAAATTACTCGCTTCCGGTAATCCGTTTACAAATTACAAAATTAAAAATATTTAATTAACTCGATTATTTTTACCATAAATATCCTTTTGCTATAAAAGTTAAATGTTTATTTATAATAAAACGAAATTTTATACCCCCCGGCTTTTTATATTATCTTATAACGCAAATAAAAAGTATATCTACGGTTTAAAATTTCCGTATATTATATCCTTTTTTATAAAATCTATAGCGGTTTTAAATTTCTTTCGTTAATATATGAAAACGATATAAATAATTATTATTATATATTTTTTACCGTTTAATATAACTTAAAAACGTTTTTAAACGTTTATCCGATATAACTATATGCTACAAATTACCAAGTGGCACAAAAATAATATTTATAAAAATAAATAACGGCCCTTTTTAAAATTTAACGGAACTTAACCGGTAAGTTCCGTTTAACCTCGGCCGGATAATTTGGTAAATTATTAAAACCGGCCGCTAAATTACCTAATAAAACCTTTTAACCGTTAAATTCCAGTTTAATAGTCGTAACTATCAATATTATAACATTTCCGGATTAATATGAAACCGGATAACGTTTACTTCATATTTTACGCATAATCCGGTTCGTATTAAAAAAAGCCGGATAAATTTAATTACTTAAATGTATTTTTAAATTATTTTACCTGATAAATCCTTTTAATTTTTAAAAATAAAATGCATTTTATTAATATACGGATTAACCGCCGTAATAAAAAATTTTATATTGTATTTTTTATAAAATAAATCGGCCCATTTAACGATCGACTTTCTATAATTCTTATTAAATATACTTAAGTTATATTACTTATATTATATTAAATAATTAATTAAATGCGTTTTCGTAACGTATATTAATGGTTAAAATAATCCAGCTACGGAATATATATATTTTAAATAAAAAATCATTTCGCATATAAAATATTAACACAACTCTTACTAACTAATAGTTACCGTAAAAAACCTTAGCATTTTAAGGCATTTTACCGTTACAGCTCTAACGGGCTATAACGGCCAAAAACGAATAGGTTTACTTAATATTATTTTAAAAAACCCTACCCTCTTCCCGATAAGCCAGCTGATATTAACGGTTAATACGTTATATTTATAATAAATAACCGCCTATATTATAATATATAATAGGGTAAAATTACAACGTATCATAACGGATGAAATAAGGAATATTAACCGGTACAAAACGGGTTTTCCGCCTTATTTACCGGATAAATCTTACTTATTTAACGAATTAATATATTATAATTATAAAAAGCTAGTTCTTTATAATATAATACATTAACCGTTATAATTATAGGTGATTTATGACATAAATAAAATAAGTAAACCTATCCGGTATTACGTAATAAAAAACTTTATCTTTTTTCAAATAAATTTATCATTTCGGCAATTAATATTTTTCCGGTTCTAATAAAGTTATATATTACGTTATAATAAATAATGCGTAATAGTTACGGTGCGTAATAACGTATAGGGCGAAAAAAGCTACCGGATAGGTCCGCCCCAGCTGGCAATTACTGCGTTATACTTACAATAAACGACCCCTTGTATTATAATAAACGGTACGTTATAATTATAATAAATAGCCCTTTATATTTTACTTAACCATACGTTATATTTATAAAAAGCTACCTCTTATATATTAGCTAATTATATATTATAATTATAAAAAATGGCCTGTTATATTATAGCGTATAATACGCTTTATTTATAATAAATTACCTTTTATAAATTAATAAACAAAACGTTATCTTTTTAATAAAATAATTCTCTTTATTATAATAAACAGTACGTTATTATTATAATAAACGGTACGTTATAATTATAATAAATGGCCCTTTATATTTTAATAATTAACACGTTATAGTTATAATAAGTAACCCTTTAAATTTTAATAAACGGTACGTTATAGTTATAATAAACGGCCCTTTATATTCTAATAAATGGTAGCGTTATTATTATAATAGGTAACCCCCTGTATTTTAATAAACGGTACGTTATAATTATAATAAATAACCCCTTATATTTCAGTAAATAGTACCTTGTAGCTATAATAAATAGCCCCTTATATTTAATAAGCGGTACGTTAATAATATAATAGGTAACCTTATATATTTTAATAAACGGTACGTTATAATTAATTCTAGACGGCCTCTTATATTTTAATAAACGGTACGTTAGAAATATAATAAATAACAGCTTATATTTTAATAAACGGTACGTTATAATTATAATAAGTGGCCCCTTATATTTTCATAGTCGGTACCGCTTTAATTATAATGGGAAGCTTCTTATATTCTAATATATAATACGTTATCTTTATAATAAATCACCCGGCGTATTTTAATATATAATACGTTATAATTATCGTAAATGGCCCGCTTTACTATAACAAACAGTACGTTGTCTTTATAATAACTAACCCCTAATATTTTAATATATAATATATTATATGTAACGAACCTGTCATACATCCACCTGGAGGTATAAGCAGTATCCGAAATGGGGGTTCTTGATTTGTAGGTAACAATAACTAATAAATGGGGTGTTCGTTAAAGAGATTTGCGGACTTTTTTCTTAACTAGAGAACGGTATAGTTGTTTTTGGTTAAAAATTTAGATTGATAGCTAAAGAGCGAAATTAAATAAATGTTATTTACGTAGGAAACTGTTCGTTATATATCCATTTCGAAATTTAATAAGTATACCTAGGATTTATGTAATTTATGTGATCTGGTAGATTATTTAGATTACCTAAATTATTTAAATTTTGGCGGGAAAGTTTAAACTTTTCCTTTGCCGAAGTTTAGCCGCTTAAAGTTTGCGTTAGGTTTTAAAGGTTAGTTTTTTTAAGATAGGAACTTTTGTTTTTGTATTATAATATTATTTCCTTTTTTTAAGGATTTTTGTTTTAAAGATAAGAATTATAGGTATTTTTTTTGTTTTGTTTTGGAAAGGTAATTTTTTAGTTGATTTTATTATAATAGGTCGAATTAAAAAAGGAAAAAAAAAGTTACGTTTTAATTAGTACGAATTCCGTATTAATTGTATAAAATTTATTAAAAAATTTAGTTTTAATATTATTTTTTGTTCGAATTGTATTTATTTTAAGGAAATTAAGTATTTTTACGTAGTGGATATTTTAAGTTACAGTTGTTATATTCGTTATTAACGTTTAATGTGTAACGTATTGGAAATGAATTTTTTGTCGAAAATTAGGAAAAAATACGACCGTTTGTAAAAGGAATAGTGCAAGGTAGAAAAGGTTTTAATTATTTTATTTAACCGTTTAAAACGGTTACGTTTTTAATAAGATATTTTAAAAAAGAAAATCGTTGTTATTTTAAAAAAAAGATTCGAACGGGATTAAAGAAAAGATTAAAAAAAGGTGGAAGAAAAATAGCGCCGTATAAAGGCGAAGTAAGCGTAATTTATTTTTAAGATAAACGTTATGATAAAGGCGTTTATTTTTTTCGGGTAGAACGCCGAAAGTTTGGATTTGGGTAGGGGATCGTTATCGTTTGCGACCTTGGCCGTATTAAAGACGGTCGGTTAAGATTTTGCCGATGAAAGTTTTTAATTAGGTTTATCGTATTCGTTAAATGCTTAAGTAGTTTTTATATGTTATTTTTAGGTAGGTAATTTATTTATTTAATTAAATATTAGATTTTATTTTTAATTATTTTAGAATTTAATATTTTTTCGATTTCGTATTCGTTATCGTTTTTTTCGATTTCGAAGTTTTTTTTAAACGGGACGTTTTTCGGAATTAGTTTTAATAAGGAAATATAAAATATAGGGTATATTTTTATGGTTTTAGGTAGTAATAATTTGTAGTTGGTTTTTAAAATAATTCTTTTAATTTTAAACGGATTAAGTTTTTTAAAATTAAATTTATTATTAGGCTTTTTTGTTTTAATTTGGGAAAAATTTAATATTACGTTTTGTTTTTGGCATAATAAATAAATTTTATTTCCTGTCGTTAAAATTAATTTTTTAATTTTTTATTTATTATAATATTAAGTTATTTTTTATTATAAAAATTATAATTCCGTTTATAATCGGGTTTATATTATTTTAATTTTTATTATTATCGTTTTTATTTATAAAAATATTATAATAATAATTAATATTTTACGTATTAATTATTTTAATTATTAAGTTATTACGTTATGTTTATATATAGTTATATAAAATAATATATTTATATTTTCGTTAATAAACGTATTATAAGTTATTTATATAAACGGTAAAAATTTAATTTAGTTATTTTGTTAATAATTAATATAATTTTGAAAATATTATTTTAAAATTTAATTTAATCGTTCCGTTTAATCGTTTGTTTAGGGGTAATAAGTTATTAAAAGTTTAAATTTAATATTAATTTATTTAAAAAAGTTGGTAGCAAATTTGGATATAAATAATTTATTTTAATTAAAAATAATTTTTTTTAGTATTTTATATTTATCGAAATAATATCGAATAAAAACGTAAGTTAATTATTTGGCCGTTATAATTTTTTTAAAAAGTAAAATATATTTATATTTAATAAGTTTGTTAATAATTATTTATATCGTATCGTATTCGATTTTAATAACGGGATTTTTTAATATAAAAAAATTAATAATAAAGTTTTAAGTTATGGTATTTTATATTTTATTAGGTATATTTGTAAGTTATAATAAGTTATACGGTTTATAATAAATTATTTTTATTTTGTTATAAATATTATAATTTTTAATTATTTATTTAATTATTTAATAAAGTTTTAAAAAGTTATATTTTTTTTGAAATTATTTAATAATTTTAAATATTTTTTGGTATTTATATAAAAAATTTTCGTAAAATTTTTTGAAAAATTTTTTTTGTTACTAACGGAAAATATAAATTTTGCCGCAAAATAATAATTTATTTTTAATATTTTTTTTTAGTTATTTAATTTTTTTTTGTTTTTTTAGGTCGTAAAAATTTTTAAATTAAATTAAATTTTTGGGGGTAGGTTATTTTAGGGTTATATATAATTATATTATTTTATCGTTTTTTCGATAAAATATTTATATATATCGTTTAAAGATTTTTGAGTTATAATTTCTTTTTCGGTTTAAAATGTTTATTTGGATGTTTTTTTTTCTTTTAATATAATAAATTTTGAAATTAAATTTAAATAAGAAAATTATTTAATTTTTATAACGTTTATTTAGTTTTTAGGTGGTTATAAATTTGGTTAAATTTTTATGGTTTAAATAAATATCGAATAATTCTTTAATTTTATTAAAAAATAATTTTTATTTTTTAAATATTAAAATAATTATTAATAATTTTTTGTTATAAATAAAATATTTAAATTTTACGTTTTTAAAGGTTTTGGAAAAATTTGTTATTTTTTATTATTTTTTATTATTTTTTAATTATTTTAAAACCGTTTTAAAGGTATAATTTAAAACGTTTGTTTTAAATTAATTTTTTTTGTTATGGTTTGGTAGTTTGATTATTAAGTCGTTAATAATTTTGTTTTTAATTTTGTTTTTAATTTTTTGGAAAATTTTTTTAGTTTTTTTTAAAAATTCGAATTTTTTTTTAACGTATTTTTTGGTAATAAATTTGGTAAAGGGGCTGGTAAGTTTACTATAATTTTGAATTAAAAGTTATACGTAATCGGTAAATTCCAAAAATTAACGAATATTAGTAATAATAACTTTATCGGGGATTAATTAATTTTTGATAATTTTTAATTTGGAATTTTGGATTTAAATTTGTTTTGGGGTAATAATAAAATTTAGGAAATTTAGTTTTTAGGTATACTAAACGTTTTTTTTAACATTTATTAGTAGGTTAACCTTTTTAAGGGCTTCCAATATTTAAGTAATATATTTTTTATACTTTTTTAAAATTTTTATGTAAATAAAAATATCGTTTAAATAAATAAAAACGAATTTATTCAGAAATTTCCGTAAAATAATAGTAAATATATGCTAAAAGTTAATTAGTATATTAATTAAATTTTGTAATATAATTTTATATTCGTAATATTTATGTATAATTCTGAAGGCGGTTTTTTATTTTTTACTTTTGGTTATTCGAATTAGGTAGTAACCGTTTGGTAGATTTAAAGTTATAAATTATTTGGTTTTATTAATGTTTTTTTTATGGTATTTATTAACGTTAAAAGATATTTATTTTTAATAATAATGTTATTAAGTTGTTTGTAATCGTAAATTTGTTAATATATTAGGTTTTCGTTTTTATCGATTTTGATTTTGTTATTTTTTATTTTTGGTATTATCATAATTGGATATTTTATAGGTAATTCGGATTTTTGTATATAATTTTTTTTAAGCTTTCGTTAAAGGTTTTTTTAAAAGGTTTTAGTTTTTTTAAGGTTTATGTAATAGATTTAATAAAGTTTTAGGTAATATTCTTTTTTAATGGGAATTTTGTAATTTTATTAGTTATGCTTAAATAATTTTTTTCGGGTTCGTTCCTTAAATAGTTTTTTGAACCGTCGATATTTAGGAGGTATTGTTATTATTGGGTTGGAAATTCTGGTTTTTTTGATTACGTAATAGATTTTATGGAATTTTTTTTTAGAATTATTCCATAAAAGCGTTTATTTTTTCCAATTAATCCGAAGATTGTTAGAACGAAATTATGGCATTTTTAGAATAATATTGTTTCTTAAGATATCGGCGATGTCGAAAATAATCCGTTTTAAATATTTTTAAATTTAAATTTCGAATTTTTCCGTTTTTCGGAGGATTCGATTATTATTATAGGTGGATAGGTTTTTATTTATTGTCCGTAACTTATAAAATTGCTGCTTATATTTTTAAGGAATTTGGTATTTTTCGGTTACCTTAAAGGAAATAAATTTTTTTTTTGCTTCGGAATCGATTATAGCGTTAGAAGTTTTATTTTTATGATAAATAGGAATTTTGATTTAATTCCGTATTTTTTTTTTTGCTTTATATAAAGTTTTGTATATAAGGGTTTTTCGGTACCTTATTTTCGAAAGCTTTTACCGTTTTTTGATTAATATATTTTGGGGATTAAAAGGCGTTTTTATTTACGTGCTTTTTTTGCTGCATATTTGGTATAATGGTTATTTATATATTTAAACCATTTTTTGTTATCGAATTGGTATTTAAAGATAATTGTTTTTTTCTAGCTTTTTTTTGGGTTTTGTATTTCGTAAATTATTGGGTTAAAAAGGTAAAATTCCGAAGGAGGTATTTTTATAGTTAAGAAATTATGTTTATCGTATAATATCGGTACGTAATATAAATATTTTTGCGTTATGGCTTTTTAGTTTTATTTTAATTCGGGGTATAAGTAATAAAACTTAGGGTAATCTGGCTATTAGGGAGTTTTTATATATCTGCATTTATCGTTTAATTTTATAAATATTTTTTCGTTATATTTTGGCCAAAAATTATTATTTTTTTTAGTTCGTTAATAAATAAGGTTACGGTAATTATAGCAAACGGTAAAATATAAAAGTTTATGTTTATTTGTTAATTTGGGGTATATTATGTATTCGGAAAAAATGTAGTATTCGGGGGATAATTATTTATAATTATCGAAATTTTTTCGTAACTAACCGTTTTGGTTATATATCTTATATTTTTATATATCGAGGTAATAAATGCATTTTAACGTAATAGTTACCTTGGAATTTGTTCGTTTTAGATAATATTTGTAAGCTTTGGTTATAACATTTTTGCAAATAATATAATTTTTACTATTTGGGTCGCTATTTCTGATTTTATTAATCGTAATAATGGTAAATTCTTGATTGGTAAAAGTAATGTTTATTTCTTTTTATCCTTATCCTCGTTATCTATATTTCGTTCGGCCGCGCGGATTTTTTTTTGGGGCTGGGGAATCTTATTTTTTTGGTAGCTTTTTTAACGATTTTTCTTTTTCGCTGGAAAGTAATATTTACTTTTAAAATGGCCTTTTTTACCATAATTAAAATATTTAACTTTAATTTTATTTTTTTTTGGATTCCGTTAAAGTAATATTAACTTTTTTTTGGGATTTGTTTTTTATTTTTTTGTTATTACTGGAGCGTTTGTTACCATTTCGTCTGCCGGTACCCTTTTTTTTAAAGTATCGATTAAAAATACGTCGGTCGGTAATAATAACTTTGTCGGTATATTTTTTAAAAAGATTAATTTTGGGTACCTTAAATATTTCATTTTTAATTTATTTTTTTAAGTTATTATAATAAGGAAAAAATAACGTATTTTGAGGATGTTTGGAAATGGTTGTTAGCCGATTAAACTTAGTTATGTATTTAGCGGTTAACGTAGTTTGTTAAAGTTTATATATTTGTTTAACTATATGTTATTATTTGTCCATATTTCCATATAAGGTTTATATTCGTTTTTCGAAGTTTCCGTAATCGCTTAAGATATAGTTGGTAGCATTTAGATAACCGTTAGGAAAATTTGTCAAATAGTTGCTGAAAATAGGTTTAAATTAATCGAATATTTTTCTAGTAAGTAGCTAAAAAATGGCCATAACTTTTTGATAGTTTTTGGTTAAAAAGTTTTTATACTATTTAAAGTAAAGCCTGGCTTTAACCAGAAATCTTTTTACATTAATAATCCCATCGTAAGGTTTGGAAGTAATTAGCTTATAGCTTTTAATATTAGGTATTTTATAATAGGTAGGAAGGGGTACGGTTCCTTTTCGGTTTTGACTAAATAAGGGAGGGGTAGGAATTCGCGGATAAGGGGTAGGTATTTTAAAAAAGGATGTTGGGATTTTTGGTTGGGGAGTGGTTCTTGGAAAAGCGGAAACTTTTTTTAATTGTTAGATTAATTTGGCGTTTTTTTTTTTGAAGTTTTATAACTTTTTCGGCTATAAGGTCCAGCCGTTGGTCGGTCGTAAATTCCCTTTTTTTTCCTTTTTTTGATTTTGTAATAAAGATTTTTTTAATTTCTTCCTTTTTTTGGTCGGATTTTTTAGGTATAATTGTAATAACCATTTTTGTTTCCTTAAGGGTAGGGGTTGGTTGTTATTAAAAAAAGGAAAACTTTTTCTAGCTTTTGGTTTTGGTAACCTTTGGTAATATATTATCGATTAATTGAAAAAAATTTTTTATAAGGGGTAAAATATATAATCCGGTTATTAATTTTTTATTAACTAATAACGGAGATTAAATATGTTATTTATTTATTAAATATTATTCTATAATATCGTTTTTACCGAATTTAAAAAAGTTTATACTTAATTGGGCCTTAAATTATTCGTTAATTATTAATTAAGGAGCTATTAAAATGTAACGAATTTATTATATATTTATTTAAAGGTATAAGTAATATCCGAAATAAAAGTTTTTGATTTGCAGATAATAATAACTAATAAATAGGATGTTTGTTAAAAAAATTTGCAAACTTTTCTTTTAACTAGAAAACGGTACAATTGCTTTTAATTAAAAGCTTAAATTGATAGCTAAAAAGCGAAACTAAATAAATGTTATTTACGTAGGAAATTGTTCGTTATATATCCATCTCGAAATTTAATAAATATATTTGGGATCTATATAATCTATGTAATCTGGCAGATTACTTAGATCACCTAGATTACCTAGATCTTGGCGGGAAAGCCCTAGCTTTTCCCTTGCCGAAGTTTAGCCGCCTGGAGCCTGCGCCAGGCTCCAAAGGCTGGTTTCTCCAAGACAGGAACCCCTGTTCTTGTATTGTAATATTATGGTTATAATAAGCGGCCCGTTATATTATAATTAATATGTTATCGATTTAATTAATTAACTTCTTATGTTTTTATTAACTATTTACCGTTACTATAATAGACGGGCCTTTATATTATAACGGCCATTACTTTTTACTTTGAATAAGTAACCCCTTATATTATAATAAATTATCCGTTATAATTATAACAAATAATCTGTTATATTATAACGGATTATATATTACGGTTATAGTAGGTAGCCCGTTATATAGCTTATAAATTATACGTTATAATTAAAATAAGTGGCCCCTTATATTTTAACCGGAAACCCGTTATAATTTTAATCTTTAGCCTTTTATATCTTAAAGGACCGTTTTTTTTAGTTATAACGGGTAACATTTTTTAAATTTTACGAATAGCTTGCCGTAATTTCAATATATCACTTTTTACCTTATAACGGATAATACGTTACGTTTATAACACGTAACTACTTATTATTTAATAAATAAAACGCCGTAATTGTTAAAAGTAGCCCCCTTTTTATATATTATAAAGCGAAATACGTTGCCTTATAACGAACGGCCTTTTATAATATAATAAAATGTACGTTCCGGTTACGGTAAATAATTCCTTTCTCCTTTATAGGTAGTACGGTATATTTATAATAACCAACCCTTTTCCGTTATAACGGATTTTACGTTATATTTTTCATAGATAACCTTTTATATCTCTACGAATAAATACGTTATTTCTGCCATTAATAAACCTTTTTATTTTTGCTAATTGCGCGGTATAGTTATCTTTTGGATTCTTTAAACGTTTTTTTCTTTATTTTTATATCTATTTTATAATTTCTTTTCTTTTAATTTTTTCTATGAGCTGTACGTTATAGCCGTTATTTAATATACGTCAAGTTAGTTATATTATTATATCGGCCTAGGTATATTAATTATTTCTTATAGATAATCTTTACGTAACGTAATTACGGATATATATATATATACTAAGTAAATCACCTTTAAAAATATAAGATATGTTACGTATACCTAACTAGTTAATAATTATTGCAGGTTATACCGGGTAGTATTATTAAAGCTTCCTTATAAATTTATAGACTTTACCGGCTAAATCCGGCCAGTTCATAATTAATACGTTAGAACTCCCGTAAATAATCCCTAATATTATAATACAGATTATATTATATGATTCTTACCCAGGAAAGCGGTCGATATAATCCCCTGTTTTTTACCTTACCCGGCGTACTAAAGAACCAGCTTTTTAATAATATAACATCTTTATTATATTACGTTCTTTTCGGTAATATTACCGCACTTTAAATTATTTTCGCTTCCGTAAAATCCCGCCGATAATAACAACTATCCGCATATCGTTTATAATTCGATAAAAATTAATTATACGTTCTTAAAACGTTTTCCAATATCCTTATATTATATATTATTAATTAATCCCTTATTTAATTTCCGTTATATATAAATATAAATAAATAACGGTTAATATAATATTAACGAAATTTTCCCGCCAACTTCTAATAATATTACCGGAATAATATAGGAAATTATTAAAATCTTAATTTACCGTTTAAGCGTCATAATTCTCATAACGGCCGCGTTATTATATTGGTTTAATTTATAACGTTTTATAGTTTTAAACCTTAAAAACATTTATTTTAATTATACTTTTTTTATTTATAACATTTATTATCCGTATTTTAATAATAATAAATTAAATAATTATATAATTATTATCGTACTCGGTATTATTAATTCGGGGCTATTTTATAATTACCTAGTTATATTATAAAACCTATATTATATGTTATTATTTTATATTAACGGTAGTCATAATAATCCCCGTTTATATCATACGATTAAAGGAATTTATTCGTTCGTATAACGGCTGACTGGCTTAACCAACTATTAAACCCTAGTCGTACGGTTTATGTTAGCAGTAGTACTATAGAAATCTAAACGATAAGCTAAAGATATAATTACGTTTGGTAATAGCAAATATTAAAGGTAATTTAAGTAACCAAGTTATATTATAAGCTGGTACTATCTAGGCTATAAGAAAATAACGAACGTATATATACTATTGTTGGCTTCAGGTATTTAAACGGCTTAAACCCTTAAACCCGTTAAAACCTTTAAACTTATCGCAAGCTTAAGGGGTTTAAAGCGCCAAAGCCTTTAAAACCTTTAAGCTAATTACGTAACCTAAAACCTACGTCGGAAATAAATCTTAAACTTTCCGACCGTTTAATTTTAAGCAAAACCCTTAAATTATAATATAATCTTTTCCTTTTAAAATCTTTACCCTTAAAAATTAATTTATTTATCGCATTTATTTAATAAATAACTTTCCTTTTTACGTATTATTTTTAGTTTATTTTAATTATTATATTTAACCGTATTTAAAAAATAAAGATTATTTAAACGTAATAATATTTTAATTTAATTAAAACGGATCGAAATCCTTAATTTTATTATATCCTTTTATATTTCGTATTTCCGTTATAAATCTAAACGGAAGGTTTATAAGGTTTATTAAGATTTTGGGGGATATATTCGCTACGTCGAATATAATAATTTTTATAATTTAATTAAACTTTTTTTTTTAAATATTAACGATTTTTGGATAGAAAAAACGGTTAAAACGTAAAAGAAAATAGGCGTAAAAGGCCTTTCGTTCTGCCGTAAATAAATTAAACCGTTTTTAAAAATAACGTAAAATTTTACGCCGTCGTAAAATTAAAATATTACGTCGTAATATTTAAGGTACGGAAGCGATAAAAAAGTTTAAACGGTTAAAAAAAAATAATAATAATTAGAAACCGAACTGGCCGTTTTTATATAAACCGTTCTTTTTATTAATTAATCCTTAAATTAGGACGTACTTAACCTTAACGCTTCCGGTATTACTAATAAAAACTTTTTAGCAGGCGGTAGGTTTTTATAAAATATTTTATAAATTCCTACGTATTTTTTTAATTTTAGGCAGTTTTTTTACTTAATTAAATATTACCTTTTTCCGGTGTTTTTTAATTTTAAAAGTTTTTTTAACTTTTTATACCGGTACGTTTTTTATTACCCTTTTTTTAACCCTATATAAACTTAAATTATATCTGCTATTAACTTTAATAAAAGAATATAAAAAACAGGGTATAATTTAACTTTAAAAAGTAATTTTAATTAATAATTATTTTTTAAAATTCTTTTATAACCTTATATGGTCCGATATATTTTAAATCGAATTTTTTATAAGGTTATTTAGTTCGGATATTTTTGGTAACTAGGTAAATTATTTCCACTTTTTAAAAAGTTGGTCCTTTTAACCTTTTCTGGTTATAATATTTTTGCATCCAGATACGTACGAATTTAAGTTCTATTTTTATTTTTGTTTATAATTATTTAAATCATTCCGAAATAAAAATTGTTTTAATACTAATTAGTCCTTTTTTTATAATTTTCGGTAAACTATTAGCATAGAACCGAAATTAACGTTAATTAATATCGTTTTAATATTTTCGTAATAATTTATATTATACGTTAATTAAGTTATTAGTAAATTTTTAACCTAATTATTTTATTCGTAATTAATATAATACCGTAAGTAAATTTTAAACGTTTAATTAGTTTTTTTTATCTGGTTATTTATTTATGGTTAAAAAGCGCTTAAAAGCTTATAATTTAGGCCTAACTATATTATAAAACTTTACCAAAATTTTAAAATAAGTATGGTACCTTTATCCGATATAATTTTTATTAAAAGTTTATATATATTAACAAAATATTTTAAAAAAATATATGCTAATTATTTTGCATTTATATTTTCGTTAAATAATAAAAAATTAAAAAACTTTATAAATCGATTTACGATTATAATAATATTATCGTAATACATGCCCGTTATTAAGTTTTTTAATAATAATAATTTGTTAAAAGAATTAAAATTAATTAAATCCTATAGTCGTTTTACGATTAATAATAGTTATAGTTTTCCGTATGGTTTATAACGTTGCGCCTTAATTTTGTTATATAAGTTGTATTTTTGTAAAACTTTTTTAATTATTAACCTTATTCCAGGGAAATAATACGTACGTTATAATCGTTTTATAATTTTGTAAACTTTAGGGTATCCGTATAATTAATATTTATATATTTCGCGTATTAATTTTTTTTTAATACTTTTTTAATACTTAGATTTTATCGGTCTTTTTTTTCTAGTAATTAATCGTTATATTATTAATTTTTTTGGTATATGTTAAATATTATACTTTTAATAATCGCAATTTATCGTAATTTTATATATCCTTTTTCTATTAGGTCGAATATTTAATACGGAATCTTAAAAACTTTTTTTTCTAAATCTGGTCGTTTATTGAAAACGTTTATTCTGCCTTTTCTTTTTCTTTTTCTTATAAATAATAACGAAATTAAATTCCGCAAAATATTCTACGTAACGGAATTATCGTCCTATTAATTTTCGGGTAATAATAAACCGAATAAAGTTTTTATGATTTATATATACCTTAACTTAATAAAAATTTCCCTTAAGATAATATCGGAATTCCTTAAAAGTATTAATAATTATTAAAAACTTTTTATTTAAAATAACGTAATTTAATTCGGCTTTTTTTTTATTTATAAAAAAAAATAATAAAGTATAAATTATCTTAATTATTTTTATATCTAATTATTACGTTTAACGCATAATCCGAAATATTAATTTTTAATTTTATGGAACGATTTAGGTCGTATATAATTAATACTGGTTCGTTAATAATTATATTTTTAATCCTTTAAAAAAAAATTTATTTCGTTTATTTACTAAAACTTAATTTTCTTTTAATTAAGTTAAATAAAAATATCGCGATTTTGTTAATTTTACGAATAAATTTCCCTTAATAATTAAGGAATCCAAAAAAAGTCTGGATTTCGATAACTATAATAAATATCTTTTATTCCTAAATTATTATTATTTTTTTAAGGTTTATCTTAATATATCCCGGGATAATAACGTATTTTAAATACGGTATTTTTTGCTTATAAAATTCGTTTTTTTCGGCATTAATTAAAAGATTACCGTTTTATAAAACTTAAAAAACTTTAAAAATGTATTTTTTATATTTTGTTTTCGAATTTAAATAAATAAAAATATTATTAAAATAATAAATAACAAAAAATTAAAATATTTACGTAATATATAATTAACCATTTTTTAAAATGTTACGGGTACGTTTATAAACCCAAACGGTATTATCAAATATTTATATAATTCGTATTTGGTCCTAAAAGTTATTTTTTATTCGTTTCCTGGCTTAATACGAATTAAGTTATATCCGTTTCATAAGTTTAAGGTAATAAATCATTTAATTCCGTAAAAACGATTTTTATTTTAATAATTAAAGATAAAAATATATTGGCTTTAATTATAATATCGTTTAATTATCGGTAATTACTTAATAACCGTAACTTTTTATTTTTTTTAATACGAAAAATATAGAATACCTTATTAATAATTTTAAATATTTAATATATTCTTTCCGAAACTTATTTCGGAAATATTTTCGTAATACGTATAATTTTTATTAATTTAAATTATTTATAAAATATAAAATAATCGTTTTATTATCCTTTGGGATTATTTTATAATTTTATTTATTATATTTTAATAATGTTATTTCAATTTATTCCTTAAAAAGTCGTTCGCATTCGTAATATTATGGTAATATTTTAATTATTTTTTCGAGTTTTTAAGGCCGGTATTATAAATCGTCGTTTATTTCGTATAGCCGTGCTTTAATTATGGTAATAACGTATCGTATATATCTATTCCGTTTTTTTTTTATATATCGTATTCTTTTAAATAATAAGGTTTTTATCGTATTCTTATATTTACATTTATCATTACCGTTATTAATTAAATTATAAAATCTTTTTTTTAAGTCGTTTTTGTCGATAGAAAATAAAACGAATTTTATTTAGCTAATTTTCCCATTAATTAAGTGATTATATTAATATAATTATTTTTTACCGAAAATTATATCGTAACTTCATATTAAAATAATATCGAAATTAATAATTTATTTTCGTTTTTAAATAAAAATTTCGATATAATTAGTTTTATAATTAATCCATCCGTTATTATAAATATATTTATTACCTTTTTTATTTTTAACTTTATAAAATTCGGTTTTATTTTTTTATAATAAACGTAAATCGTTAATTACCTTTGGTTTGATATAATTCGGATCGGCTTTATAATTTACCATAACGGTATATTATTTTTTCCTAATTCGTATTTTAACTATAATAAGAAAAATTTTTATCCTTTTTATTATCGTATATAAAATTATTTTAAGGAGTATATATTAACTTTTTTTACTTTTATTAACTTATGGCTCCCTTATAAATAACGTGTTTTTTTAGGGTTAATACTTATAATTACTTTAATTATCCTTCTTATCTGCATAATTAAACTCCTAGTTTAAGGAATTTTTTTTATACCGTTTAATTTAACTTATTAAGTTAATAATTTATTTTTTAAAGGTTTCGGCTTTTTTCGACCCATCTGTCGTTATAGCCCATTCCTCGTCTATCGTCGTTGCTAATTGGTCTTAATACCTTTAATATTCCTGGTATTGGGCATAATATTAAATTATTTTTATTAAACGTTTTCCGAAATTTTTTTTTATCTTTTTTTTCTTTTCGGGGTTATTAATATAGGTACGTCGGAAGTATAAGTTATTTATTATTTTTCGTTATGCTTTTATTACCGTTTGGTAAATTTATTCCTTTTATACTTTATGATCGCATTATTTGTAATGGCATATAAAATCTTATTCGGAACAACTTTTTCCCTTTGGCCAGCTTTCCGATATTGTAACAGCGTCGATATCGTCTTATATAACCGTAGTACGTAAGTGCTTATACCATTTTTAATCCTTACGATCGCTTTCGGTTTGGGTATAAAAATCGAATCCTTACTTATATATACGTATAAATCGTTATTAAATATATTTCCATTATTCCTCGTATCGTAAGCAGGAAATTTTTTTGTAATAGATAACGTATAATTTCCCATATCGATCGGGCTTTCCTGGACATAAGGCTTCGTCCCAATTTTGGTACTCTTTAATCTATTTACTTAACTTCCATTATTTTTGCCGTTATTATTTTTTTTATTACGTACGAAACGTTAACTTTTTTAGTATTAATTTTTTCCATCTTTCGTATTTCCGTAACCATTAAATAATTATTAGGTCGGACGTAACGGTACGTTATCATATAATTACAGTTTAAGAAAATATTTTGGCTCCCCGTAACTCTTTCCGTACTTTTAGAGGTAGGTTAAGGTTCTTTTTTTTCCTGATTATGCCAAAAATAACGGCCTTTTTATCTTGTAGTTATTTTTTAAGTACCGGGGTCTAACCGTTACGTTATTTTTTAAGAGCCTTATATTAACTTTTTCTGTGGCCCGTTTTATCGTAGTTATAATATTTAACTTGGTTCTAATTCTTTTTTTGTACGGTTTCCAGTTTTATAAGTTTTAAATATATGCCGTAAAACGTACTATTTTTTCGTAAGATACTAAGATAGGTAAAATATCTAGTCTTATTACCGTATTTAACGTTTTTAATCCTTTACGCGTATTATCGGTCGTAAATTTTAACTGTTATCGTAATATAATCGGTAAAAAATTTAGATTAATTTTTTTTTTTTAAATTTTTTTAAACTTTTTCCTTTAAATTTTTAAAAAATTTGGCCATTAAAGCTTTTTATCCCTAGTTTATTTTTAAAGTTAATTAAATAAACGTAACGCCGTAACTAGATACGAACTTTTTTTAAATTAAATTTTCGAATTATATTTCGGTTTTTATTTTTTCGTCCAATATGCGGAAAACTTTTTGCAGTATATTTTCGAATTTTTTATAATCGCTATATACTGCCCGTACCTTAAGTAACCGTAATTCTGGTACAAATATAACATACTTTCTTAAAACTGGTTCGAATTACGTAATTATATTTCCTTTAAGGCAACTAATTACGAATTCGACCTTAAACGTAAAGGTTACAAGTTAAATAAAAAAAAACTAAAATAAATTCGGCATTAAATAAAAAACAGTTATAATTTGGTAAAGGTTTTATCGAACGGTTTTAGCTTAAGTAATTTTAACATTTTTCGGGATTCCTTAATAAAAACTAACTGGATAAATCGAATTTTTTTTAAAAGGCCCGTAATCGTAAGGTTTTTACCTTTTCCTTCCAGCCCCTTTTAAGCCGTCCTGAACGAAATAACAAAGCCGGCATTATTTTTTTCGAATTAAATAATACGTTTATTTATTACATTTAATCATTAAATTACTTTTTCCTTAATAAAGTTTGGTTCCTATAAAACCTTTTCGTCGTTTAAAATTATAATATCTTTTAAAATTACAAAAATAAGATTAATAAGTTACTTATTACCGGATATAATATCGAAAATATTATTTAAAATTTAATAATATTATTAAATAAAAATTTGTAACGTATAACGGTTAACTAATTTAACTAGTTATTAAACCTTAATAATACGGTTTATGTTAATAATAATATTATAAAAATTTAAATCATAAATTAAAAATATAATTACGTTTAATAATAATAAATATTAGAAATAATCTGGATAACTAAATTATATTATAAGTTAATATTATTTAAATTATAAGAAAATAATAACCGTATATATATTATTTTTAACTTCAGGTATTTAAACGGCTTAAACCCTTAAACCCATTAAAACTTTTAAGCCCATCGCAGGCTTAAAGGGCTTAAAACGCCAAAGCATTTAAAACCTTTAAGCCAGTTACGTAACCTGGGACCCACGTCGGAGACAAGTCTCAGACTCTCCGACCGTTTATCTTTAAGCCAAACCCTCAGGTCATAACAGTTCGCTTTTAACGGATATCGGATAGATATATATATATACGCAAAAAATACCGTCAAAACTTTCTATTAAACGTAAATATAATAACCGGCTTAAAAGTCCGGAACCGCTTTTATAATAAATTAAATTTATCCTATCCATTCCGAATATTACCGTTCCGTTTAAATTCCCTTTTTTTTTTTTTTTATCGAAAGCGGTATAAAATATGCGGCCGGATACATAATTTAGATAATTAGCTAATCCGTACGGTACGTATATTTTTAAAAGTTTTTTTTTACCGGACGTACCCCCGATCACTTTTTACGACTTACCATGTATTATTATATTTTAAAGCCCGGTTTTAATGCCGTTAATATTATTTACTTTATTTTTAATAACTTTTAAACCTTCCGTTTAATCGTAATACTTTTTCCGATTAAGCATTAATCCGGATTAAACTTTTCCCTTATAATTTATTATTACTTTTAAATTTTCTTTTTTCTTTTTTTTTCCGGTTATACTTAAAATATTATTTATTATTTTTGCGATAATATATAAGTAAAATATATTATATTATTTATTCCGTTAATAAGTTCAATATAAGCTGTACGCGTACGAAATTATATGTAATTAGCTTAATACGATTATATAATCAATTTCGCTTATATTAACAGTATTCCATTGTTTTATTAAGATACGAAAACGAAGTATAGCTACCTTTCGAATTAAAAGTTAAAACTAGCTGTGTAAAGCTAAGTTCCTATCTTACTTTGTTAACAGAGGAGGAGCGACATAAATTTTCGTGAACCCGCCCTTCAGTCTCTCAGGGATAGATGCAATAGACGACAGAGCGGTAGCATTCCAGCCTAATGCGGTTGCCCAGGTGCGGACGAACTCCTTCTGACCTTGCGTGCCCCTTTTCCCGGCAGGATTGACCCAGGCATCATATACGGCCTTGTACTGCTTCTCGATCTCGTCATTACCAAACGGCTTTCCGGGCTCCCAGTCCTTGGAGTCGCCCCGCCGCGGAGAGGCGTCCTTGGCACCGATTCTCTGCAGCTCGGCATCAGCTATGTTGAAGACCGGGAACGGGTCGAGCGACTCTATCGCCTTAGGCGCCTTGACTTCTACACCCATCATCAGGGGCATAGAACCGTCTGTGCTGTTGAGGAGATCTGCAACGTCGTTGCCACTGAAGGCCGGGTCGTCACGAGGATCATCTGAGAGTGAAAGATGAATATTAGAGCAGCCATGAAACATTGTATGACAAAAGTATGTGAAAAGGGATAAAGAAAAAGAGGAAGGGAAAGGGGAAGCAGAAGCCGAAAACAAGGGGCAAATCAGAGGAACTCACACTTGGCCCACAGTCCCCGGGGCACAAACTTCATATGCTTGTCGAACTGCCACCCCACAGCCGGCTTTGTAATGCCTTTTACCGTCTGCGTGGCCTTTATTATCAGCGTCGAGGTCATTGGGCTTGTCAGATGCATCGGCTTGCTGAAAACGTCAATGCCATTGGCTGGATCACCGTTAGTGAGGACAGGGTCCTCGTTGGCATCCAGCTTGACAGAGTTGATGGCCATCTTGCAGCCGATGACGAAGGAGAATATGCTACCGCGCACCAACCACTGCTGGTTCTGTGTCCTCTCGGGCTTGTCATCAGGGTTCATGAGCCCGGACTGCGCGAGGAAAACATGGCCTTCGTTCTTCGGACGCTGCGACCCGCTTTCCGCCAGGAATACATCAGCCTCCCTATCCACTCCCGCTCCTTGTGATGCAGGAAAAGATCCGCCGAGAGCATGCTGCGGTCGCGGCAGCGACGGCTGTGACGATGCCTGTAGCACGAGGAGGTAGAATTCCAATAAGTTGATAGCCTTTACCTCCTTGTCGCTGTCACCAAAGTCGATGTCGAACGCCGTAATCCAGAAGTCGACGTGGACGCGACCAGCAAGCGGCGGGCCCCAAAGATAGAGCTGGGCGCCAATTTCAGCTGTGGTGTGAGTGTGAACGAAAAGGGAGTCGACATTGAAGCTAACACCGACAGCCAGGCCGGCCTGCGCAAGGAAGTGGAAGGGCTTGTAGTTGATGAGGAAGTCGGCAAATGCGTCGAACCAGGCCCCAATGGGCCCCGCGCTGAAGGATGCGTGCAGACGACCGCCGCCCATGCACGCTTTAGGAGTAATGGCGAAGTACGCCTCGCCCGAGATGCTAAGGCTGCCTCTGAGACTCCAGCTGATGGCCAGCCGCGGCGGATTCGGATAGTCTGGCGGCAGCTCGTACGCCTCGTGGTAGCCGCCCAGGGTGAACACAAAGCTGCCAACCTTGGACGAGTCGGCATGGGGGGCATCAAACCAGTAGTAAAGCGCAGCTCCCCCGGTAAGATGGCAATCCGGGTGGAATATGAACGAGCGTGGCGAAAGCTGGGCCTCAATCTTGAGTGTGCCATAGTCGGGGTCGGCAACGGCAGAAATGCCTAGCTCGACGTGGGCGTACTTGACAGGCGACTTGGCCGTTGGGATGTCGGCCAGTGCCACCGCGAAAAGCCCCAGCTTGATCGAGGTCCCGAACTGCACCATAAGGACGGCATCAACGGAGAGCATCTGGAACGCGTCCACCTTTAGGCCCACCGCACCCCAGTACACCTTGTCTAAGGGCTGGAACCAGCCCGCCGGCCCAGGGTCGGTCAGCTTCTTCAGCACCTGGAGCGCGTTCTCGGTGCCGCCCAGATCGGTGCTTGCAACGAAGGGGAACTGGTAGATCTCGTCGGCAGTGGGTACACGTAGGTTGGAATTGTATCCGAAGCCGCCGCAAATTCCCGTGATTTCGGCAAACTCGAGCGTGACCAGCGGTCCGTCGAGCTTGGCAAAGACAAAGATGGACCTGAAGGAACTCTTGGCGGGGTCCGAGGGGGTAACTTTACCATAAAAGCCGGCCGCCCCGAACTGGTAGGGCACATATCCAATAATCATGCCGCCAGCGCAGTAGTCTAGGCCGCCATCATTGCCATGTCTGATGATTCCGGCAATGGTCAGAGGAGGTTTGTTGAAGGCAGCCGACAGGCCGTTGAAGTTGACGTTGATGTTCGGCACCTCATCTAGAGTCTTGAACTTGGCGCCGAGGCTGAACCCTATCAGGGAGAATCCGATCGGACCCATCTCGAACGTGGCGTCAAACATGATGAATAGTCTTCCCTCCTTGCACTTGAGGCCAACGTTCCTGATGGACAGCGGGCCGGCCTTCTTCTTGAATGGCGCTTGGGAGATAGGTCCACCGTCATCCTCGCCCGCGGTCTTCTTCTTGCCCTTTGGCACCAAAGCTACTTCTGTGTTCTTGATAGCAGGTGGTTTGGGCTTCATGAAGTTATAGTCCAGGAGACATGACCGTGCATCCTGAGAGTCACGAGTGATGATTGCAAAATGACATCCCGCGGCAACCATCATATCGGTGGGCTTTTGCTGGCCCTTCTTGACTTTGTCCCTAACGAGGATTTTATCCTTCAGTCTGCTATTGATCTGATCTAAGTCTTTGCGAGTAAATCCCGCGGCTTTAGACGGATCCTTGGAGTTTGGTGGAGGAGGATTTTGCACCCAGAGGAAGTACAACTCATCAAGGGGCTGCTTTAGCTTACCCACAAGCGGGATTTCTATTTCCTTGTCGGCAAAGCCACGGATTGCGGTCCTTAAGAGCCTCTTGGGCGGGTCCGTGGCTCTCCAGTCAATGCTGTGGAGCTGTGCGAAGGTGAGAGACAGGTCGCTAATTTTGAGCCCGGCCAGGAACTGGAACGAGTCCACATTAACTTGCTTGGTCGCCTTGGCCTTCTGCACGTCAATACTGAAGGCATCTTTATCAATACCGACGAGTTTCATATTGGTAACGAAGTCAGGCAGTTCAATCCCGTCATCGGGGCCCAGGATACCCGTCAGCACGTCGCCAATCGCGGCGTCTTTGTTCTGTGGGTTGAGCTTTGCCTTGAACTGGAAGCCGTCTTTGTTGGTGTGGAAGCAGAGCCCCAATTCAAGGGAGGCGATCAGGATGTTTCCGTTGATAGTGAACTCGCTCCCCACAGACTTGGCGGACTCCTCGGTCTCGTCCTTGTACTTGTATTCCGCGGTCAGGGCCCCGATGGCGATTGACTCGATGAGGGGCATTACGTGCTTTTGATCATCCGAACCGAAGAACTCTACTAGTGTCGAGGCATAAAGCCCGTCAATGGTAGCTTTCAGATCCCACTCCTTCCCTTTCGAATCGTATTTCAGTTGCCCCGTGAAAAGAGCGGGCAGGGTGTCGCTAGAAGCGTTGCTCGGCTCGATTCCGGCTGTGAACCCGGCCGTGAGAGTGAAGCTGCTGCTTTGACCCCAGTTGAAGCTGGCATCCAGGAATAGCTCTCCCAGATACGGCTGCGGCATCGATTTTGGAGACACCGGCTTTGCAGTAATGGTACCCCTAATGGCAAAGGAGTCCTGAGAGAGCTCGACGTATGCACGCTGGATCTCAGAAGGAAGAGTGTCTGGGATCTTGATGATCTTTTGCGTGGGAATCAACGACGCGATATCGATAGAGGAAGCTGGAGAGGGCGTCTTAGGCTGCAGGATTGTCCACGACTCCTGCCAAGGTAAGAGATCCCAGTCGTTGGAGGAATCGAAGTCTGTGTTATTTCGCTTAGATGTTAGCTCTTGTGGGTTCCCTAATGGCTGCTTGCGGCGGGATCCCAATCCCGTTTCAAGAAAAGTATTACGCACCATTCCAGAGCTGGCCAGCCAATGTGCCAAATCCGCCTGCATAGCTGCTCCAGTGGTAGGATAAGAGAAACACAACGGGGTTAGGGCTGTTCCCGCGACCAAAGGCAGCCGAGACCTCAATGTCAAGGCTAAACGAAGACAGTCGCGGCTTCTCCTTGTCATCGTCAGTGTCCAGTCCCACAGTGAGTCTCCGGAGGGTGAAGTGGGTAAAAATCATAGTGCCGTTCTCCTCCTTCTTCAGCATGGTTTTGACAAATTCCTCTAAAGTGGCGTCTCCGGCGAGCCAGGCAAGCCACTGAAGGATGCCGTTAAATGGGTCCTTGGAGGTGAACAGGAGTGTGAGATTGATTCCAGAGGGGGCGTATTCGACACCAGCCGCCATGGCTACCCTAGGGGCGCCTGGTGTTCCTGCTTGGACAGAGCATTCGATTCTGAAGAGTACCTGGCCGCTTTCTATGGCCTTAGAGCCGGCCTCTGTCAGTCCAAGCACGGTCTTCTTCCTGCAGATAACTGTGGCGTTCTTGATGGTGAAACCCTCGAGGGCAGCTCCGAGATGCGCCTGCAACTTACCAAAGTCAGGGAGCTGAAACTGCAGACGGATGGTGGTTTGTAGCGAAAAGCTGGGTACGAACCACATGGCGTTTCGTTGGGGCACATAATTGGGTCCGAATTTCGCGAGTGTTACTGGTAGATTTGGGATACCTGACGGCAAGAAGTCGACCATGCCGCCCTCGCCGACAAAGTTAAACAAGTCCCCGATCACAATATTCCCAATGTCCCGAGTCTGCAAAATGTCAAGACCACAGGTTAGCATCTTGCCCTCGGCATCCAAGCCCGGCGGGACGATTCTAGTGAGGCGGCCATCGGCAACAAGCTGGGCGGGAGCGCCGAAGGTGTAAAGGAGGACGTCTTGAGCAGAGCTAAAGGTGAGAGGCCACGGCTCCTTGAACTCAAAGAGAAAGCTTTTGACGTTCTGCTGAGGAGTACTGTCAAGGGTCAGAGAAGCAGTTGCGGAGCGATCGAGGCTTGTGAACCACTTCCTGGTCTCGTCAGAGCTGTCAAAGCTTGCTGTCGGGTTTGGTGTGTCGGAGAGGATGATGACCTGGTCCTTGTTCAATGACGCGACGAACTTGTCCGTCGCCGTATCAACATCCAATATTTTGACACCTTGGCCGGGTTTCTTACGCCTAGTGCTAGCGTAGATGGAAAATTTCCCTCTATTGCTTTCTGCTTGAGGTGATTGTGGGACTGCGGAAGGGCCTTGCCCTGCCTGAATGCTTGTTGAGGGCAGGTCCATGATGGCTTCCTCTTTCTGTGAAGACTACAATCTCAAGATGAATTCGAGATGTCTTATGGCAAAGGGGAAGAGGGACACTCTAGTAGCAGTGCTGTGTCTCGCTGTTTGTGTGAGAATGGCGCTCTATTTTCTCGTTGGGGTGGTGTCTGGCTCTAGGTAAGATAAGAAGCAAGACTGCTGGCTCGTCTGGCCCAGTTCGACGCTCGAACTTCGAGCCCCGGAGCAGGAGAGTTCTCTGAATACTAAACAGCGAGGAGTTGATCCAAATCACCCCTAGAGTCGACTGAGCGAGCGGGGTTAAGGTCGGCTGTGCTCATTGATTCGAGCATCACCTTCAACCATTCCAGAAGGACAAGACGATAATGAAGAAGCCCTGAACTGAGGCCTTCCTTCCCTAGCCCCAAGGGGCACTACGGTATACTAGTTCGAAAGTAGCTGTCATCTTCTCTCGATGTATCCGGTACATAGATCTGCTCTGTGACTTGGCCTCATGATGTACATGGGGTAGCCATCTTAGGTGGCATGGAATCGATAGTTTAATGCACTTCTCGCTGCATATGTCTTGGGAGTAGGTTTCTTATCTCATATCTCCACTGCGCTGATTGCATCGACTCGACTGGCTCCTAAAACTGCAGAGAATGATTTGGGTATTGCAGAGTGGTTGCATTGGGGAATATCCCGACCCTGGCGACTAGGGGCCCGCGCAAGCTGCAACCGAAGCAAACTGAAAGCTGCGGCCAACAATAAATCCGCGACCATCGTCCCATTTATCATGCGTGGCAGAACGTGCATATGCGGGTACTAATACAGAATAGACATAAGTAGGTATTGACGGGTTTCATTGCATATAGACTGCTTCTTACGGTCATATACTGCCCAGCACAATTTCGGACACAGTTACACATCCCGTCAACTGATAATTGCATTGGTGGGGTAATGGCCCATAAGGGGGACATGGATGGCGACGGAGTAGCAGCGGGGACGCTCCTCTCGTCCCTTTAACTGTATCGACTTCGGCTATCTGTCAAAACAGCGGTCTAAGACTCTCCTCCGGTCTGTAGATTTTGGCGTCTGCCTGTTGACTCGAGCATAAAACCGGGACTACGGCACCTACAAGGCCGCAACAGCTACTTCCCCGGGTCAAACCATTCCTTGGACTGGCAAGTCTCTTTCAGTCTTCTACTTTCAATCTCAGAGAAGAGCGAGATAGAGAGACAGAGAGAGCGAGAGAGACACGGCTTCCGGCAGAATGAGCACAATCTCTGACTTCGACACCGTCCTGGTGCCGATGCAGCTGGATGCATTCGTCCTTAACCCGAAGGTTTGCGGCAGCGGTGGCGAGTCAGACAAGAGTGCTCGTATTGCTCCTATCACAGAGCCCAACTACACCTTTCTCCGTATGGAAAACTTCTTGGTTCAGAGCGACGTCCAGAACCATGTGGATCTTCACAGCACGGCCCCGGCCGAGGTCAACCCTCGCATGACTGACCTCGGGGCACGGCCGCCAAAGTTCCTCGACCATCGCTTTGGCGTCTACATTCATTGGACACTGCCGCGTTTCTATCGTTCCGGAATCTCCTCCGGGCTGTCAGTGCCTCCGGAACGCCGGAGACAGGAGCGTATGAAGCGTGGCCTCGAGGTGTCGATGGGAGACAGCGGCAAGAACGACACGCCAGACTTCGTCCAGCCGCCGACTCGCTGGGTTGTCATCCGGGAGATAGACACGGACAGTATTCTGCCCGAGGATGCTCTTGCCAGCTTCAAGGACAAGAAGTATCAAGCCTGGGTCCTCGAGAGCGACTACCTCTGGTCGTCGCTCGACCAGGTTCCCCTGGACATGGACATTCAGACCGATATGGCACCCTTTATTCTGGGCCAGGAGGGCTCCGACGTCGACATTCAGGAGCAGGCTGAGGTCTTCATTGGCCGCAAGACACCGCTGGAAGAGTGGTCCGGCACTGAAGACCTGAATGCGCAGCCCCCCAATATCAGCCTGCTGCGCAGCAGCAACCAGCTGTTTGCGGATTTCCAGATGCACAACGCGAACGTCTTTAGCATGCTCGACAACTTCAACTACGGTCCCGAGAAATACCTGACCTATGCCAAAGCGAGCTACTATGTGCTGGGTTGGCACTGGAAGGAGGACGCCGACCCGCTGTGGAACTCGGGGAAGTACGTCACCCATGGCGCCAGTCTCGATGCCCTATTTATGGACCTGCTTGGAGTCAACCAGGGGCCGGGCAACCGCGATCCCTGGCTAGACCAGAAGAGCCAGCTCCGCATCATATGCCATGGTGCCATGTACGGTGTCACCTGGGACTACAAAAACAAGCCGAAGGACGTTCCCGCCGACAGGTTTTCCGAGCGTCTCAGAGACCAGACGGTGCCCGCCGTCTCCGTTGGCACCACTCCCATGGACGCCCTGATCTCGTATTGTTCGGCCCGCAAAGGCAGACCGGACAGTCCGACCGACATTGCTAAGCTGGAAGAAGACATATTGGCCCTCGAGTCCCTTCTTCACGCCCGAGACGACGGTGTCGAGTGTCAGCGGGAGGCAAAAGATACCATATATACCTGGTCTTTTAAACGCTCGCCAGGTGGAACTCATTACCATTTCTCGGGCGCGGATGAGAAGCCCGGCATGCAGTCCGACACGCCACCTCTTAAGCCGTCAGATAAAGCCGTCCGGAAGCTGCGAGATCTGAACCAGACGCAGCTCCTACTGGATGCCTGCAATATGACCATGCAGGAGTACCGCTGGGAAATGTTCTCCTGCTGGTGGAAGTACGTGAGCGACGTCGGCGACAAGGACGACCCGCAGCAGAATGCGGATTTCAAGCGCCAGAGCAAGGACATTTCGAACCGTATTACAGGGCTGCAGAGCCGCATCGACAAGCTCGAGACATTCAAATACGAGATGCTGAATCCCCCAGCAGGCTCAGGTAACCTTCTTGCCACGGCCAAGCCCGCCAGCATGCCCGCCTTCTATCTCGCAAATGACCCGACCGTGCTCATCGGTGGCGTTGAATCGGGCTGGGCATTGGACTACCTGGATAAGGTTGCCGTACGCGCCCCCTTCGAGATCATCAGCCCCAAGAGCGGGTCCGGGGATCTGCCTCAAGCCCTTACAGACCTCTTGACGCTGATGACCGGAAAGCTTCCAGACGTGTTCCGTTCGGCAGCCAAGTCCCTCGTCACTGAGTTCTACCTCATCAGGCCAGGAGGCGGGGACCCCGGTAAAGCCGATAACGGCAAATTCTACCCTCAGTTCCACGATCCTCACACAACAGATGGGCGCTGGAGAGATCAGTGGGGAGGCCGGCAGCCCTGGTTCCCACTTTATGCGGAGTGGGAGGTCGAGTACACCCACATCCCCTTTGACTGGTGGAAGCTTGATGAGCACACGGCCCGTTTATCAGAAAAAGAGCTTGCCAGGTACGGAATCTCGGTGCTCCCAAACGGCTCCGATCCACCACCGCCGCTGTGGAACGCGCTCGCAGAGCCTCATGACACCCGTGTTCTGTCCGGGCGGGTGCTTATCTTGCCCCAGCCCAGCTTCTCGCTGGAAGCCAAGGTGACGCAGCTGTTCCAGAACACGCCTAAGAAAATTCTCAACGAAGCTCTTGATGAAGACAAACGCAACAATCTCTTAAAGAACATGAAGAAGCTCTCGTACCTCTCTTCTCCTCTCACAGGCCTGACAAACGGGCTCGTCACGCAGGCACAGGGCAGCCACATCAAGCCTGAGAATAAGACAGTCGGGCCCAAAGGGGAGTCGAGCTCAGTTATAGGAGCGGCGGTCTTTGCTGACGCAGGACTGACTAAGCACAACATCGAGCTCATAGAAGGAAACTCGGCGCTGACTCCGTATGCTGCATTGGTCAACTTTATCGACACCGGGTTCTGTCCATTCAAGCCGGTCACCCATGGGCAGTTTAGGTAGAGTAACCTCTGTACCCTCCTCGGCTCCATTATCTTGAGTACTGGTTGCTGACAACACCACGATCACGGTCAGATTTCGCAAGCTTAACATCATTGACAAGTTTGGCCAGGCCTTAATGGCTATCGACCAAGCACCGCGAGAGTATGGGCCGCCCCCCCTCTACCCCTGCATCAGCGATTTCTACGAGCCGCAGACCATCTCCTGGAAGGGCCAAGAGTACGCCAACACCGTGACGATGCAGAATCCCAAGCTGTGCGAGTACCTGCAACTCCCGCCGCAGATCAATCAGAACGCCCGACTCAACGCCTGCTTCGTCAAGCGCATTGCTGATGATCCCGAGCTCGTACCCGTGGGAGCCGAGGCCGCTCCGCCCACTTCGCCAACAGCCGCGGGACGAACGGCCAAGTGGCGGCCCGCCAACGAGTGGGAGAACCCTATATGGGGCTGGGTAATTACCAACTACGCCGACTACGGAATCCAGCTCTTCCTTCCCGACGGCACCTTCTACCGTGAGGTGCGCTTCGGTGGTCCTAAGGGAGCACTCCCGGAACCCAAATGGATACCCTTTGAGCCTGACAAGGAGGGGAGCACCCCGGACACTGCCCAGCTGGATGCCCTGGTCAACAAGTTGGCAGACAAGGAGTACCTCCGGGGTTTCTGGCAC
Organism: Monosporascus sp. MG133; assembly: GCA_004155925.1. Classification (NCBI taxonomy): domain Eukaryota; kingdom Fungi; phylum Ascomycota; class Sordariomycetes; order Xylariales; genus Monosporascus; species Monosporascus sp. MG133. The sequence goes on along the minus strand of QJNX01000011.1, from coordinate 254,584 downwards.
ATGATCACGACGGCCCAGGACAATCTGCCGCCGGCGATCACGGCCTATGCGCAGTTCCTCAACTCTGTCGTCGGCAAGCCCCTGGCCCTCGTCAACATGGGTTGGTCCCTCGAGCTCTGCAGCCCGCCGCTCACTATCCAGAGCACCACGGCCAGCGCGACAGGCCCGGAGTGCAAGCTGACGAAGCCGCACGAGGGCGACAAGTCGGCGTACTATGAATTCCAGGTGCGACTCGGCGACGAACACAGCGAGTACGACGGCCTAGTGGGCTACTTCGACACGGTGACCCCAACGTCGGACGAGCTGGAGCTCAAGTACATCAACACCTTCTTCGCGCCCAAGGATCCGGATGAGGCGATGGAGCCGCTGCGCCGACTCAACACGCAGAACTATCCCCTCTTCACCGCTTTCTGGGAGGCGCCCTTCCCGACTGACCCGCCGTACGATAACCCTAGCAGGTACGTGGACCCAGCGGGCTTTGATGACCGGCGCAACGCGCACATGTCAGTCTTCGGCGCCGTGGTCGACCCTTTCACGGCCGTACACTCGTACTCGTCCTTCCTGCCGCCGGTCGCGCTGTCGTTGCCGCCGTGGACGTGGCAGGATGCCATGAACAGCATGACGGCCTTCCTCCACGCCGGGCCCATGACGCTGCCTCAGCCGGAGGTACCGCCCTTCGACCCGACCAATGTTCTGACGAGCAAGAACTCTCGCGACATGCCCCTCCGTGACCTACCACTGCCGGCGCTGGCTGCCGGCGACTGGAGCTGGATCCAACCGTATGCGGTGCCACAGCAACCACAGCAGCAGGAAGGAGCAGATAGTGACCCCCCCAGGCCCAAGTTCAATGCTTTTGGAATCGACAAGAGAGGCAACCTGCAGACGCCTGGGTTCCAGAAGGGACCGTACACAGCTATCGAGGGATTCCTGCAGCTGAGGCATCCAATCATGATGCCAAAGCCAAAACTCTACACAGAGTCTAAGACAGCCTGATATGATTTAATTAACATAGTACTTGCAGTTGAAAGAAAAATATAGGTTTATATTTATATAGAGTGATGTTAAACGCGCCTTAATTTCTCTAAGCTTGGCACTTAGTTTTTCGACACAGCTGCTAATGGCCCGTCAAAACCCTGACAGCCTAATATATAACTAGAAATTGACGTTTCAAAGGAAAACTAAGCCATATTTTTGTCAGCTAGCAGGGGTTGCGCTAGCACTCCAGATACGGAAAAGCTCCCTCTGATCGGACCATATATGTTCCGTGGACAAATTACCTTAAAATGTAGTACGCGTTCTAAAACGCCTGCAACTAGTTATATAATATAACATTATTAATAACCCTTATATCTAATAATTAAAAATCTTATTCGTTTAATTCGCGTTATTATTAATTAATTAATTATGATTAAAACGATATAGGTTATATATTAATAATAATTATTTATATACCTTTTAATAGTTATATTAACGACCGTACCGATAACGTCCGTAATTATTTATAATAATTTTAAAAAATAAAATAAATTTAAAGATAAATTTAAAACCAGAATTAAAGGACATAATTTATAAAAATATATTAACCTTAATCAAAATTTTTTATGGCTTATTAAACTTACGTTACCCGATATAACCTTTTATCCAAAAAAATAATTTTACTAATTAACGTAAGAAGTTAATTTATTTTCCGAAAAAGTTATATAAGTCGAAAAAGTCGATTAAACGGGTTATCCGATAAATACTTTCGAAATAACGATTAAAAATAAATAAGCCTATAACCAAAATTTTACGACCTATATTTACTTAAATTAAAAATATAAATTTTTCCGAAAAAACTTTAACGAATTTATAAAATAAGTTTTGGATAATATTTTTTTATCGATTAAATAAACTTATTTAAATCCAGATAACGATTTAAAAATTTAATACATTAAATTATAAAAAACCGGAAAGGTTTATAATAGTCGATTATTTATAAATATTAAGTACGAATACGAAAAACGATTAAAATAAATTTCGAAAATTATTAAAAAATTTAATAAATAAATAACGAAATGGTAGGAAATTAAGGTTTAAAGTTAACGTTATAATATTTTTAAAATAATTATGCAGGTTATTTAAACGAATTAATTATATAAAATAATAATACCGATTATATTTAATTAATCGAATTTATTTATATTCCTTAGATAAAATAAGATCGAAAAAAAAACAATTAATTATTTAAAAATTGGGGTTAATTTTTTAAATTATTAAATTATAACGAATTTATAATAGTTAACAAAAAGTATTAAGATAATATTTCCGACCTTTCATAAAGCTTTAATAAACCTTTCGAATTAAGATAATTCTAATTAAAAACAAATTAAGGACATTAATAATTAACCGAATAATAGAACCTTTAAAAAAGGGCCGAAACGAGGTAATCGTAACGGTTTCCAAACGAATCGTAATAATAATAAACGAAAACGTTAAAAATCGGATACGTAAGGTACGTATTATAAGGTTTGTTTAAGCTTTTATTATAAATTATTTTAATATTTTTATACGTTCTTTAAAAAAGTTCTAAAGGATTTCCGCTTTAATTAAGCGATAGTAATATTAATCCAGAAACGTATCGTTACCGATTAATCTTTAAAAAAAAATTAACCGTTTATTAAAAACCATAAAAAAATTAATTACTTAAGAAATAAATTAACTTTTAAAAGGAATAAAACGAATTTTAACCTATTTTTTAATTTTTAATTAACGTAATACGATAAACGTCGTATTTTATACCTTAAGGAATTTATTTATTTTACTCTTAAGGTTTATAATATATATTTTTAATTTTATTAGCAGGTTTTTAAATTATAAAATAACGATTTAAGGCAACGGAATATACGTAAGAAAAAATTTCGTTCCGATTAATAAATACGGCGAAATAAACGTTTTATTCCAAAACTTTAAAGGCCCGAAAACGTTACGTTTATATAACGTAACTTATTACGAAAATTTTGCGTATAATTTGGTATCCTTTTAATAATTCCGGAAAAAAGGATATTAATAAGATAATTAAAAAAATAATAATTTTATTCGAAATAAATTTAATTAATTCGTTATCGAAAATATTAACGCAATAATATTTTATATAATTTTCGTAACTTATAAACGAAACATTAATTTATATATAACGAAATTACCGTAAACCGGTAACGGTACGATATGGTACCTAAAATTAAAATTCTTAAAACCCGAAATAATTATTTAATTATAATTTTATATAAAAAAAGTCCGTTTAAATTGTTATATAATAATTAAATATTAAATATATAACGAGGCAAAAATTAAAAGGTAAATATACGAAAGCCGAAAAAAAAAACGTCCTAATTAAAATAACGAATTATTATCGATTTTATAAATTTACAAAAAAATCCTAAAGGATATAAATACGTTATTTTATAACCGATAAATATTTAAGCTTTATCTGGGATATTTATTTTAAAAATCGAAAGCAAAATATATTAATTACGGTATTCCGATATTTTTTAAGGGTTTTAAAAAACTAAAGTAAAATCTTTCCGTAAATATTCGAATACGATAACGAAATCCTAAAAAATTATTAATTTCGAAATATATTTTAATTATCTTTTTTTAACATTATACTTAAACCTTTAATATTATATACGCAGGTTTAAAACGGGGGTATAAAACATTTAAAAAATATAATTAAAAAAAAACGATTACCATACGAAACAACGTTAAATTATTTTCGTTTTTAATTATATATATCCTTAAAGCAGTAATATATTTATATAATCATATTTTCAAATACGTTTTTTTTTAACAAAACTTATACGAAATTTATTATATTTACCTAACGTATAAAAACGGTATTATAATATTTAATCGGAAGCATTAATAAACTTACTTACGAATATACGGCTATATAACTTACGTAATAATTATTATTATTATAAAATAGGAATAAAAATTTTAAAAGTTAAATTTTAAGGTATAAATTAATTTCCTTATCGGTTACCGATTTATAAATATTTACGAAATTTAAAACTTTTTAATTAATAAGGTTATTATTATTCGAAACGTATAATTTAACGAAAAAGTTACCTTTTTAAATAATATTAAAAACTTAAAAAACGACCAGTTTTATATTACGGAAAACGAATTATATAAATTATTCCAACAGGTAAAATTATTTAATTAGGCTTATAACTACCTTATATATACATAAAAAGAAAATAAAAATGTAAGCGGAATAATTTAACTTCCGGATAGATAAAAAGGATAATTCAAAAGTAATATAAGCGTTTACAAAAAAGTACGGAAGAATAAAAAGTAAATTTATTCGCATAAAATTAATTACCCTTATACGACCGTTATATTTGAATTATTTCCGTTTCTTAAACCGTTACCTTTATTAACGTCTATATTAATAATTATTATAATTATTATGCCGGCAGAAATTAAAAAGGTAACCTTAAATTTTTATTATATTATTTAAGTTAAAATAACGGTAAACAACGGAAATATTTTACGTATTAAAAACGTAAACTTTCCGTATATTCCGTATTATAAGAATATTATTAAAAACGATTATAAAGTTTAAAAAACTGCATTTAACGTTAGACGATTAACTTATTTTATAAGTTTATTTAATAACCGGCCGGTAATTTACGGAAATTTAAGAAAAATAATTACCTGAAATACGTATTATTTTAATCGGAAAAATTTCGATACGAAAATATATTAAATTTTTAAGTTATAAGACCGAGTATATAAATATAACCTGCCGTTATTGTTATAACGTTATAAAAAGCTAAATATATATCCGCTAAGGAAATTATTTCGTAAAACCGAAAAGGTTTATTTATAAAGTTATAAAAAAAAGGAATTTTGGAAAACCGTTAATTAAATTTTTATTAAAAGGAAATAGGTTTTAAGAGTTATATAGGTATATATTTATAAATTTAATAAATATGGCTGGTTATAAAAATAGAAGGCGCGTTTTATTATATAAAACGATTAATAATTTAATAATTTTTATAATAATATATACGTATTTATTTTAATTAAAAAGTTTTTTCGAATTTTGATCGTTATTATAATTAAATTCGACCTAAAATTTAAGTAATATAATATTATAAACGCCTTCGTTCATTTAAATTTATCCTATTAAATATTTATAAAAATATCCTTAAATTATTTATAACGTAATAAAATCCTTTTAATTAAGAAAATATTATATAAATTAAAGAAATTATTTTTATGATAACAAAAAGATTTTATTAAAATACTTAAAAAGTTAAAACTTAATTCCATTTTTTACGAACTTTATTATTTTATTCGTTAAAAAGTACTTTTGTTTTTTTATAAACGATATCGTTACGGTTTACCGGGAAAAAAATTAAAATTTCGTTAATTAATTAATTTAGTAAATATAGTAACGGTATACCTTTATAAAAAATAAGAATTTATAATAATTTTTTAGTATCGAAATAATTAAAAATAAACCGAATAAAAAAAATTTTAATTATCTTAATTTAACTTTATAAATAAATTAGTTAATTTAATCCTTAAAAAAAATTTAAATAACATTTTAAATATATTAATAATAAAAGTCGAATAATTACCGAATTTTAATTTAATTTATCCAGATTTCGTTAACGAATATTAAAAAAAATTAATTTTATTTTATACGTAATGGTTAATACGCGACCTAATATAATTTTTATAATATCTAAATTCGCCCGATTTAATTTAAATTTTAATAACGTATAATATAAAGTTATTAATCGAATTATTTTATATATAATCGGAACTAAAACGTTAACGTTATAATACGAGAGTAAAAATTCGTTAAATATTTAAAACGACGTTTTTTTTACGAATAATATAATCGATCGAAAAGCCTTTTAAATTTCCGTTATAAAATTATTTAAAAAAAAAATAATAAATAAATAAATAAATAAATAAATATAATAATTATTTTTATAACAAAAACGGAATTATTATTTTTTACGTAAATTATAAAAAAAGATTTATTTTATTTTTAACTACTTTAAGAATTAAGCATTAATTTAAATATATAACCTTTAAATATATAATATAATAATTAATAAATTATAGGGCTTATTAACGCCGACGTTATTTTTTTATAAATAAAATTACCATACGTAAATATGTATAATTATTAATTTCGAAAAACCGTAAAAAAAGATATAATTAAGATAAAATATATGTTTACGGGCGATATATTAGTTAATAAATTAATAAAAATTTTATTACGTAAACTTTTTAAATATTTTAAAAAGTAATTAAAATTAATAAGTATTACGGAAACTTTATATTAACGGAAAAAGATTTTAAGAATTATTTTAAATAAGGAATTAATTAATTAAAATAATTTAATCGCCGGAAAAAAGGTAAAATAGATAATTACGGCTTTAAGAAATGATAAAAGGTAACAATTAATATCGTAATTGCGTTAAGGCGTTAAGGGGGTGTATTAGCTAGCAGGGGTTACGCTAGCACTCCATATACGGAAAGGTTCCTTTTAATTGGACTATATATGTTCCGTAAACAGATTACCTTAAAGTGCAATACGTGTTCTAAAGCGCCTGCAACTAGTCATGCAATACAACATCACTGATAACCCTTATATCTGACAATTTTACCTTATCAAGATCAGGCCCCATTTTTGGGGTTGGAGCTGCGCCGTAGGCGCAGCTGCAGCTAAGGCTTTGAAAAAAATAATAGCTTCATGTACCGCGCTAACCTAATTAGCAAAATATCTACAGAAATAACAAAACCTTAAAAATAAGGCCTGATATTAAGTTGTAAGTTTTTGGCTCCGTTTTGTATATTTCTATACAAAATTTCGAAAATCTAATTTAGAAACCGGCAAATATAATAACAATAAAAAGTTTTTATAAAATAATAAAAATTATTATTATATACAGCTTTAAAAAGGGCTTTCCAGCCGTATATAACGTTCCAAATGGGGCTGGTTTGGCGGAGATATTTAAGAACTAAATTAAAAATTCTCGTTCTGTATATTCCCTTAACCGTAACGCCCTTATAGCTGCGATAACGCAGCTACCGTATGCATCATTTCGCTATGGGCCTTATAAGGGTAACTCAGTATGGGAAAAGCCCGTCTAGTTATTTTTTTGTCCGTAAAGATTATAGTTGTTGCGTCGTAACAAGAAGGGCGTTCCGGTTAATCAAGTCCGGAACCTTCTTAGGGCTGCGACGTAATAATCATAATTCCTACGGCCGAAAAAATCGATATACGGGCTTTCCATATATAAAATATATTTAGGACGTCCGGTATACGATAATACGACCGGTAGTTATGCTGTCGCAGCGATAAGGCTATTGCGGTCGCCTATTTTCCATACCTAAACTTAGCCATATTGGCCGCAATTTGTATCTAGAAATATTAGAAAAAAATTCTTATATATATGTTAGCTTATAGTCGACGCGTATATAAAGTATCAAACTTATCGGACGTAAATTGGCTGTAAAAAAAATTTTTTAAAAAAAGAATAGTTTTATTCGAATAAATAGAAGGAATTGGGAGAAAATTCGACGACTTAGGTAGCGATATACAAAATGGGACCTGTCAGATAAGTAACGTAATAAGTACGCTTCTATTAATTTAATCTTTTAATATAATAACTACATAATAATTAAGAATTTTAAATATATTTTATTAAATAAAGTTCTACCGTCGTAACTAATTAACGCTTATACGGCCTTATACCTGACCACTTACCTAAAGGCATTAAATTCGATCCTGGTTATAAGTTATAGAAGTTTAAGGGATAAATTCGAAATATACGTTACGAATTACGGAAGTTTAAGTAAAAAACTTAAAATACGCGCTACCTTGATCGTTAGTTATTAAAGGGGTATGTTAAATAAGTATCGTAATAAGTACGCTTTTATTAATTTAATCTTTTGGTGCAATGGCTACGCGATAAGACCCCTGTCCGCATAACCTGAACTCAGGCCTCGCTGGCTCGTTACGGGGATACGGTATTTGATTGGTTAATTTTTAGCTTCTTATTACCTCATCAAGATCAGGCCTTATTTTTGAGGTTGGGAGCTGCGCCTGCGGCGCAGCCGCAGCGAAGGCTTTGAAAAAAAAACAGTAGCTTTAGGTACCACGCTAACCCAATTAGTAAAGTACCCACAGAAATAACAAAACCTCAAAAAGTAAGCCTGATATTAAGTTGTAAATTTTGGAGCTCGTTTTAAACAGTCCCATATAAATTTTTAAAAATTTAACTTAAAAACTAGCAAATATAATAATAACAAAAATAAATAGAAAATTATAAAAAACGTTATTATATATAACTTTAAAGGGGTTTCTTAACCATAAATATAACTTTCCAATCGGGGTTATTTTGGCGGGGATATTAAAAATCTAAATCAAAATTTTCGTTTTAAACAAACCTTTAATCCGGAACGCCCTTATGGTTACGATAACGCAATTACCGCGTGCAACATTTCGTTATGGACCTTCCAAAGGTAATTCGGTATGGGAGAAACCCGTACAGCTATTCTTTTATCCGTACGGGTTATAATTATTACGTTACAGCTATAAGGGTATTCCGGTTAATCAAGTCCGGAACCTTCTTAAGGCTGCGACGTAATAACCACAACTCGTACGGCCGAAAAAATTGATATACGGGCTTTCCTTATACAGAATATACTTAAGAAACCCGGTACATAATAATGCGACCGGTGGTTATGCTATCGCACCTATAAGGCCGTTACGGTCGCCCATTTTTGTAACGGCTGACTGGCTTAACCAACTATTAAACCCTAGTCGTACGGTTTATGTTGGCAGTAGTATTATAGGAATCTGAATGATAGGTTAAAGGTATAGTTACGTTTAATAATAGCAGATATTAAAAATAATCTAGGTAATTATATTATATTATAAGCTGGTATTATTTAAATTATAAAAAAATAACGAGCGTATATATACTGCTCTTAATTTAAGGGATTTAAGTAGCTTAAACTTTTAAGTTCGTTAAAACCTTTAAGCCCGTCGTAAGCTTAAGGGGCTTAAGGCGTTAAAGCCTTTAAAACCTTTAAGCCAATTACGTATTCTGGGGCTTACGTCGGAAATAAGTTTTAAGCCTTCCGACCGTTTATTTTTAAGCTAAGCCTTTAGGTTATAATATAATTCTTTCCCTTCAGAATTTTTGCTTTTAAAAATTAATTTATTTATCGTATTTATTTAATAAATAATTTTCTTGTTTATATATTATTTTCGGATTATTTTAATTATTATACTTAACCGTATTAAAAAATAAAGATTTTTTAAACGTAATAACGTTTTATTTTAATCGAAACGGATCGAAACTTTTAGTTTTATTATATCTTTTTATATATCGTATTTTCGTTATAAATTTAAATAAGGGATTTATAAGGCTTATCCCGATTTTAAAAAATATTTTCGTTATATCGAATATAATAATTTTTATAATTTGTTTAGTTTTTTTATTTTTAAATATTAACGATTTCTGGACGAAAAAAAAAACGGTTAAAGCGTAAAAAAATATAAACGTAAAAAGTTTTTCGTTTTACCGTTAATGTTACGGCCGCATGATATAGCATAGTAGCTAGTTTATTGGCGCTATGAACGAAGATTCTAAGCTGAAGAAAAGAAAAAAGGAAAGAAACGCAGGGCTGCAAAGTGCGTAAAGATCTACAAGTATCCCCACTCTCTGTATGGCAGGTGGCTAGTTCTCTAGTTCATATGGCAGCTGTCAGCTCCATATAACGGTTGCCAGTCTCACGGTTTAATCGACCGTTACATTACCCCCCCCCTAGAAACTTGTATACGATTAAAGAAAGTGTGCAAGTCTCTGTCAGTTATAGGTACCGTTTCTTCCTTATTGGTCCGGTTCCTGCTTTCGAGGCCTTATTATTATCGGGATAATCTTCGTTAATCTCGTTAGCAGCCGTTATACGTATTTATTCTTATAAGCGGACCGGTAATCCGGATGCTTTAATATATTCCGTATAAAACCGTTTTATTACGATTAAGGCGTTCTTAAAGTTAATTACGGAATATTATATTTCGTTAAGGTTATAATTTTTTTATTTAGCTTAATATTATAACTTTTTATAGCGTCCGTTAAGTTTTAAGTATTTAATTTATTTTATCTTAAATTTTTGTTTGCCGTTAATTTTTTTAAATAACGGTAATATTTGGGTTTATTAAGGTACCGGGTTGTCGTTAGCTTTACGTTACCGACCGGCGTAAAATAAATTAATTATTTTATAACTTAATAATAAATCGAGAACGAAGTTATATCCGCGTTTTTCCAGAATTTTAAAAGGTTTTATTTATTATAAATTTAAACGGATAATCGGTACTTACGTTTCGAAATTTTTCTTACAGAGGAAAATTTTATCGTTAACTTTAAAGTTAATTAAATAACGTTTTTTATTAACTTACGTTATGTAACGTTTTTACGTTTTTAACGCGGTTTTTTTGCAAACGTTTAAACGTTTTTAATTCGTTTAATAATTATTAATATCCGTTAAGTTGGCTTGGTTTTTATTTTTACGGTATTTAAATCTAATAATAATAAGTTCCAGATATTTATACCTAATATAATTTTTAACGGAATCATATTAATCGATAAATATTATAATAAATTATACGCGAAATTTAACGCCGGTATAAATATATTTTAATCGTTTTAGTATTTATCGATATAAAAACGTAAACGTTAATTTAACTTTTAGTTCGTAAATTTAATAACTTTTTAAATTTGTAAATATAAAACGTTTCCGTAACGATATTTTATACTGATAAATTCGTTTAATTTAATTAAAAATTAAAAAACGAATTATTTTATATTATCGTTAATTTAAATAACGGATATTTTAAGGAAACGATATAAGTATCGATAATAAAGGCTGGTTAAAATTTTAACGGTATTAATTTTTTTATCTGATAAGGTTATTATAATTTTGTTAAATTTATCGATAAACGTTTATACATAATTATAACCGTAACGATTTTTCGGTATATTTTTTCCGTCGACGATAACGTAATCCTAAATATTATTTAAAATAAAAAAAAGGTAAAAAAATTCCGGGATTTTATTTCGAAACGTTTGATTCCGACGGTAATTATAATAATTCCGGATATATCGTCGGATATTTTGTTTAAGTCGAAATTAAATATATTTCGATATTAATATTTTAATTATTTTATTCTGGCCAGGATATGCAAATATTTTTGGTACGTAAATTTTACGGATAAATATTATACGGAAAAAAATACGGCCGTTAATTATTTTCTTAAGTATTATTAATTTATCGTTTTTTTGCCTAGATTTTGCGTTTCGTTTTCGCGGCGGATAAAATTAACCAAGTCGGTATTTTACGGAATATTTTCGATTCGTATTTTAATCGGTATTTTATTAATAATAACGATAAAAAAATTTAACCGTTCCGGCGGAATTAAGGCTTAATTTTTTTTTCTTTTTTTTAGGCCTTAATTATAAATAAATCGACCGTTTTTCGAAACAAGATATTTATAACGATATTTTTTTTATTAGGTTAGTATTAAAAAATAATGTCGAAATTAAAAAAAAATTTAACTTACCGGATTTAACGCATAAAAAAAATACGTTTGCTCGTGAAATATAATAAAGCTTAATAATCGGTTATAATAAAAAACTTTTATCCTTAAAGTTTAAGGTAATAATATTCGAAAATTTGGATTATAACAAATAACTTCCCGTTTTAAATAAAATATACTTTTTTTTCTAGGGTTATAATTTTCGAAAAATATTTTACTAGTTTCTATTCGTTATCGTCCTATTGTTACCAAATAATACCTCCGGTTACGTTACGGAATACGTTTATTTTTATTTTAATTAATTAACTAAATCGAAAAAAAGTAAAAATTAAGGCTTTATAAACCAGCCGTTTTATTTTTTCAAAAACTCGTTTTTATTCGAATTTTATTACAAAAAGGATATTTTTTTTAATAAACGGTTTAATAATTCGGTTATATTATTTTCGTAATAATAAAATATTTATACATAATTACAAAATTTGATAAGTAAACAAATTACGGTACGGCTATTAAAATCCTTAAACTTTCATTTTTGGATTACCTTAATTTTAATTAGGTCGATAAAAATACCTACGCTTATTTCCATAATAATACCGAAATAATTCATTTTTTTAACGTTAAACCGGAACTTTTTAATATTTCCTTAAAAATTAACTTTATATAACCGGTAAATAATTTTTTTGTAATATTTTTAATGTTTTTTTTAAGGCCGGAATAAATTAAGACGTTATCGGTATAAACGCTAACGTAATAATCGAAAAATTCGTATAATTAAGTATTAATAAATAATTATTACCACATAAAACTTATTTCAAGTTTAAATAAAAATATTTTTTATTAAAACGTTCCTTAACGGATTTTAAATATTATTAAATATTCCGATTTAATAACGATACGTAATTTATAAAACGTTTAAATAATATTAATTTTAACAAAACGTTTAATATTTCGATAATTAAATATAATACCGTTAAATAAATAAGTTAGAATAAAGTAATTTTTTAAATACTGGTTCCTTTAACGGTAATCGATATAAAACCGACGTTCCGACGGATATAATTTTAGGGTAAATAAAACCGGGGTAACGTTTTTTCGTATACATAATTCGATAAAGTTTATTTTTAATAATTTATTTATTATCTCTTTTTTTAACGAAAAATATTAAACCGGCATCCGGTACGTTAAAGGTTTAAAAGTAAGTATCGGCCGGTCGAACTTTAAAATTACGTTTTAACCGGGTCGGAAATTTAAAAAAGTATTAATTTCTTTTTTCAAAAAAAACTATTCCAGGTAAGCGAAAGGTTCTGGTAAAAATTTCCGGATTCGTTTTATATGCTCCGGATTTTCGTTTTCAGAAAAAGGGATTTTTGGTTATCATATATCTTCCATTTTTGTAAAATAACTAACGTTACGACGTTTGGATCTTTATTTTTAAAAAGAATAACTTTTTAAGGTAACGGAAATTGGCTTTATCGTTCCGTACGGAAATCGGTTTCCAACTTGGTCGTTAACAAAACGATAACCGCGTTATCCTGGGCAGTTTTAATAACGGAAATAGTCGGCTTAATATTATATACGTTTAATATATTTTTTTATTTAATATATTTGACGGAATAATAAGTACGGATATTAAAATAAGACTATTCTTAAGTTTTCTTTAAGAACGTCGGAAAATTTGGTATTATTTATCGGCCTTTTTTATAGCGCGGTTACGGCAGTTAACGTCTTCCTAAACTTTAGGGTCGACGTGCTCGTTTAACAAATATCGGGCTAAAAATTTAATTATCGGTAAAAACTTAACTAAAGTTAAAAAATTATTAGGCCAAATAATACTTTTATTTTTACAATTTTATAATAAGCCATATTTTTCCATCTAGTTAAGGCCGACGAAAATATCGTATCCGGTATTTATAATTTAAAAAATTTAATCGGGAAAACGTCGTCCGTTAATTTCAAATATCATAATTATTTGGGCTTTTATCTGGCCGGTAAGTTACTGCCGGTAATCCTACAATTAAATTAATTTTTTTAACTGGATAATATAAATTTATAACCGTTTTTTCGTTTACCTAATAAAAAAAGGGCTAATTAAAAATCGGGTTTATGTTCCGGTATTACAAAAAACGGTAATACATAAACTAATCCCATTTATTTAAATTTGCATAATTTTGATAAAAATTTTGCATTTTTTAAGGTTACCTATTTCCGTTACTGTTAACATGAAAAAAATTATCAAAAAGTTTTCCGATAATTTTATTCTTTTTCCGATTCGTCGGAATTAAACGAACTTTCTGCTATTTTTACCGTAACGACCTTCTTTTTTTTATTAGGGTAATCGCTAGCCTTATGTCCCGTCTTGCTATAATTAAAGTACGTACCGGTGTTTTAATGGGTTTTTTTTTCGATTTCCGATAAAGATTTACCGGTACCACTTAAAATTTTCGATTTGCCGGAATTATTATTCGAATAAGATTTCTTATTCTTATTTTTCGGTTTATTATTATTAAAGTCGTATAATCGGGATTTACGTTTTTGCTGGCATTTTTTATAAGCAAACTAATTATTATAAGCGGTTATAACGACGCGGTTATAAAATTTTTCGTAAATAACGTCAAAATTATAATTATCTTTAAAAAGGTATAAGTTAAGATTTAAGGAAATATTTTTTTATAAAATTTACTTTTAATTATTTTCGGCAATTTTAACCTTTTAAACGAAAACGTTAAATTCGGAAATAAAATCGTAAATATTTTAATTTTTGCCAGGCTTAAAAAAAAAAGTACGAAAAGTTTTTTTGGTAACGGAAGTTTAATTTAGGTCGTAATACGATAATTTTAATACTTGGATTATTTCGGTTACGTAAAAAAAAAGTTGTATAATTAATCGGTAACGAATTTTAATTATTTATTCGGCTTTTTTTTCGAAAAAGTTTATTAAATAAATTATACGAATCTTTTCGTTCCGAAAAATTAATTCGTTTATTTCGAACTTATTTATAATCTTACGAACTTAAACGTTAAATTTGGTTTTATTACCGTTAAATTTAGCTGGGTCGTTAACGTAAACTTTTTTTTTTCGGTTATAATTAAGATTCGCGTTATTATTTTTTATAAACTTGCGGAAAATGGGCCATACCGTTATACCGGTAGGGCGAAACGTATTAATATTACCGAAAGCGTTATTAATTATGTTTTTCCGGTACGAGCGGTTAACGTTGTCGGAAGAGGTGGGAGAATGACGGTTTTATCCGGTTCGAAGGCGGGCGATTTCGTTGCGGAGTTTTTGAAGTTTTTCCTGAACGTCCTGGTTGTCGTTAGCTATTTCGTCGATTGGCTGTCTGTTGGGATCGGTTTCTGAATAATTATGGTCTTGGTTTTAGTCTGGTAAATCCTTTATTTTTACGGATTCGGATTCGTTTTGCGGTACGTCGTCTTCTGCCGTTTTTTTAGGGTATTCGTCGTTTTCTATATTTTGGTCTGGGTTTTAGGAAGGTATTTCGTTTTTTGCATTTTCGATTTTACCTTTGATTAATTTAAATCGTTTTGAACGTCGACTAGTTGATGGGTATTTTTTCCTAATAAATATTTAATTTTGATGCTAGTCGGTCTGGGTTTTGGGTCTGGTCTGGGACGCGTTATTTTTCGTCGTCGCGTATTAACGTAAGAGATGTGGTACCTCATTTATTGATCGTTAAGTTAACGAGGGAGGGAAGGAGCTTAGAATAATGTTACGGCCGTATGATATAGTATGGTAGCTAGTTTATTAGCGCTATAAACGAAGATTTTAAGCTGAAGAAAAGAAAGAAGGAAAGAAACGTAGGGCTGCAAAGTGCGTAAAGATCTATAAGTATTCCCATTCTCTATATGGCAGGTGGCTCGTTTTTTAGTTTATATGGCAGCTGTCAGCTCCATATGACGGTTGCCAGTCTCACGGTTTGATCGACCGTCACAGTTAATAAGTTAAACCGTTTTTAAAAATAACGTAAGATCTTACGTCGTCGTAGGATTAAAATATTACGTCGTAATATTTAGGGTACGGAAGCGATAAAAAAGTTTAAACGTTTAAAAAGAACGTAATAATAACTGGAAACCGAATTAATTGCTTCCGTATAAACCGTTCTTCTTGTTAATTAATTTTTAAATTAGGACGTATTTAACCTTAACGTTTCCGGTATTATTAATAAAAAAAATTTAGTAAACGTTAAACTTTTGTCAGGTTTTTTATAAGTTTTCATATATTTTTTTAATTCCGGGTAATTTTTTTACTTAACTAAATATTACCTTTTTTAACCTTTTTTTAATTTTAGGGATTTTTTTAACCTTTTATATTAATACGTTTTTTATTACTTTTTTCTTTGGTCCCGTATAGATTTAAATTATGTCCGTTATTAACTTTAATAAAAAAAATATGGAAAACAGGGTATAATTTAACCTTAAAAGGTAATTTTAATAAATAATTATTTTTTAAAATTTTTTTATAACCTTATATAATTTAATATACTAAAAGTCGAATTTTTTATTAGGTTGTTTAATCTGGATATTTTTGGTAATTAAATAAATTATTTCCCTTTTTTAAAAAGTTCATCCTTTTAACCTTTTCTGGTTATAATATTTTTATATATAATTAATTAAATTATTCCGAAATAAAAATTATTTTAACATTAATTAATTTTTTTTATTATAATTTTCGGTAATTTTTGGCAGAAAACCGAAATTGGCATTAATTGGTATTATTTTAATACTTTCGTAATAATTTATATTATACGTTAATTAACTTATTAATAATTTTTTAACCTAATTATTCTGTTCGTAATTAATATAATACCGTAAATAGGTTTTAAATATTTAATTAATTCTTTTTATCTGGCCGTTCGTTTATAATTTAAAAATGCTTAAAAGTTTATAATTTAAATTTATTTATACCATAAAGTTTTACCAAAATTTTAAAACGAATATAATATCTTTATTAAAAAAGATGTTTATTAAAAGTCCGTATATATTAATAAGGTATTTAAAAAAATATATGTTAATTATTCCGCATTTATATTTTCGTTAAATAATAAGAAATATAAAAATTTTATAAATCGATTTACGATTATAAAAATACTATCGTAATATACGTCCGTTACTAGATCTTTTAATAATAAAAATTTGGTAATAAAATCGAAAATAATTAAATTTTATAATTATTTTATAACTGATAATAATTATAATTCTCCGTATAGTTTATAATATCGTATCTTAATTTTATTATATAGGTCGTAGCTTTATAAAATATTTTTAATTATTAACTTTATTTTAAGGAAATAATATATACGTTATAATTATTTTATAATTTTGTAAATCCCGGGGTACTTATATAATTAATATTTATATATTTTACGTATTAACTTTTTTGGTACTTTTTTAATATTTAGATTTTATCGGTTTTCTTTTTTTCTGGTAATTAATTATTATATTATTAATTCTTTTGGTATAAATTAGGTATTATTTTTTTAATTATTACGATTTACCGTAACTTTATATATCCTTCTTTTATTCAATTTAATACTTAATATGGAACCTTGAAAATTCTTTTTTTAAATCTGGTCGTTTATTAAAAGCGTTAGCTTTACCATTTTTTAACCATTTTTTATAAATAATAACGAAATTAAATTCCGAAAAATATTTTACGTAACGGAATTATCGTTTTATTAACTTTCGGATAATAATAAACCGAATAAAATCTTTATAGTTTATATATACCTTAACCTAATATAAGTTTCTCTTATGGTAATATTTAAATTCTTTAAAGACGTTAATAATAACTAGGAATTTTTTATTTAAAATACCATAATTTAATTTAGCTTCTTTTAATTTATAAGAATAAAACGTAATAAAATATAAGTTACCTTAATTGTCCCTATATCCAACTATTACGTTTAACGCATAATCCGAAATATCGGTTTTTAATTTTACGGGACGATTTGGGTCGTATATAATTAATACTGGCTCGTTAATAATTACATCTTTAATCCTTTAAAAAGTTTTTTCCGTTTCGGTTATCCATTAAAATTCGCTTTTTTTTTAATTAGGTTAAATAAGAATATTACGATCTTGTTAAAATTACGGATAAATTTTCGGTAATAGTTAACAAATCCGAAAAAAGTCTGGATTTCGGTAATTATAATAAGTTCTTTTTATTTTTAAACTGTTATTCTTTTTTTGGGGTCCATTTTAATATATCCTGGGATAATTACATACTTTAAGTACGGTACCTTTTACTTATGGAACTTATTTTTTTCGGCATTAATTAAAAAATTAACGTTTTGTAAAATTTAAAAAATTTTAAAAACGTAATTTTTATATTTATTTCCGAATTTAAGTAAATAGAAATGTTATTAAAGTAATAAATAACAAAAATATTAAGATATTTGCGTAATATATAATTAACCATTTTTTAAAATATCGCGGACGCGTTAATAAGCCCAAACGGCATTACTAAATATTGGTATAACCCGTATTTGATCGTAAAGATTATTTTTTATTCGTTTTTTGGCTTAATACGAATTAAATTATATTCATTACGTAAATTTAAGGTAATAAATTATTTTGTTCCGTAAAAGTAATCTTTTATTTCGGTAATTAAAGGTAAAGATATACGGTTTTTGATTATAATATCGTTTATTTATCGCTAATTAATTATTAGCCGTAATTTTTTTTTTTTTTGGTACGAAAAATATAAGGTACTTTATTGGTAACTTAAAGCGTTTAATATATTTTTTACGTCACTTATTTTTAAGGTATTTTCGTAATACGTATAGTTCTTATTGGTTTAGGTTATATATAGGATAAAAGGTAGTCGTTTTATTATCCTTTAGGATTATTTCGTAATTTTATTTATTATGTTTTGGTAATTTTGTTTCGATTTGTTTTTTAAAAAGTCGTTCGTATTTATAATATTATGGTAATATTTTAACCATTCCTTTTGGCTTTTGGGGCTGGTACTATAAATTATCGTTTATTTCGTATAATTGTATGTTAATTATGGCAATAACGCGTCGTATATACCTTCCTTACCCTTTTTTTTATATATATCGTATTTTTTTAGATAGTAAGGTTTCTATTATGCCCTTATGCCTACATTTGCTATCGTCGTTATTGGTTAAATGGTAAAATCTTTTCTATAAGTCGTTCTCGTTAATGGAGGGTAAAATAAATTTTACTTAATTAATTTTTTAATTAACTAAGGGATTATATTAATATAACTATTTTTTACCGAGAATTATATCGTAATTCCGTATTAGAATAATATCGAAATTAATAGTTTACTTTCGTCCTTAAACATAGGTTTCGAAATAATTAATCTCGTCATTAACCCATCCATTATTATAAGTAAATTTAATACCTTTAATATCTTTAACTTTATAAAATTCGGTTTTATCTTTTTATAATAAACATAATTCGTTAATTATCTTTAATTTAATATAATTCGGATCGGTTCCGTAATTTACCATAACGGTATACTATTTTTTTTTAATTCGTATTTTAATCATAAAAAACAGATTTATCCCTTTTTTTATTATATATAAAACTTTTTTAAAAGGGGTATACTAACTTTTTTTACTTTTATTAACCTATAACTCCCTTATAAATAACATTTTTCTTTTAAGGGCTTTGCCCGTAATTATTTTAATTACCCTTTTTATCGGCGTAATTAAACTTTTAATTTAAGGATTTTTTTTTGTATCGCTTTATTTAACCTATTAAGCGGGTAATTTATTCTTTAAAGGTTTCGGCTTTTTCCGATTAATTTATTATTATGGCCCACTCCTTATCTATCGTCGTTAGTTAATCCTGATACCCCTGGCGTTCCTAATACTGGGCATAATACTAGGCCATTTGTATTAAACATTTTTCGATTTCCTTTTTTATTTTTCTTTTTTCTTCGGGGTTATCGGCATAAATACGTCGGAAATATAAATTGTTTATTATTTTTCGTTACGTTTTTATTATTATTTCATAAACCTATTTTTTTTGTATCTTATAATCGTATTATTCGTAATAATATATAGGATCTTATGCGGAATATTTCTTGCCTTCCGGCCAGCTTCCCGACGTTATAATAACGTTTATATCGTTTTATATAACCATAATATACAAATATCTATACCATTTTTAATCCTTAAGATCGCTTCCGGTTTAGGTCTAAAAATTAAATCCTTGCTTATATATACGCATAGGTTTTTATTAGATATATTTGTGTTATTTTTCGTATCGTAAGTAATAAGTTTTTTTATAATAAATAACGTATAATTTCCCATATCGGTTAAGTTTTCCTAAATTTAAGATTTCGTTTTAACTTTAATATTTTTTAATCTATTTATTTAACTCCCATTTTTTTTATTGTTATTATTTTTTTTGTTACGTACGAAATATTAACTTTTCCGGTATTAACTTTTTTTATCCTTCGTATTCTTATAATTATTAAGTAACAGTTAGGCTAGTCGTAATAGCGCGTTATCGGATAATTACGGTTTAAAAAAATGCTTTAATTTTCCGTAATTTTTTTGATACTTTTAAAAATAAATTAAGGTTTTTCCTTTTCCTAATTATGACGAAAATAATGGTTTTATTATTTTTATTTTCTAGTCGTTTTTCCGGTACCGGGACCTAACCGTTACCTTACCTTTTAAGGGCTTTATATTAATTTTTAACATAATCTATTTTGTTATTATTATAATACTTAATTTAATTCCAATTCATTTTTATACTATTCCCAATTCCATAAATCTTGGAATTATTCCATAAGTAATAAAAAATATTTCGCGTTTTTTGCTTTAATTAATTCCCGTAAATTTGGGTTTAGGGATAAATTATCCCTTTCGTTTTTACCGTCGCTTATATTATTAATTATCGAGCTTGATTACCTTTATAACATATTTATTTAATTTAATAAATCGTACCATTTTAATAATTTCGTTTTTAACGTCGTCCTTTAAACCTTTATAAAAAATATCGATTAAGTTATCGTTTTCTTCGTTTATTTATCTTACTTTAGCCATAAGGTTTTTGAACGTTATTATATACTTAAATGCTGGCTTTTTTTGCTTTAAATCGAAAAATATTTAGGTTACGGTTTTTTTTTCGTTTAAGTTTTTAAAATTACCCCTTAATTTTTTTTCGAAGTTAATATGATACTAAAAAAAGGTTCTGGTAACCTGCAACTAATTTAACTTTTTATTTTTCAGGTAATTTCGTAAAGTAAGCTTAAATTAATCCAGAACGTCCCCTTTAAGAAACGTTATAACCGCAAAGATTTTATCGGCTTCGTTAATTATCTCTTCAAAACGGAAATAAACGCGTACCTGTGTAAGGAAACTTTGTATGTTATTTTTCCCGTTATAAGGCTCGGATTTTTTAGGCTTAATTTTAATCTCGCTAACCTAGGCTTACTAAATATTAACTTAAGTCTTTAGGCATTAAATAACGTTTTTAAATTTTTTAATTATATCCTTATACTGCTATATAATAAGTTTTTAAATAATTAAAATCGATATAATAACGGTATAACGTATTATTTAAAATTTAATTATATTATTAAACAAACACTTATAACGTATAACGGTTAATTAATTTAACCAACTATTAAACCTTAATCGTACGGTTTATATTAATAATAGTATTATAATAATTTAAATAATAAATTAAAAATATAATTACGTTTAATAATAATAAATATTAAAAATAATCTAAACAATTATATTATATTATAAGCTGGTATTATCTAAATTATAGGAAAATAACGAACGTATATCTACTGTTCTTGGCTTGAGGTACTTAAATAGCTTAAACCCTTAAATTCGTGAAGACCTTTAAGCTCGTCGCAGGCTTAAGGGGCTTAAGGTGTCAGATATAGGGGACATCAGTTGTGTTATATTAGATGGCTAGTTGTGTGCGCTTTCGTAATGAGTACTGATCCTTGAAGTAATCTAGCCCCGGAACATATATGTTCCGATTAGAGGGATATTTTCATATATGGGGTGCTAACGTACCCCTATTAGCTAACATACCCCCTTAACGCCTTAACGTAATTATAGTATTAATTATCACATTTTATCATTTCTTAAAGCTACAGCTTTCCATTTTACTTCTCCTTCGGCGATTAAATCCTTTTAATTAATTAAGACCTTTTTTAAAATAATTTTTAAAATTTTTTTCCGCTAATTTAAAATTTTTATAATATTTATTAATTTTAATTATTTTTTAAAATACTTAAAGGTTTTTCGTAATAAGGTTTTAATTAATTTATCCGCCAGCATATTACCTATAAGTATATAATTCATTTTAATTAAATCTTTTTTTGTTACTTTTTGCAGTTAATAATTATATATATTTACGTACCGTAATTTTATTTACAAAAGTACTATATCGGTATTAATAATCCGTATGGTTTATTAATTATCGTATCATATATTTGATAATTCCGTATCCAGAATAATTTTTAATTTTTTAAATAATCGAAAAATAAATAAGGTTTTTTTAATAATTTATAAAAAATAAGAATTCCGTTTCGGTTTTAAAAATAATTATTATATTTTACTTTTCCAAATAATTTTATAATATAAGCTTAAATATTTTTTTTGATTAATCGTATTATTCGCAAAAAAGGCGTTACTTTATGTATTTATCGAATCTTTATTACCGAATTATAACGCGAACGTTTTGGTCCTAATTAAGGTTAATATAATTTGATCGGTAATTATATAATATATATTATTAAGGTTTATATTAAATCGTACGAATCGGAATATTATAAAAAATATATCGGATTATATATTAACTATAATATATAAAATAAAACCGATTTTTTTTTAATATTTATTAACAAAATTTAAATAAATTATATTAAGGTTCGGTAATAATTTAACGTTAATTATTAACGTTTGTAAAAAATTATTTAAATTCTTTTTAAGAATTAAATTAACTAACTTATTTATAAAGTCGGATTAAAATAATTTAATTTTTTTATTAAGTTTATTTTTAATTATTTCGATCCCGAAAGATTATTATAAGATTTTATTTTTTGTAAAAGTATACCGTTTTTATATTTATCGAATTAATTTTTTAATAAGGTCCTAATATTTTTTATTATACGTAACGATAATATCGTCGACGTAAAAAAATAAAAATATCTTTTCACGAATAAAATAATATAATTCGTAAGAAACGGGGTTAAATTCCAAATCTTTAAACGTACCGGTAAAATCCTTTTATTAAAATAAAAAGGATTTTTTTAATCCGTATAATACCTTTTTAATTAGGAAAACTTTATTACGTTATAAGTATCCTGGAAATATTTTTATATATATTTTATAAAGTAAATTTACGTTAACGAAAACGTTTATAATATTATATTATTTAAGTTTTAGGTTAAATTTAAGCGTAATAATAATTAAAGTTCGAAATAATCTTTTAACTAACGTAAATACGTATATATTTTTATAAACGTTTTTAAGTTATTAATCGTTTTATACGACGAAACGGACCTTATATTTTTAAAACCAACTATATTCATCGAATTTATAAACGTATATTTATATATATCTTAAAATTTAATTTTTTTTAATAAAGAATTAATTAATAACCTTTTAAAATTTTATTTCTTTATTATTTTATAAATAAACCTTTTTAACTTTCTAAAATAATTTCTTTAACGGATATATATTTAATGTTTTATAACTTTACGGCAATAGCTGTAAGTTTTATTTATATATCCGGCCTAACGGTTTTAGTAACGTTTTTATTTTAATATTTTAAAACTTTTCCGATTAAAATATCGTATATTTCGGGTTTTTATTTACCTTAAACTTCCGTAATTTACCGACCGGTTATCGATCGCTTTTATAAAATAAGCTAACCATTTTATATTAAAAGTAACTTTTTATAATTTATAATCATTTCGAATAATATCATTTCGGTACGGAATATACGGAAAACTTACGTTTTTAATCCGTAAAATACCCGTATTGTTTATTATCATATTAAGTTAAATAATTTAATATAAATTTAAAGTTACCTTTATTCTTTTTAACGACATAATAATCGTAATAATTATTAAAATAAACGTTAACGGTAATAATAATTTAAGGGATAAAAATGGTTCGAATATAACGGTCATATAAGGAAATTAATTTTATACGAATAAGTTTATTTTTTATTATTCCGTACTTTTTTTTAAACGCTTATATTACTTTAGAACCATTTTTCCTGCCCAGCCGGTAACTAAATTATTTCATTTAGATTTTTTTTTATATATATAAAGTAATTATTAACCTAATTAAATATTTTTACTTATCGGAATAATTACCATAATTTTTTAAAACATATAAAAAGTCGTTTTTTAAGTTTTTAATATTACTTAAAAAAATAACCTTTTCGTTAAATTATACGTTTCGAATAGCGATAATTTTGTTAATTAATACGTTCCAGATTTCGTAAATATTCGTAAATTAATAACCGACAAAGTAGCTAATTTACGTTTTAAGATTTAAATTTTAAAATCTTTATTTTTTTTTATAACGGTAATTATTATAACGTAAGTTATATAATTATATATTCACAGGTAAAGTTTTTAAAACTTCCGATTAAATATTATAACGTTATCTTTATATGCCAAGTAAGTATAATAAACTTCGTATAGGTTTTATTAAAAAAAGCATATTTAAGGGGACGGTTATATAGATATATTATAACTTTAAAGATATATACGATTAAAAATAAGGGTAATTTAACGCCATTCGGTATCGAAATCGCTTTCTTTTTAATTATATCTCTTAAACGTTTTATACCCCCGTTTTAAGTTTAAATATACGGTATTAAGGGTTTAAGTTTAATATTAAAAGGAAATAATTAAAGCATATTCCGAAATTAATAATTTTTCAAAATTTCGTTATCGTATTCGATCGTTTATAAAAACATTTTATTTTGGTTTTTTACGACTTTTAAAAGGTATCGAAACGTTATAATTAATATGTTTTATTTTCGATTTTTAAGGTAAATATTCCACATAAAGCTTAAATATTTATCGGTTACAAATATAACGTATTTATATTTTTCAAAATCTTTTTCGAAATTTATAAAGTTAATAATAATTCGTTATCTTAATCGGAACGTTCTTTTTTTAAGTTCGCGGCATATTTGCTTTTTAACCTTCGTTTTGTTATATACTTAATATTTAATTATTATAAAACCCTTTAAGCGGACTTTTTTAATATAGGATTGTAATCAAGTAATTATTTCGGGCCTTAAATATCCTAGTTTTAAATACTATATCGTACCGTTACCGGTTTACGGTAATCTCGTTATATATAAGTTAACGTCTCGTTTATAAATAGCTAGGGCTGTATAAGGTATTATTACGTTAATATTTTCGATAACGAATTAATTAAATTTATTTATTAACGTAATAATTACCTAATTAAATTTATTTCGAATAAAATTATTATTTTTCCGGTTATTTTATTAATACCCCCTTTCCAAAATTATCGGAATAATATTAAGTTATATACGAAATTTTCATAATAAATAACGTCGTATAAACGTAACATTTTCGGCTTTATAGGGTTTTAAAATAACATGTTTATTTTTCCGTATCCTTTAATCGGAACGAAATTTTTCCTTACGTATATTCCGTTACCTTATACGGTTTGTTTCAAATTTAAAAATTTATTAATAAGGTTAAAAATATATATCGTAAGATTTAAATCCAAAATAAATAAATTCCTTAAAGGATAAAACGAAACTTTTATAACGTTAGGTTAATTAATAATTAAAAAGTACGTTAAAATTCGTTTTATTTCTTTTAAAAATTATTCGGTTTTTTATATAATTAATTTCTTTATATTTTTTAATAAACGATTAAATTTTTTTAAATATTAATTAAAATTAAATCGTTAATAAATTAATTTTATTATTTCGTTATTAAAACGGAAAATTTATTAAGGCCTTATTAAAAAATACATAAAAGTATTAAAATAATATATAATAAAGATTTAAATACGCCTTATAACGTATATTTTAAGTATTTAATTTTTCGCGTTTTTGTTTATTAACGTTTCGGTTTATATTAAAACCTTTATAATTACCTTATTTCGGCTTTCGTCCAAATATTCTTTTTTACGGTTAACGGTTAATTGGTATATTTTTTTTTAATTAAAATCGTCCTAATTAATAAAAACCGCGGAAATTATATAAAACGTTAAAAACGTTATTTTGATATTTCGTAATATAAATACAAAATAAGTTATAATTTAATAATTCAAAAAATTAACCGTTACCTTTTAATAATTAATTATACCGTTATTAATCTTTTTTTTATTTATTATTTAAAAAATTATTATCCAGATTTCCGTAATAAAAGCTAATGTTATATATAAATCGTTAACCCATATAATTACCGTTTTCATTTTTAAAATACCGTATCGTTATCCTTAAGCCATTATTTTTTACCATTTTACGATTTATTCGTTTAATTTTTTTATTAACTTTAAAATTTACTTTCATCGTTTACGGTATTTCCGTTAAGTATTAATTATAAATTTATTATCGTATATTTTACCGGATTTAGCTAACTTAACGTATTACTTTCGTAAGTTTTTCTTTAAAAAAAACTTATTTTTTTAATTACTAAAAATATAGATTTCAAAATTTATTTCGTAAAATCGTTAATATTTTTACGAAAATTTTCATATTTTCGGTCCTTATAAATATATACCGTAAAGTCCTAAATATAAATTTACTTACCTTCGGTCGTTATCTTAAAGATCTTTATCGGATAGCCCCGTTCGATCGGCTTTTTCGATATATATGGTTTCGGAGGATAATTTAATTACTTGTATCGTTTACGTTATTTAATAATTTTATCTTTTTAGGTAAAAAGTTATATCGGGTTTTATAAGTTTAATAAGCCATAAAATATCCTAATTAGGATCGACATAATCCAAAATATTAAACGGGTACGTTTTAGATTAAAATTCGCCTTTAAAACGATTCCAATCCTTAGGTTCCTTATAAATAACTAAGGACGTTAACTGTACGGTCGCCATTGTTGTTATTAATATATATAAGGATAGTTATTATTAATATATAATCCATATCGTCTTAATAACAGTTAATTAATTGATATATCCGCGAATTAAACGAATAAGACTCTTAATTATCAGATATAAGGGATATCAGTTGTATTATATTAGATGGCTAATTGCGTACGCTTTCGCAACGCGTACTGATCCTTGAAGTAATCTAGCCCCGGAACATATATGTTCCGATCAGAGGGATATCTTCATATATGGGGTGCTAGCGCACCCCTGCTAGCTGACATAAGGCGCCAAGGCCTTTAAGACCTTTAAGCCAGTCACATATCCTGGGGCCCACGTCGGAGACAAGTCTTAGGCCCTCCGACCGTTTGTCTTGAGGCCAAGCCCTCAGGTCATAACAATTTTCCAAACCTTCATTCAGCCGTATTGGCTGCAATTCCCGTCCATAAAAATGGAAAAAAATACCTTTATGCATATTAGCTTATATTCGACGCCCTTACAAAGTTTTATACTTATCGGACGTAAAATAGCTGCAAAATAATCTTTTTTTATATAAATTTTTTAATTCTTTCAAAAAAATGAAAAGAAAGTTGGTAATTTTAATAAAAGCGCCCAAAACGAAACCCCTATCCGCATAACCTAAACTCAGGCCTCGCTGGCTCGTTACGGGAATACGGTATTTGATTAGTTAATTTTTAGCTTCTTAGCAGAGTACATTAGAAAACTTTGAAAAAAAAAAATTTAAAGAGCCAGCGAGGCCTGAGCTAGCTGAGGTAAGCTTCTTAGCGCAATATATTGGAAAACTTTGAAGAAAATAGAAAGCCAGCAAGGCCTGAGCTAGCTGAGGTAAGCCATATTTACACATTCTCTACCATAACAACCGCGGTACAAACCAAAAATTTAACTTCGTAATTAAAATATATATTAATAAATAATAATTTATATATTAACTAATTGCCTGAGGTAATACAACTGAATATCCTATTCCCATTATCAGGAAAAGTGGAATTGTAAGATAGTTAGATAAAAATTCGTATATAGTTTATATCGCGTAATTATTATATTAAAAGATTAAATTGATAAAAGAGTACTTATTGCGTTATTTATCTGATATATTCTCTTAATAGCTAACGATTAAAGTAGCTCGTATTTTAGGTTTTTTACCTAAATTTTCGTAATTCGCAACGCGTATTTCGGATTTAATCCCTAAACTTTTGTAACTTATAGCTAAGGTCGAATTTGATACCTTTAACAAGGTGGTTAAATATAAGGCCGTATACGCGCTAATTAATTACGATGGTAAAATTTTATTTAATGGAATATATCTGGAACTTTTGATTATCGTATAGTTACTATATTAAGAGATTAAATTGATAAAAGCGCATTTATTACGTTATTTATCTAACAGTTTGTTATATATACCTTAGTTTTTTAAGATGTGCTAGTTGCGAATATCATCCTCTATTATCAGATATAGGGGTCATCAGTGATATTACATTGCATAACTAGTTGCAGGCGCTTTAGAACGTGTACTGCACTTTAAGGTAATCTGTTTACGGAACATATATGGTCCGATTAAAAGGAGCCTTTCCGTATATAAAGTGTTAACGTACCCTTATTAGCTAACATACCCCCTTAACGTCTTAACGTAATTACGGCGTTAATTGTCACCCTTTATATCTCCCTAAAGCCGTAATTATTTATTTTACTTTTCCTCCGGCAATTAAATCCTCTTAATTAATTAATTCCATATTTAAGATAATTTTTGAAAGCTTTTTTCGTTAATTTAAAACTTTTATAATATTTACTAATTTTAATTATTTTTTAAAATACCTAAAGATTTCGAATAATAAAGTTTTTCTTAATCCATTAACTAATATATCGTCCGTAAGCGTATATTTTACCTTAAATATATCTTTTTTTACGGTTTTTTAAAATTAGTAATTATATATATTTATGTACCGTAATTTTAGTTACAAAAAGAAAACGTCGGCGTTAATAAGCCTTATAATGTATTAATTATCGTACCATATATTTAAAGGTTTTATATTTAAATTAACTTTTAATTTTTTAATTAATCGAAAAAAAAACTTTTTATAATCTATATGAAAAATAAATATTTTATTTCGGTTATAAAAATAATTATTATATCTTACTTATTTATTCGTTATTTTATTATCTTTTTTTAGATAATGTTATATCGAAAGCTTAAAAACTTTTTCGATTAATCGTATTATTTAAAAAAAAATATCGTTCTAAATATTTAATAAATGCTTACCTCCGAACTGTAACATTAACGTTTTAATCCCGATTAGGTATAAAATAATTCGATTAATAATTTTATTATATACGTTATTAAGATTTAAATTAAATCGGGTAAATTTAAATACCGTAAATGTTATATTAAAATACGGATTAATTATTACGTATAAAATGAAATTAATTCTCTTTTAATATTTATTAATTAAACTTAAATAAATTAAATTAAAATTTGGTAATAATTCGATATCCGTTATTAACGTATTTAAAAAATTATTTAATTTTTCTTTAAGGATTGAATTAATTAATTAATTTATTTTAAATGATTTCGATACCGAAAGGTTATTATAAACTTTTACTGCTTAAAAAAACATACCGTTATCGAATTTATTAAATTAATTAATTAACGAAATTTTAATTTTTTTTCCGGTAAATCGTGATAATATTATTTATAAAAAAAAAGAAAAATTTAACGAATAAAGTAATAAGGTTCGTAAAAACCCGGAATTAAATTTTAACTTTTTAAATATTTTAATAAAATGTTTTTATTATAATAAAACTAATTTCTTTAATTTATATAATACCTTTTTAATTAAAATCCTTTTATTACTTTACAAATAATTTAAGAATAATTTTATAAATATTTAATAAAATAAATTCCTATTAATCAAAACTTTTAAAATATTTTATTATTTAAGTTCTAAGTTAAATTTAACCGTAATATTAATTAAAATTTAAAATAATTTTTTAATTACAGTAAATACGTATATATTACTATAAAATTTTTTAAAATATTAATCGTTTCATATAAGAAACAACGGCTTATATTTTTTCATCCAATTATTTTTATTAAACTTATAAATATATATTTATATATACCTTTAAACCTATTTTCTTTAAGCAAAGATTTAATTCACTTTTTTTAAAGTTAAATCTTTTTATAATTTTATAAATAAATCTTTTCGGCTTTATGGAATAATTTCCCTAACGGATATATAATTAACTTTTTTATAACCTTACGGCAGTAATAATAAGTTACGTTTATGTACCCGGTTTTACGACCTAAAAATTATATTATACTTTTTTATATCGAAACTTTTCCGAATAAAATAACGTATATTTCGGATAATTACTTTCTTTAAACTTCCGTAACGTACCAGTCGATTATTAATCGTATTAATAAAATAATCTAATCGTCTTATATTAAACGTAATTTTTTATATTTTATAATCGTATTAATAATTATTTTTTTGCCGTAGAACGTCCGGAAGATTTATGTTTATAACTCGTCAAATATTTTAGTTTTTTACAGTTATTTTAAATTAAATAAAACGATAATAATTTAAAGTTACCTTTATTATTTCCGTTAACGTATTAATTATAACAATTATTAAAATAAACGTTAATAAAAATAATAAACTAAAAAACGAAAATAGTTCGAATATAACGGTCGTATAAAAATAATTAATTTTATTCAAATAGACTTATTTTTCCCCATTCCGTACGTTTCGTACGTTTATGTTATATTAAAACTACCTTTTCTATTTAACCGGTAACTAAATTATTCCGTTTAAATTTTTATTTTCCTTTTATATCTATATAAATTAAATATGGATTTAATAAAATAATTTTATTTTTCGGAATAATTTACGTAATTTGTTATCCGTAACAAAAAAAAAGAATATTTTTTAAAATTTTAATATTACTTACAAAGGCATTTTTTTATTAAATTATAGGTTTCGAATAATAATAACTTTTTTAATTAACTGATTCCAAATTTCGTAAATATTCGTAAATTGGTAACCGACGAAAAAATTAATTTATGCCTTGAAATTTAATTTTTAATTTTTTTTATAATAATAATAATTATAACGTAAACTATATAATTATATGTTTATAAATAGATTTCTTAAAACTTCCGATTAAATATTATAATGCGATTTTTAAATATAATATAAATATAATAATTTCGGAAAATTTTATTAAATAAACTTATTTCGGGTTACGGTTATATAAATATATTATTACTTTAAAAATATATATACGAATAAAAACGAAAATAACATAACGTTAT
Source organism: Monosporascus sp. MG133 (assembly GCA_004155925.1). Taxonomy (NCBI): domain Eukaryota; kingdom Fungi; phylum Ascomycota; class Sordariomycetes; order Xylariales; genus Monosporascus; species Monosporascus sp. MG133. The sequence goes on along the minus strand of QJNX01000011.1, from coordinate 223,558 downwards.
TTTATATCGTAATTATGATTTTTAATTATATCCTTTAAACGTTTTATATCCCCGTTTTAAATTTATATATACGGTATTAAGGGTTTAATTTTAACAAAAAAAAATGTAATTAAAATATATTTCCAAATTAATAATCTTTTAAAATTTCGTTAAAATATTCGAATATTTACAGATAAACCTTACTTTAATTTTTAAAAACTTTTAAAAAATATCGAAATACCGTAATTAATGTATTTTATATTCGATTTTTAAAATAAATATTTTAAATACAACTTAAATATTTAATAATCCTAAACATAACGTATTTATATCTTTAAAATTTTTTTCGAAATTTATAAAACCGATAACAATTCCTTATTTTAATCGGAACTTTTTTTTTAGCTTTTAACATATTTACCTTTTAACTTTTACCTTGATATATATTTAATATTCGACCGTTATTAAATCTTTTAAACGGATTCTTTTTATATAAAACTATAATTAAATAATTATTTCGGGCTTTAAATATTTTAATTTTAAGTATTATTAATTTTTTGGTTATTTTATTAATACTTTTTTTCTGGAATTACTAAAAAGATATTAAATTATTCGCGAAATTTTCGTAATAAATTACGTTATATAACGTAACGTTTTCGGGTTTATAAGCCTTTAAAACAATACGCTTATTTTGCCGGTTCCATTAATTGGAATAAAAGTTTTTTTTACGTATATTTCGTTACCTTGAATGGTCATTTTAAAATTTAGGAATTTCTTAATAAGGTTAAAATATATATCGTATATCTTAAATATAAATTAAATAAATTTTTTAAGGAATAAAACGTAACATTTATCATATTACGTTAATTAAAAATTAAAAAATCCGTTAAAATCCGTTTTAATTCCTTTAAAATTTAATTTATTTTTTAAGTAATTAATTTTCCCATAGTTTTTAATAAACGGATAATATTTTCCTTCAAAAATTAATCGGAAATAACCCGGTTTTAAAATAATACCGAAATTCTTTTATTAAGTTAAACGTTATTAGAACTTTATTAAAAAACGCGTAATAATATTAAGCTAATTTATGCTTAAAGTTTAAATACGTTTTATACCGAATTTTTTATACGTTTATCTTTTGGTCTTTCCGCTTATCATTGTTATTATTTCGGTCCGTTTAAGATTTTTAACGATTATTTCGTTTCGGCCTTTTATTAAAGGTTTTATTACGTAGTTGGTTATTAATATCCTTAATCTTTTCGTAATTAGGTCCTTTTTAACAGAAAGGATTTGTTAAACTTTTACGGAAGGTTGGGAACGTTATTTTAAAATTGTTTATTAATTATTATAAACTTTTCCGGCTTTTTATAATTTAACGTATTAATTTTTATAATCGTTATTTCGGCTTAAATAAATTTATTTAGTCGATAAGGAAATATTATTTAAATTCTTTTTAATAAATTCGTTAAAAATCTTTCGGAAGGTTTTATATTTTCGATTTAGGTAAATGTAGGTCGTAGAATTCTGGTTATAAATTTATTTACTTTCGGTCATTATTTTGAAAGTATTTATCTAATAATCCGTTCGATCGACTTTTTCGATTTGCATATTTTTTTCGGAAGATAAGCTACCGTTTTACGTTAACTGGCAAAATTATCTTTTTGGATAAAAGGTTATATCAGGCGGCGTAAGTTTAATAAGCTATAAAAGGTTTTAATTAAGGTTAATATATATTTATAAATTATATCCTTTCGTTTTAGTTTTAAATTCGTCCTTATATTTATTTTAATTTTTAAGATTACTGTAAATAATTTCGGACGTTATCGGTACGGTTGCTATTATAGTTAATAAAGAATGTAAATAATTGTTATTAATGCATAACGTATATCGTTTTCATAACAGCTAATCATTTAATAATAATACGAATTAAGCGAATAAAACTTTTAATTCTCAGATATAAAGGTTATTAATAATGTTATATTATATAATTTGTTGCAGGCGCTCTAGAACCCGTACTGCATTTTAAGATAATCTCTTTACGGAACATATATGATCCGATCAAAGGGAGCCTTTCCGTATATGGAATGCTAGCGCACCCCTGCTAGCTGACACCTATTATTTCGCAGGAATGTTTCCATCCTCTTAGCGCTATAACTTCACTCGTATATAACTTAACCTAAAATATTGGAAAAATAAAGTAACTTCGAAATATGGATTAACCGTTATTAAAGTTACTAAAATATATATCCTAACTTCATTTAATAACATAATTAATAAGTTATTATTAGGAATGTGAGAATTATTAAAAGATAGCGGGGAATAATAACAGAGCGTTGCCATTTAACAGCAAGAACTAATGCCTAGACCCTAGTTCCTGAATTTACCTACTTTATAAATCGGTCCACAATATCGAATACGAGGATATTAAGAACAACACTGTGTTATACCTTAACGAACACAATATATTCTGCTTTCTTATAAGTATTATTAAAATTTTATATCCTTTAATAACCTGTAACCGATTTTCATAATTACCTTTATGAATTCTTTTACGTATTATTATATATACTTTTTAATAAAAACGTTAATAACTTCTTTTATTATAATTTAGTTAATTTTGAACAAAAAAGAGTTAAAGTTTTTATTTATTATACCATTCTTTAAAGCTTTAAAGCTTTTAACTACTTTTAAAAATCCTTTTTATCAGAATATAAAAGAATGGTTTTTACGAATTTAAACTTTAAAACTTTAAAGGTTTTGTAAATAAAATACGAAGGATACGAAACATAACAATTCTTTACGCATTATTGGCTAAAAGTTAATCTTAAATATTTTTACTTTTCTTAAAATATAGTAATATTTATTTAAAGGATAATAAAATATTATTAATTTTAAGGTTAATTATTATAAAAGCATTTTAATTATTTCCGAATTTTAAAACAGTTTATTCGCATTAAATAACAAAATATTTATTACCTTTAACCTTAACTATATATTTTTAGCATTTTAACGTTTTATAAGTTTATAATATGTTTTTAAAAATTTTTATTTATTTATAAAGATTAAAATTATAAAAGGATTAAAGTTTAACATTTGTTAATAATTATATTAATTTAATGTAATAAAAATTTTAATGTTAAAATATTAACTAATATAAAACTTTTATAAAATATATATAATTAACATACTTTATTTTCTAAATTTAATAAAAAATTTGATGGTAATATAAGTAACCTATTAATTTAAAATAAAGACTTTAATCTTTAATATTTAAAGGATTAATTTAGAAAAAATTTACCTTTCGCAGTTATTTGAAAACGATTTTAACGCTTTTTTATCCGATTGGCTGCCGGTATATTTCCATTCGAAAAAATAACGTAAAATTTATTATAAACGGTAACCGTTACCTGTTGGCCGTAATAACTTCTATTATCGCTATCCAAATCTTTCCTTCGGAAATCGTAGGAAATTTAGGTTTTATAAAAGCGACTTTAATTGTTTTCCCCTTTTTAATTTTACTTTTTTACACTTTTATTTCTTTCATAATTATAATATTTTCGTTCTTAACTTTTAAATTAAGAATAATAATTTTGCAAGATTGATCTAGGTTCAAGCCTTATTTTCCAGGCTAAGCCAAATACACAGAAAATCATTACACATATAATCCACATGATAAATGCTATATCCAGTATCTTCGAACACGATAACTGATTAATGGTTTTCACGGTTAAGATAGATTGTATACCTTAGTCCCATAGAACCTTACTCTGAAGCAGAACCTCACTTTGAAGCAGACTGCTGGGCCCCCGTAAGCACGAATAATGATTTTAAAACATCGGTAGAATTTTCGGATCTTATAAAAAATCGAAGAGTACGCAGAAGGTTTCGAAGAGACTTTATAACTTCTTTTAAAACGTTTTATAACGGTTATTAAAACGTTTAACTTGATATATTTAGGAAAAAAAATTTAAACGCTTTTTCCTATTTAATTAATACATTAAGTTATGTAATATATTTCGAAATTAAGAGATTTTCTTTTATTATTATCCTTATTTAATATTTATTTTATAAGTTTTTCTCTATATAAAAGGTTTAAAATTCATTAATATTAATAACTTTAGACGTAAAATTTAGCCCCTTGGATATTTTTTATTATACCCCTTTATTAGCCGTTACTTTTTACTAAACGCCCGTAATAAATTTTATTAAAACCTGTTATATACGATACGTATTATCAGGTTTTATTTTAAACTTCCAGCTTCAGAAACGTTATATGGGTTCAGATATTAAAAAGTGCTATTATTAAAGATAGGTCTTAAAGGAGAGAAAATCCAATTTAGGAAGTGGGTAAATTCAGAAAGTGGAGGGAGGGGGATATTAAGGTGTGCCAAGCTAAGAAAAACTAAGGTGTATTTAACATCGCTTTTTATATACGCCTTAAGCGAAATGTTTTAAATAGTAAGATATAAGAGATATTAGATAATATATTAATTTACTTGTTGCATATATTCTTATAACCCGTTTTAATTTTTTATATATTTTAATTAAAGAATATATGTTCCGATTAAGGGGAATCTTTTTATTTATAAGATGCTAGCGTAACCCTTATTAGTTAATACACCCCTTTAAGGCCTTAACGTAGTTATGGCGTTAACCGTTATACTACATGATTCCTTGAATCCGTAATTTTTTAATTTATCTTTTTTCTAACAATTAGATCGTTTTAGTTAATCACTTCCTGATTTAAAAATATTTGCAAAGTATTTTTCCGGCGATCGAAAGCTTTAGTGATATTTATTAAATTTAATTACCTTTATAATATATTTAAGGTTTTTATACGAAGATTATAATTAATTTATTAAGTAATATATTATTTATAACGGATAATTTACTTTAAAAAACCTTTTAGATGTTTTTATAACTAATTATTATATAGATTTATATATTATAATTTCGTTTATAATAAGGCGACGTTTACGTTAACATACCGTATAATTTATTAACTCTCGTATTTTATTTCTAACGATTTAATATTTATGATAACTCTTGCTTTCTTAATAATTAAAAATTTAATAAAACTTTTTCAAAACTTATATAAAGGATATTAATTTCGCTTTTATTATAAACTTGTTATTATGTTTTCTTTTTCCGACCGTTATTTTATTTATTTCCTTTAAATAACTTCGTAACATAAATTTAAAACTTTTTAGGTTAATTATATTATCCGTAAAGAAAACATCGTTTAAATACGTAAAGAATATTTAATTTTAATTAATAAAAGTAATATTTCACTTCCCATTAGGTATAATATCACTTAATCGGTAGTTTTATAATATACGTTATTAAAAAGTATGTTAAGGGTTAAAATGAGATGTATTAATAAAGATATGGAAAAAAGAGAAAGTATGGAAGTAGGCAGGCTGGCTAGCTATATAGGCCTGCCAAGCCCCCGGCGATGAATCTAGCTATATATTTAGAGCAGCCAAGGCTGTAGCCCCTGAACGTTCTATGTAATCCTTAACAAAGTAAGTTAAATTAAGCAAGTTAAGATATTATCAAAAATATGTTAAATCGTATTAATTACTATATATAAAATAAAATCGGGGTTTTCAGATATTTATTAATAAAACTTATAAAAGTTAAATTATACTTAGTAATAATTCGACGTTTGTTATCAACGTATTTAAAAGATTTTTTGTAAGTCTTTTTAAAGATTAAGCTTATTAGCTTTTTAATTAAGTTAGATTAAGAAAACTAAAATTTTCTTTACCTTATTTTTAATTATAACGATAAGCAATTATTATTATTTTTTGCTTTTTATACAGAGTGATGTTAACAGCATCTCAGTTTTTCTAGGTTTGGCACACCTTAAGTTTTCCTGTCAATTGGCAACGTTTCGTTGTTATTCCCTGCCACCTCTTAACGGTTCTTATATTCTTTATAATAACTTCATAACTACTTTATTATATGACGTTAGAACTTTTAAGGCCAGTTAACCTATATTCTGAGGTTACTTTATTTTTTCTTATTTCTTTGGTTAAGTTATCTATAAGTAACTCTTTAACCCTAAATGGGTCAAGGCATTCCTGCAAAATAATAAGGGTTAATATTCGCAACTAGCACATCTTAAAAACCTAAGGTATATAACAACATATATATGAATATATATACGAATATGTTAACAACGCTACGTTTCTTAATAATAGGAGTAGGTTATTCAGCTTTGCATTATTCAAGGTAATTAATTGATATATTTTTTGATATATTAAGGCATATTTTAATTGCGAAGTTAGAAAGCCCGTTAGTTTTTTTTTAAAACGTCGAATTTTAGTTATATATATCGGGCCGTCATGTATTGTGCGGGCCGTTATACGCTGTATGAAAAAGCTAAGATATGGCAAGCCTAGAAAACCTAAGGTGCGTTTAATAACACTCTTTATAAAGGTATATTATTCTTTTATTTACTAAGTTACCTAATTAACAATGTTTTAATTCTTTAACGATATAATATAATTATATTCTTCATTAAAGAAATATTGTTAACGAATAAAATAACCAGGTTTATTAAAAACAGAGCTCAGTTTTAAATTTCTGAAGGTTTTAATAAATATTTTAAGTTATAACAAAGGTCGTTTTTTAAATTTATATTTTTATTACGGCATAAATATGTAACGGACCTGTCATACATCCACCTGGAGGTATGAGCAATATCCGAATTGGGGGTCTTAATTTGCAGGTAATAATAGTATAATAAATAAGGTGTTCGTTAAAGAAATTTGCGGACTCTTTCCTTGATCGGAAAACGGTATAATTACCGTTAATTAAAAACTTAGATTAATATTTAAGGAGCGAAACTAAAAAAATGCTATTTACATAGGAAATCGTCTAATACATATATCTTTTTTATCTCCCTTAATCTACAAAGATTTTTGGAGGTTCCCGGAGGTTTCTGGAAACGGACAAAAACGGTCTCCCTTTATCTGTGGAAATAAACAAAGATAAGCCGAAAGCCGAAATTTAGCCGGCGGGGTGGAGGCCTTAGTTATTTTAACTTACCTAGTTCCTTTTTTAGGTTTAATAAAATTCTTATAAATATAACATTCTTCCTCCTTTTTTAAAATTTTAGTCTTAAAAATTTTAAAAAATAAACTCTCTTCTTTTTCCAAACATCGTAATATATTTTAACTATAATAAATAAACTTTAAAAACGTTCCAAAACTTTAACCGAAAGTTGTTGCAAACTTATAAAGTCGATTTTTTAATTTGGCTTTAAAATTATGCCGTATATACGCTTTTTTAAAAAAAGGTTTTTTTATAAAATACTGGAAAACCGGAAAAATTACCAAAATTATTTATTAGTTAATATTTAGATTTGTAATAAAAATTATATTTTATTATCGTCGTTTGAAAATATTCGGGCTGTAAAATTTCAAATAAATAAGGAAAAATGTTTAATAATTTAATAATTGTAGGAATTATTTAACCGTATCATCCGGTTAAATCGTTACTTGAAATGGTTATATTTTAAAGGAATATTATTTATTCAGAAAGGGGTTAAACATATGGATAAATTAAAGAACTAAGAAAAATTAAATACGGAAAAGGACCGTTAAAAAAAACGAACGTAGTTCGTTTTAAGATTTAATACGTTAATAAAGGCATTTACTTTTTTCGATTAAAACGTTTTAAAACTGAATTTAAATAGGGGATTGTTACTCTCTGCAACCTTAATCGGCCACGATTTTATCGGTAAAAATCGTTAACCAGGTCTATTATATTCATTAGTTACTTAAATGGTTTTTATATATTGTTTTTAGGTAAATAATTTATTTGTTTAATTAGGTATTAGATCTTGTTTTTAATTATATTAAAATTTAATATTTTTTCGATTTCGTATTCATTTTCGTCCTTTTCAATTTCGAGATTTCTTTTAAACGCGGCGTTTTTTAGGGCTGGTTTTAATAAAAAAATATGGAATATAGGATGGATCTTTATGGTCTTGGATAGTAACAGTGCGTAATTAGTTTTCGAAATAACTTTTTTGATTTTAAATAGGCCAAATTTTTTAAAAATTAAGCTTATTGCTGGACCTTTTTATTTTACTTTGGAAAAGGTTTAACGTTACGTTTTATTTTTGCCGTAACAAGTAGACTTTATCTTTTTTTGGTAAAATTGGTTACTTAAATTTTTTTATTATAGTACTGGGCTATTTTTTGCTGTAAAAACTGCAGTTTAGTTTAAAATCGGGCCTATATTGTTTTAATTTTTGTTACCATTACTTTTGTTCGTGGGGTTATTATAATAACCATTAGCACTTTACGTATTAACTGTTCTGGTCGTTAACTTGTTGCGTTATGTCTACATACGGTTATGTGAGGTGATATGCCTATATCTTCGTTCACGGACGTATTATAGGTTATTTATGTAAGTGGTAAAAGTTTAACTTAATTATTTTGTTAATAATTAACCTAATTTCGTAAGTATTACTTTAAGGTTTAATTTAATCGTTTTGTTTAATTATCTGTTTAGGGGTAATAAGCCGTCGAAAACTTAAGCTTAATATTAATTTGCTTAAAAAAGTTGGTACCGAATTTGGATATAACAAATTTATTTCGGTTAGAAATTTTTTTTTGGGTATTTTATACTTATCGAAGTAATAACGAATAAAAGCGGAAGCTAACTGTGCCGCCGTTACGGTTCCTTTAAAGGGTAGGAAGTTCTTATATTTAGTAAATCTGTTAATAATTACCCATACCGCATTATATTGAATTCTAATAACTGGATCTTTAATATAAGGAAATTAAGGATGAAATTCTAAGCTATAATGTTCCATATTTTATCGAGTATGTCTGTAGGTTGCAATAAGTTATACGGCTTATGGCAGGCTACCTTAGTTTTATTATAAACGTTATAATCCTTAATTATTTGTTTGATTATCTGGCAGAGTTTTAAGAAACTGTATTTTTTTTTAAATCGCTTAGCGGTTTTGAACATCCCTTAATGTTTATGTAAGGGATCTTTATGGAATTTTTTAATAAATTCCTTTTGTTTTTGGCAGGGGATATACATTTTGCTGCGAAATAACAGTTCGGCTTTATTACTCCCTTTTAGTTATTTAATTTTAATCTGATCCTCCGGATCGTAAAAGCTTTTAAACTGGGCTAGCTTTTCTGGAGTAAGCTGTTTTAAGGTTATACACAATTGTACTATCCTATCGTCCTTACGATATAGCATTTATATGTGTCGTTTAGAGATTTTTAAATTGTATTTTCCTTTTCGATTTAAAATATCTGCTTGCATAATTTTTTTTACCCTTAATATAATAAATCTTAAAGTTGAACTTCGATAAGAAAACCATCTAATTCTTATAGCGTTTATTTAGTTCTTGGATGGTTATAAATCGAGTGAGATTTTTGTGGTCTAAATAAATGTCGAATAGTTCCTTGGTTCCACTAACTAACACCCTATTTATTGTGCTATTGTTACCTGCAAATTAAAACCCCCAATTCGGATACTGCTTCTACCTCCAGGTGGATGTATGACAGGTTCGTTACATTTTGATAGCTCCTTACTTAATAGCCAACGAATGGTTTAAGGCCCAGTTAGGCATGAGCTTTCCTGAACTTAGTAAAAATAATATTACAGAACGACGTTTAGTAAACAAATAGCATATTCGATCTCCGTTATTAGCTAATAGAAGATTAATAACCAGATTAGATGATTTATCCCGTATTGAAAAAGTTCTTTAATTAATCGATAACATGGTACTTATAACTATTAAAGCTAAGGGCCAAAGAGATTTTTCTTTTTTTTAACAATAACTTACCCCTACCTTTAAAGGGTTTATTAAAGTTTAGCTTAAAGAGTTAGATTAGGAAGAGGAGGAAGTTGAGGTGGTTTATAGTGAAGAAATAGAAAAGGGGAAAAAAAGAAAGCTTATAATTAACGAACGATTGGATCTTATAGCTAGAGAAGTTATAAGATTTAAGAAAGAAAATGCCAAATTCGTTTAATAGTTCAAGAGAGCTTTTATACCTTCTTTAGGAACCACTTTTCGATCGAGAACCTTAGTTCCCCTCTTGTTTAATCGAGATTAAAAAAGAACTATACCTTTTTCTGCCTACCATAAAATATTTAATATTAAAGGTTATAAGTTAATTATTCCCAAGCTTTATAATAGATTCATTAATATAAAAAGATTTTTAGTTAAGGCTAGATTTTATTTTAAATAGTAAGAAAAAGCTTTCTAACGGAAAGGTATCAAAAGGTAATGGTTATTTTATAACTACTGGCTGGAAAAGTATTTAATTAGTTTGAACCCATTTTTAAGGATTATTTAATAAATTACCCCGACGATTACCTAGATATTACTGATTCTATTTTTAACGACTACGAAAATTTTAAAGAACGAATGTAAGTATTATTCGGAAACGTAAATAAGTAATGATATGCGGTTAAAAAAATACATAAATTTAAGTAAATTGTCTTAATAGCTCAGCATAGAATTGAATTTAACCGGCTAGTAACTATTTTTAAATTGCCATAAAATATATCATTTTTCCCTGATTATGATAACCTAAAGCCTAAGCTTAAAAATAAAATGTTTAAAGTATTTAAGATAAATCGTTTCCAATATTATATAAATAAGGTTATTATTACCGACCGACATACTTTTAATCGATACTTTTAAAAAAAATACCGGTAAACGTAATAATAACAAACGTTTTAGTAATAAAAAGAAAATAAAAAATAAATCCCAAAAGGAAGTTAGTATTATTAAACCGAATTTAAGAAAGATAAGTTTAAAATTAAATGTTTTAATTACGGCAAAAAGGGCTATTTTAAAAAGGAATGTTACTTTTTACCGAAAAAGAATCCCAAAAAAGGAAGGATTTTTTAACCTAAAAAAAAGGTTCGCGTAACCTAACGAAATATAAATAACGAAAAAAAGAATAAAAAGCAAGTAAATTTTACTTCCGCCGATTAGGAATGTACTATTATTATAATTAACAGGGTTAAAAATAACGACCTAAATTATAGAAATTATACTATTTGCTAAAATATTACGGCCAAAGCTTACAGATACTATCCAGAACGAATAACTTTTAAGGTAACTACTGCGCTAAAATATATTAATTACCTCGATAAATAGAAATATAAAATATACGACCAAAATGGTTAGTTACGGAAAGATTTCGGTAACTATAAATAATTATCCTTAATATATTATATTTTTCCGGAATTTATAATATATCCTAAACCTTTAGTAAATAATTATAAATTTTTGCACTTTATTGCTTATTATAATTATAACTGTTTTATTTGTTAACGGACTAAAAAAAATAACAACTGTTGACTAGAATATAACGAAAAAATACCTACGAAACCAGACGATAAGTATAGATATACAGAAATCCCCCCGATAGCTAAATTGCCCCAGGTTGTATTATTTATACCTTAAAATAAAATAAAGCCGGAAAGTTATAACGTAAGGATATTTATATTATTTACTAATATTATATAATAAATACTAACTTTTAGCTATAAAAAACCTTTCGAAAATTTACACTTTTAATCCCATAATTCGCAAAAAATAAAATTTAAGGCTGAACCAGAAAGAAATAACCGTCTTTAAATGCCACTTCGGTGATAAAAAATTGGTTTAAATGTATAAATAACTATTATACCAAATACGTAACCCTGAAAGTACGTAAATAAAAACGCCTTTTAACGTTTAAAATATAACAGTTAAAAACTACGGAGGTTTCCGGAAATAAAGTACCGAAAAACCCTTATATATAAAACCTTACATAAGGTAAAAAAAAGAATATGGAATTAAATCGAAATTTTTATTTATTATAGAAATAAAATATTTAACGCCATAATTAATTCCAGAACAAAAAAAACCCTTTTTTTAAAAAATAACCGAAAAATACCAGATCTTTTAAAAATATAAATAATAATTATATAAGTTACGGATAATTAATAAAAGTTTATTTACTTATAATAATAGTTAAATTTTCCGAAAATTAAGGAATTTATAGTTTAAATATAAGGACGTTTAGAAAAATTTATTTTCGATATTATCGATATCGTAAGATACGATATTATTTTAAGAATGCCGTAAATTCGTTTTAATAATTCACGGATTAACTGGAAAATTAAACGTTTTTATAAGATAATGTTAAAAAGAAATTCCATGAAATTTGTTACATAATAAAAAAAGTCGGAATTTTTAACCTAATAATAATAACACCCCTTAAATATTAACGGTTTAAAAAACTATTTAAAAAAAGAACCCGGAAAAACATACCGAATTATAACTAATAAGATTATAAGATTCTTATTCAGAAAGGATATTATTTAAAACTTTATTAAATTTATTATATAAACCTTAAAAAAATTAAGGTTTTTCGGAAAAGGTTTAACGAAATCTTAAAAGAAATTATATATAAAAATCTGAATTATTTATAAGATACTTAGTTATAATAATACTAAAATTAAAAGATAATAAAATTAGGATCGATAAAAATAAAGATTTTATAGCTTAACGAATATATAATTATCGATAATTAAATAATATTATTATTAAAAATAAATATTATAAAAGAAAATATGAATAAAATTAAATAATTTATAATTTTAAATTTATGGAACGTTTATTACCTAATTCGAATAATTTAAGGTAAGAAACAAAAAATCATTTTTAAAAATATTTATAAATATTACGAATATAAGGTTATGTTATAAGGATGAATTAATACCTTAATTAGTTTTTAGCATATATTTATTGTTATTTTACGAAAGTTTTTAAGTAAATTTCTTTTCGTTTATTTAGACGATATTTTTATTTATTTAAAAATATTTAAAAAAAAGTATAAAAAATTGGTCGTTTAAATATTAAAAGTATTTAAAAAAGTTAACTTATTAATAAAGGTAAAAAAAGCGTTTAATATATTCAAAAACTAAACTTTTTAAATTTTATTATTATTTTTAAACAAATTTAAATCCAAAATTTTAAATTAAATTTTATTAAAAATTAGCCGATTTTAAATAAAGCTACCGTTATTAATATCCGTTAATTCTTGGGATTTATTAATTATGTACGACCTTTAATTAAAAACTATAGTATACTTGCTAACCTTTTAATTAAATTTATTACCAAAAATTATGTTAAAAAGGAATTTAAACTTTTAAAGGAAACCAAAGAAATTTTCTAAAAAATCAAGGACAAAATTATTAACGTTCCGATAATTAAGTTACTAAACTATAATAAAAAAAAGATTCAAAATAAGCGCTTTTAATTACGCTTTTAAAGCAATCTTAAAATAACTAAAAAGTAATAAAAAATGGTACCTAATGGCGTACTTTTCCAAAGCTCTTAAGGACGTAAAACTTAGGTACCTTATTTATGATAAAAAGTTGTTAACAATTATTTTAGCACTTAAGGAATAGGAACAGTTCCTTAATGGAACCAAAGAACTATGTAATATTTATTCAAAACTATAAAAATCTTGTTCGATTCATAACCACCCAAAAACTAAATAAACGCTATAAGAATTAAATCGTTTTCCTATCGAAGTTTAACTTTAAGATTTACTACATAAAGGGCAAAGAAAATATCCAAGAGGATATTTTAAGACGAAAAGGAGACTACAACTCAAAAGATGCTATCTACATAGGAAATCGTCTGATACATATATCCTTCTTATCTCACTTGGTCTCCAAAGATCTCTGGAGGTCCCCGGAGGTCTCTGGAGACGGACAGAGACGGTCTTCCTCTGTCTCTGGAGACAGACAGAGACAAGCCGAAAGCCGAGATTTAGCCGGCGGGGTGGAAGCCTCAGCTGTCTCAACTCACCTGGCTCCTTCTCTGAGTTTAATGGAATCCCTATGGATGTAATAAAATATTTGAAAGGTATTTTAATATATACTTTATAAAATAGTTTAACGTTATATTACTTTAACTCTAAGTTAACTTTAACGGTAATAATAATTAACATTTTAATTACTTTTTAATTAAATAAATATATATATGTAATTATAAATTGCTTTAAGTTATTAATCGATGGATACGATTAAACATATATTATTTATTTATAACTAATTATAATTGTTAAATTTAAAAATATATTTTTATATATACTGCAGTACTTATTTCTTTTTAATAAAAAATTAACTAGGGAAGTTTTAAAGTTGTATTTTGTTATAATTTTACAAATAAACTTTTCCGGCTTTATTAAAAGATTTTTTAGCAAATAGAAACCTAGCTTTATATAACTTTAGTACGGTATTTATAAGTTACGTTTCTAGATCCGGGTTTAAAACCTAGGGACCTGTTATATAATATATTATTATAAGCTTATATATTAAAATAACTTATATTTCAGCTAATTTATTTCCTTACTTTTATGGTGTACCGGTCAGTTATTAAGTATATTTAAGCCGTAATTTAATCTTTTAGCGTTAAAGGTATTTTCTTTTATATTTCATAGCTATTTTAAATTATACTCTTATAATTTGAAACGTACAAAGAGTTTACATTTATAACCCGTAAACTATTATCGGGTTTTAACGTTATTTAAGGTTAATTAAAACGATGAAAGTTTAAGGTTGTTTTATATTTTCTGTTAACGTATTAATGGTAATAATTATTAAAATAAACGTTAACGGAAATAGTAATTTCCTAGACCCAAATAATGAAATATAAGAATCGCAGAAAAAATTAAGTTTATACGAATAGAATGCTCTTTTTATTACGTGCGTTTTATGGGTTCAGATTATTTAAGTTTTTTTATTTAACCGGTAGTTAAAATATTCCGTTAAGGCTTTTTATTTTATATTTATATATATAGATAACTTAAAGCTTAATTAAATAATTTACTTACAGTAATAATTGTTGCAATGTATTTCAAGTTTTCAATATTATTATTACAGTATAGAAACAGGGGTTCCTGTATTCGAAGAAAGCCTGCCCTTAAGACCTAGCGAGAGGCCCCACGCGGCTAAACTCCGGCTAAGGAAAGCTTGGCTTTTCCCGCGGCAAGATCGAGGTAATATAAGTAATTTAGGTAATTTGGCCAGATTACATGAATTACATAAATCTACGACGTACTTATATATTAAAAATAGATATATAACGAAAGGTTTTTTAAATAAATAATAGCCTTTAAACGTCGCTTTTTAAGTATTAATTTAAGATTTTTATTAAAAACCTGGTTTTTTAATTTAAAAATATCCGTGGGTTCTTTAACGAATAAACTTTCGCATTATTAATTATTTCATTATTATATATAAATTAAAATTAATTTCTGATATTACTTATAGCCTTTGGTAAATCTATAATGACTTTGTTATGTTTTAAAATTTTTTAAATTACTAACGGATAAATATTTAAAGGCGTAATTATATAAAAGCTTTTTAAATTTAATAAAAACGATTTTATGAAACGATATTTAGAGATAAATAATATATTTAACTTCCATTATTAATTCATTACAGGTTATTATAAAATTTTAAAAATTTATTTTATTAAAAAGATCGTGTAATTAATCGAAAATATAATATTTTTGATTATTAGAGTTAAAAGTTTCAGAATTCATTTTTCTTTTTTTTTTTAGTAATAACTTACTCTTACCTTTAAGGAAAGTATCAAAATATAACCCGAAAAACCTAAGGTAAAAAGAGATTAAAAAAAGTACGGAATAAAAACAGAAAGAGGAAACAAAAGTTTACGGGTAAAAAACGATTAAACATTAGAACTAAAAAAGTTATACTATTAAGAAAGAAAACGCCAAATTTATACGATAAATAAAAGGTTCTACATTTAAAGTAAAAACCTTAACACGTTTTACATTCGGTTTTACTTTAATCTGAAAAACAAACCATACCTTTTCCCGTTTAATACGAAATACCCGGCGTTAAAGTTATAAATTAATACCTTTCAAAAATGATAACGGAATTATAAAACTGGGGAAACTTTTAACCAAAGTTAAATATTACGTTAAAATTTTTATAAATTCTTTAATGAAAAAGTATTAAAAATAATAATTATAATATATTATTTATTCAAAGAATATTCCATTAATTCGAACTTAACATATGGAATTATTTAACGAATTATCCCGATAACTTCTTAAACGTTATTAATTATATTCTTAATACTTACGAATATTTCGAAAAACGAATATAAACCTTTTATAAAAGTTCCCATTAATAATAACATGCCGTTATATGAATGTACTTTTTTAACAAATTAAGTAAATAGCAAAATATATAATTAAATTTAGCCTTTTAATAATAATTCTAAGTTATTAAAAAAAGGTATTAAATCTTTTTATATATATTAATTTAAGATTTTAAATTTAGGATAAAATTTCAGGAAACCTAAAATCGGTTCTCGCGAAAATTATACCGGTAAGGTTATTATTACCTACCGACGTATTTTTAATCGGCGTTTTGAAAAAGAAAAAAACCGGCAAACGAAATAATAAAAAACGTTGAAATAATAAAAAATATAAGGATAGATATTAGAAAAGAATTAACGCCGATTCGAGAAAAATAAAAAATTCTAAAGTTATATATTATAGTTATAGCAAAAAGGGTTATTGCTACAACGAGTATCGCTTTCCCGCTAAAGAAAACTTTTTAAAAATTTCGGGCGGTCGAACGAAGAATAACTAATGAAAAAAAGGATAAACAAGTTAACTTTACCAGTATTAATTTTGAATCTTTTATTACTACGATTATTAAGAATCAAAACGCCGATTTAAAATTCAAAAGGTATTTATTTATAAAACATTTATAATTAAGATTTTGGAATATGTTTTAGAACTAATAACCTTTATAATAATTACCACGTTCAAATGTAATTATAATTTGGATATATACGAATATAGAATCCAGAATTAAAACGGTTAATTTCGAACAGATTTCAGTAATTGTAAAATAATTATTTCTGAAGCTTTCTAAGCTCTCCAAATGCATAATAAATTCTAACTCCTTAATAAACGACCATGAGCTGATATATTAAACCGTTAATTAAAATTACGATTAGCTTATACACTTACAAAATATGAAAAAATAACGACTTTTAACAAGGATACGATAAAAGAAAAACGCATATAAAAGTAGATGATAAATACCGATACATAAAAATTTCCTAATGGCCAAATTACTTTAAGTTTGATTACTTATACTTTAAATTAAAACAAAGCTCGAGAGTTATATCATAAGGATATTTATATTATTCGCCAATGCTTAATATTATATACGAATCCCTACCTTCAAAACCACCCCGGTCGGAAATTTATTTTTTAACCTAATAATTTATACAATACAAAACTTAAGACCGAACCAGAATAAACAAACTACCTTTAAACGCGAAATTGGCAACAGGAAATAGTTTGGATATAAAACCGATTATTATACCAAGCCTACGGCTAAAAAGACCTCCGAATAAAGGTGGCTTTTAATCCCTAAAATATAGCAGCCAAAGAATTACGGAATGCTTTAAAAATAAGGTATCGAGAAGTATATAAATATAAAAACTTATACAACGTATAAAAAGGATTACGGAATTAGAGCGAATTTTTTTTTTTCACAATAAAAACAACATACTTAACGCTATAATTAATTCAGGAACGGAGAGCAATTTCTTTTTTTTAAAAATAATCAAAAGTTTTAAAGTTTACTAAAATATAAGTAATAATCTTATAAATTAGAAATAATCACAGGAACCTATTTACATCTCGGAGTAATAAAGTTCTAAGAAAGATCAGAACACTTTATTTTGAATATAAGAATATATAAAAAGGATTTATTTTTAATCTAGCCGACATTTCAAAACGCGATATTATCATAAAAATACCCTAACTTCGTTCCAGAAATTTAAAAACTAACTAATAAAGATAAACATGTTTTTTAAAACAACGTTATAAATCTATTTAATAAAAGTTCCTATAATGTTTTTAATATAATTAAAAAAGGAAAGACTTGGAATTTTATATTAATAATATCATTGAAGTGCCAAGAATCCAAATTAATATTAAAGGAAAGAACCGCTAAAAAACTAGTTAACCATAATAATAAGATTAAAAAATCTTGATTAATAAAGAATATTATACAAAGCTTTATTAGATTTATTATATAAGTTTTAAAAATACGAAAACTTGAAAAAAGTTTTTAATCGGTTTTTAAGTAAGGATATATTTAAGATAAAGGATAGCAAAATAAGAATCGATAATAATAAAAATCTACTATATCGATGAGTTTATACTTATCGATAACTAAACGACATTATTATAAAAAGGGATATTACATAACGTAATATGTATTATAAGGAAGAGTAATAATAAAGTTACAAAAATTTATAACGTTAAATTTATTAAAGAATTAAAGCTAAAAAAAAAAAAACCGAATATGAAATCATTTAAGAATATTCTAAGTATAAGATAATGCCGAAAGGTTAAGTAATCCTGTAGCCATTTTTTAGCATATATTGATTTTAACCTTCCGAAAACTTTTAAAAGCTTTTATACTGGTTTACTTAAATAATATCTTTTTTAATTTGAAAAACGTAAAGTAATATAAGAAATATATTGTATAAATATTAGCAGCTTATAAAAGGATTAACTTATTAATAAAGCTTAAAGGCAGATTTAATATATGTAAAAGTTAGATCTTTTTTTAAGGTTTATATTGATTTTTAAATAAATTAAACCCTAAATTAAAAATTAAAAGTGATCAAAAACTAGCTAATTTTCGATAAGGTTAATGGTATTAATATCCGTTAATTCTTAAGATTTATCAGATATCTACGTCTTTTAAATAAGGATTATAAAAAACTGATTAATTCTCAAACTAAGCTTATTTTTAAGCAATAGGTTAAAAAAGAATGTAAACTTTTCAAAAACGTAAAGAAAACTTTATACAAAAATAAAGAATTTATTAACAACTTAATATTTAAACTACCGAATCATAATGAAAAAGATTTAACTTAATATAAACGTATTAAATTAACTTTTTAAAATATTTTTAAATAATTAAAAGGTAACGCAGAATAATATTTAATGTTTTACTTTTTTCAAGTGTTTAAAGATATAAAGTTTAAATACGATATTTACGACACGGAGTTGTAAATGATTATTTTAACACTAAGAATTAAGAAGTTTTCTTAAATAAATTTAGAAAGCTTTAAATATTTATTTAAACCGTAAAAACCTTACTTGATTTTTAATAATATGAAGACTAAATCAATATTATAAAAATGAAATAATCTTTTTATAAAGAGATAACTGAAAATATATCATATTAAA
The DNA here is from genome assembly GCA_004155925.1 of Monosporascus sp. MG133. Classification (NCBI taxonomy): domain Eukaryota; kingdom Fungi; phylum Ascomycota; class Sordariomycetes; order Xylariales; genus Monosporascus; species Monosporascus sp. MG133. Next base: position 204,266 of record QJNX01000011.1, on the reverse strand, counting down.
AGTAAAAAGAATATCTAAGCGTATATTATATCTGGCAAAGGAAACTATAACCGGAGAATTTTTAAACGTTATATATAAATAGTATACTATAAAAAAGACGGAATAATATAATTATATATGATTTTAAAATAAAATATTTTATAAAGATTAACATTATTTAATACGATTTAAAGGAACGAAAAATTATTAAATAACTTAAAGGAAACGATAAAGATTAATTATTATTCCGTAACAAGATTTATATTAAAATGGGGTGGGATAAAGTCAGTCTTAATCAGTACGAAATTAAAAAAAATGTTACAAGGAAGCCCAGGGTTTTAAAGAAAATTAAAGTTAATATAATTAATCTGGTATTAAAACCAGTTTGTTTGATGATAATAATATTTAAATAAGTTGATAAATGGTATCTGGTATTTAAGGTTACGTCCGGCAAAAAAAGCTTTTAAAAATATATAAAAAAATACTAATTAATTAATTAATGGACCTATAACTTTGGCCTTATACCCTGTACCAAGTCTTTAAATTTAAACTTATTACTAGATTTCTTCGTTTTAATTTGTAAGAGGTCTAACGTTACGTTTTATTCTTAACGTAACAAATAAACTTCCGTTTTTCTCATTAAATTAATCCCTTAAATTTTTTTTAAATACTAGGCCATCTCTTGCTGTAAAAATTTTAATTTTATTTAAAATCGGGTTTGTGCTATTTTGATTTCCGTTACTATTATTCTTATTTGTAAAGCTATCGTAACAACAACCGGTACTTTTCGCATTAATTAACTTAATTATTTGGTCGTTACTTTATGTCCATGTATAGCTATATACGGTAATATGCATATGTTCCCGTTAACGGACGTATTATAAGATATCTATACAAATGGTAAAAATTTAACCCAATTATCGTATTACTAATTAACGTGATTCCGAAAATACTGTTTTAAGGTTTAGTTGACACGTTTTATTTAACCCTTTATTTAAAGGTAATAAGCGGTTGAAAACTTAAGCCTAGTATTAATTTGTTTTAAAAAGCTAGTACCAAATTCTGATGTAAAAAGTTTCTTCCGGTTAAAAATAATCTTTTCTGGTACTTTATATTTATTAAAATAATATCAAAAAAGGCATAAGTTAATTGTTTTGCCGTTGTACTTTCTTTAAAAATAAAAAATACCTATATTTAATATATTTGTTAATAATTACCTCTATTCCATCATATTCCGTTTCAGTAATTCCATCTTTTATCGTAAGAAAATTAATACTAAAATCACAAGTTTTGGTATTTTATGCCTTATTAGGTATATCTATAGGCTATAATAATTTATACGGCTTATGGCGAGCTATTCTACGTTTATTGTAAATATTAAATCTTTTAATAATTTATTTAATTATTTATCGGAACTTTGAAAAGTTATATTTCTCTTAAAGTCGTTTGGTACTTTTAAAATATTTTTTGCTATTTATATAAAGGGTTTTCGTAAGGTTTTTGAATTAATTTCCTTTGCTGTTAGTAAGAGATGTAAATTCTGCCGCGAAATAACAATTAGTTTTTATTATCCTTTTCAGTTATTTAATATTTTAGGGGTTTTTCGAATCGTAAAAATTTCTGAACTGGATTAATTCTTTCAGAATCGGTTCTTTTAAGGTTATATACCACTGTATTGTTCCATCGTCCTTATAATATAGTATTTATATATAGCGTTTGAAAGGTTTCGAGCTATAATTTTTTTCGACTTAAAATATCCGCTCGGATAACTTTTTAACTTTTAACATAGCAAATTTTGAAATTAAACTTAGCTAAGAAAACCATCCGATTTGTATATCATTTATTTAGTTTTAAAGTTATTTTAAATCGAATAAAAAAATTTAGATTTAAGTAAATATCCAATAATGTTTTAGTTTTATTAAAAAAAGGTTCCCATTTGTTAAATACCAAAATAATCGTTAATAACTTCTTATCGTAAAGAAAATATTTAAATTTTACATTTGTAAATCCTTTAACGGAATAGGCCATTAAATACCGTTTTCCGTTACTTTATAGTTATTGTAAAATTATTTTAAATGCTTTTTTTTTGGTTTGGTAAATTAATAATTAAGGCCTTAACGATTTTGTGCTTAATCTTTTAATAGTTCTTTTTAAAAATTCGAATTTGTTGTTCATATATTCTTAAGTATTAAGTTTTATTAAAAAGTTAATAAATTTGCTATAATCCTTAAGTTAAGATTGCATAAATTCGGTAAATCTTAAAAACTAGCTGCTATTAAGTGTAATAGCTTCATTTAAACTCAATTAATTTTAAGAACTTTTAACTTTGAATTTTAGATCTGAATTTGTTTAAAGGTAATAATAAAGTTTAAAAAACTTAGCTTTCAAGTATACCAAACGTTTTTTTAACGTTTATTAATACGTTAATATATTTAAAGGCTTTTAACATTAAGGTAATATATTAAGTATATTCCTTTAAAGTTATTAAATATATTTAAATTTATTCAAGAAATTCGGTAAAATAATAATAAGTATCCATTAAAAGCTAACAGATATATTAATTAACCTATATAATATAACTTTTTATTTATAATATTTATAAATGATTTTAAAGCGGTATTTTCTTTTTCGCCTTTAACTATACGAATTAAGTAACAACCGTTTAATAAATTTAAAGTTTTAAATTATTTAGCTTTATTAATGTTAATCTTTATAATATATATTAAAGTTAAAAAGTATTTATTTTTTATAATATTATTTTATAGCTGTTGATAATTATAAATTTAGCGCTATATTAATATCCTTTTTCTCTTAATACTCATTTTATCATTTTTTAATTTTGCTATTATTATAATTAAATATTTATAAATAATTCGGACTTTTTAAAAAAAAATTTAAGGTATAAATTAAATACTTTCTTAAAAGCTTTAATTTTTTTCAAGGTTTATATAATAAATTCGGCAAAACTTTAGGTAATATCCTTTTCTAATGGGAATTTCATGGTCCTATTAATTATGATCGGGCAACTTCTTTCGGGTTTTTTTAGACAGTTTTTTGAATCGTCGATATTTAGGAGGTATTGTTGCAATTAGGTTTAAAGTTCTGTGTTACGATCTGAGGGCTTAGTCCAAAGACAAACGGTCGGAAAGTGTGGGACTTGTCTCCGAGGTGGGTCCCGGGTTACGGAACTGGCTTAAAGGTCTTAATAAGCTTAAGGGTTTAAGCCGCTTAAGTACCTTAAGCCAAAAGTAACATATATACGTTCGTTATTTTTTTATAATTTAAATAGCACCAGTTTATAATATAACTTAGTTACCTAGATCATCTTTAATATTTGTTATTACCGGACGTAACTATAGCTTCAGTTTATTATTCAGATTCTTACAGTATTACTGCTAAAATAAACCGTACGATTAGGGTTTAATAGTTGGTTAAGCCAGTCCGCCGTTACATTCTGGCTTTGTTAATCATGTAATAGATTTTATAAAAGCTTTTTAATATGAGGTTATTTTAGAAAATTGCTGAATTCTTCCAGTTAATATATAAATTGCTGGAACGAAATTATAACATTTCCAGAATAATATCGCGTTTTAAGATGTCGGCAATGTCGAAGGTAATTTTCTTTCGGTATTTTTATATTTGAACGAAAGGTTTATTAGTTTTCTTAAAAGTTTAACCGCTTTTATAAGTGGATAGGTTTTTATTAACCGTTCGTAGTTTGTATAATTATTGCTTATACTTTTAAGGGATTTGGTATTTTTCGGTTACTATACAAAATGAAGTTTTTTTTATTTTAAAGTCGATTATAGCATTAAATGTTTTGTTCCCATAACGAACAACGATTTCGATCTGCTTCCTTAATTTTTTTTTACCTTATTTAAAGTTTTATATGTAAGGGCTTTTCGGTACCTTATTTTCGAAGGCGTTTATAATTTTTTAATTGATATGCCCTGGATGGTAAAAAGCGTTTCTATTTGCGTACTTTCCTAGTCGCATGTTTGGTGTAATGGTCGTTTATATATTTATATCATTTCCTGTTGTTTAACTGAGATTTAAACGTAACTGTTTTTTTTTTTTTAAATTCGTTCTTAGGTTTTATTTTTCCCGAATTATTAAATTAAAGAGGTAAATTTTCGAAAGGGGCGTTCCTATAGCTAGGTGTTCGTATCTAATGCAAAGTATCGGTAAATAATATAAATCCTTATATTATAACCTTCCGGTTTTATTCTGATTTATGATATAGGTTATAAAATTTGAGGTCATCTGGTTATTAAATGGTTTTTGTATATTAGTAATTATTATTTAATTCTATAAGCGTGTTTTCGTTATATTCTAACCAAATGTTGTTATGTTTTTTGACGCGTAAATGGATGAAGTAGTTATGATTACGATAAGCAGTAAAATATATATGTTTATAATTAATTGCTGGAGTTTAGGCTTTGGGGTGTACCGTATATTTTGGAAGTTCGTAAAGTTCCGGAAATAACTATCCGTAACTATTAAAATCTTTTCGTCGCAAACTGTTTTGATCGTATATTTTATGTTTTTATATGTCGAAGTAATAAATGTATCTTAACATAATAATCACTTTGGAGGTTATTCGTTCTGGATAATTTTTGTAAGTTTTAACCGTAATATTTTTGCAAATAATATAATCTTCATATTCTGGGCCGTTACTTTTTACCCTATTAATTGTAATAATACTAAATTGCTAATCAGCGGCAATAAGGCTTACTTTTTCTATCCATTTTTTCGTTGCCTATTTTTCGTTCGGCCGCGCGAACCTTTGTTTTGAGCTTAGGAATCTTTTCGTTTTAACGGTTTTTCTAAGTAAAAAGCGATATTTGCTTTTATAATGGCCCTTTTTGCTATAATTAAGGCATTTAACTTTGGGCATATCTTTTTTACACTTTTTCGAAACGGTATTAGTTTTTTCCTGGAATTTATTTTTTATCTTTTTCTACTGGAAAGTTTGTTAATATTTCGTCTGCCCTTTCTTTATATATACCGAATGAAAGTGCGTCGGTTAGTAATAATAACTTTATTAATATAGTTTTCGAAAGATCCGGTTTTAGATATCTTTAATATTTTATCTTTAACTTCTAGCTTTAAACAGTCATAAAAAAAGGAAAAATAATATGCTTTTTAACAACTTAAAAATTGCAATTAAATAATTAAATTTAATTATATACTGGGTTGCTAACTTAGTTTGTTTATATTCTGCATTCGTTTAATTCTATATTATTATTTATCCGTATCTTTAAATAAAGTTTATATCCGTTTTTAAAATATTCGTAATTATGAAAAATAGAATCGGTAATATGTAGGAAATCGTCGAGGTAATTTATCAGATGATTGTTAACGATAAGTTGAAATTAATCAAATTCTTTTTTAGCAAATAATTACGAAATAGCGATTATTTTCTGATAGTTTTCTGCTAAAATATTTTCGTACCATTTAAAGTAAAGTTTAACTTCGACCAGAAACCCTTTTATATTAATAAATTTATTATAAAGCTTAAAAAACTTAATTTATAAATTTTAATTTTAGGAATTCCATAGTAAGCAGGAAAAGGTGTAATTCTTTTTTTAATTATAACCAAAAAAGACGGAAGCTGGGATCTTTAACAGAAAAGTAAAAGTTTTTAAAGAGGGTATAAAAGCTTTTATTTATCGAACGAATTTAACGTTTTCCTATTTCAATTTTATAACTTCCTTACTTAGAAGGTTTAACTGCTTTTCAGCTGCAAATATTTTCTTTCTTCCTTTTCCTGTCTCCGTACCGCGCTCTTCCTTAATATATTTTTTTTTAGTTTGATCTTTTTACCTGGTTTTTAATAGATTCCTTAAGGGCACGGGTGGGTTGCTGTGGAAAAAAAAAGTTTTTTTTAAGCTATTAGTTTTAATAAAAACAAGTGCCATATTATCGACTAATTGAAAAACGTGTTTTAATAAAGGTTAAATTATTTAACCTAATTATTAATTTTTATTAGTTAATAACGGCAATCGAATATATTATTTATTTTTTAACCGGTATTTTATAATATCGTTGTTATTAAGTTTAAGAAAATGATTGTTTAATTAGGCCTTAAATTATTTATTAACTATTAATAAAAAAGTTATTAAAATATAACGAACTTATTATATATGCACCTAGAAATATAAATAATATCCGAAATAAAGATTTTAATTTATAAGTGACAAAAGCATAATAATTAAATTATTCGTTAAAAGAGTTTCCGAATTTATCGCTTAATCGGAAAACGATAGCTTTAATTAAAATTTTAAATTAATAGCTAAGAAACGAAACTAAAAAAATGTTAGTAACATAACAAATCGTCTGATACATATATCCTCCTTACTTCCCTTAGTTTCTGAAGATCTTTAAAAATTTAAAAATCTTATGGAAATAGATAAAAGCGGTCTTTCTTTATCTCTGGAAATTAACAGAAACAAACCGAAAACCGAGATATAACCGCCGCGGTGGAGACCTTAGCTGCCTTAACGTACCTGGCTCCTTCTTTGTGTTTAATGAAATCCCTATAGATATAACAGCTTCCTTTTAAATACTTTAATTAATTTAAGAGACTCTTTTATAAATATTTTATTAATAACTGTCGGAAAACGGAACTTAAAGTATTATTTTAAATTCTTTAATTTTCTTAATTTATAAACATAATATCCATATTATAAAACCTTTAACAGGTTTTTAATGAATTCTTAAATTATAATTAAACGCTTTAAACCCTATTTTCGGTTTTTTTATGTAAATACATAATCCGTTAAAATTTTTGAAATTATTAAAACTAAAAGAATTCTTACAGAAATTGTATTATTCTTTTTATTTGTAAAGAAGTTCTTAAATAATAATAAAAGGACAAAAATAATAAACTATTAAAATTATAAAAGTTTCCGAATATTATTCCTTTCCCCTTCGAGGGTAACTTTACCTTTTTATTTATGTTTTTCTTTCGGAAAAAAAAAATCTTTATTATCGCTTTTTATTACTATAAGAAGTATTATAACGGAAATAATTATGAAACAATTTACCCGAACTATAAAGTAAACCTTTTTTATTATTTTTATACTTACATTATAAGGTTTATTCTTAAGGTTTATTCTCAAGGTTTGTTCTTAAGGTTTATCCTTAAGGTTTATTCTTAAGGTTTATCCTTAAGGTTTACTGCAGCCAGGTGGCATAAGGTTCATCAGAGTCGAAGCTTATCGGCAACCACGCATTCTGCTTCAGAGTGAGGTTCTGCTTCAAAGTAAGGTTCTGCTTCAGAGTGAGGTTCTATGGGACTAAGGTATACAATCTATCTTAACCGTAAAAACCATTAATTAGTTATCGTGTTCGAAGATACTGGGTATAATATCTATCGTATGGATTATATGTGTAATAATTTTCTGTATATTTGGCTCAGCCTGGAAAATAAGGCTTGAACCCAGATCAACCTTACATACTTACATTATATAAGTTTTTAAAGATTTGCTATATTTTATTTCCGAATAAGGTTTTAAAAAATTCGTTTATATATCGTTTAATCGTATTATTCTTTCGTTAATTCCTTACTTTTTAAATGTTTTATCTTTAACTTAATCTTTACCTTTTTAATATTTATTTTCCAATTCTTTATCGTTTTATATAATAATACTTATATTAATATTAAAATCGTTTAAAATTTATTTAAATTTATGTCGGTTTATTAGATTTAAATAAAGGTTATAATCTTATTTATTTTAAATCCTTATTATTAAAATAATAAGTTATTTTTTATTAAAATAACTTTTATTCCGTAACTTTGCCTTACGAGAAAATCTTTCGTCAAATTTAGGTAGTAATTATTACGTTATTCGTTTAATTTAAAGCGAAATATAAAAAACACGTTTTAAAAATTATTTATAAATATTATAAATACAAGATTGTCAGATAAAGGCTAATTATTATTTTACGTAAAAGATTAAATAAATTTATAATCGTTTTTATAAAGATTATTTTTATTTATTTAAATACTTTAAATACACTTTATAACATATCGCCCAGATATTAAAAAGATTTCAAAAAAATTAACTTATTCATAGATATTAAAAGAGACTTTTAAAAACTTAAAATTAAACGTCTTAAATTCTTTTAAAACTTTTAAAAAAGTTTAAAGTTTAAATTTTAAATTAAAATTATTAGAAATTAATTATTCTTTTATAAAAAAACTGTTATTAACACTTATTAAATTTGGGGATTTATAAAATATGAACGCCTTTTAGTTAAGGATTTTAAAAAACTTCTTATTTTTTTAATTAAATTTATTATTCAGGAATATATTGAAAAGGAAATCGAAATTTTAATGGAATTAATTCTTTTTAGAAGTTTAAAACAAAATTGTTAACGCCTTAATATTTGAGTTATTAAACCATAATAAAAGGAAATATTTTAAATGAAACGCGTCAAATTACGTTCTAAAAGCGGTTTTGAAGTAATTATAGAGTAACGGAAAAGGGTACTTAATACCTTTTTTTATTAAAGATTGTACAAACGCAAAATTTATATACCTACTTATAAAAAAAGTTAAGGGCGATTATTGTAATACTTCAGGAATAAACACCTTTTCTTAATAAATTAAGGCATTATTTAACATGTATTTAAATTATAAAAATCTTCTTAGATATATAATAGCAGAGGAATTAAATAGACGTTATGGAAATTAAATAATCTTTTTTCTTAAATGTAATTTAAAAGTTTATTATATTAAAAACCAAAAGAAATTAAACAAATATTTTAAATTAAAAGGAAATTATAATATCAAAGTTTTTAAAGGTTATATATAAATCTTATATCGTAAAGACTATAGCTTAATATGATTATATATAATCTTAAAATAATTTATTTTAAAAAGGTAATTTAAATCCGAAATTTTAATACTTAAAAAGAATTTTAATTTTTTTAAAAAGAAACGATTAAAATTAATTATAGTTTTTGCGGTACACTTTATAGATTCCGGTAAGAATAAAAGGTTTTTATTGAAATATTATATAAAATTATAAAGCGATTATTAAAATAATATAACTTTTTAAAGTTTTATTACGGGTTAAATAAATGGTTAAAATTTATAAAATTTATAATAATAATAAAATAACCCGTTATAAGCTAAATAAATTATTATAACATATATGTATAGCGAATAAAGTAAAAATATTATAAGTTGGAATTTTATTATACATTTCTTTATATCGCAAGATTTAATGGCTGGCATTCTATATAATAAAATGTAAGTAACTATTAATAAGTTTATTAAATATAAGTATTCTTTGCCTTTTAAAGGAACAGAAATAATAAAACAATTAATTTATATGTTTACTGGATGTTATATTAATAAATACCGAAACCCAAAAACAGCTTTTAACCGAAATAAACTTTTTATAGTTATATTTAATACTAGCTGTTTTTAGCAAATTTGTATTGAACTTAAGTTTTAGATTCTTTATTGTTCTTAAATAATTAATTAAATAAAATAATTAAATCAAATTTTAAAATAATATTTCCGGAATTAGGTTAATTATAATAAAATAATTAAGCCGAATTTTTATGATTTGTATAAATAATTTATAATACATTTATTAACGAATATATATATATCTTATCTTATATAACTTTATATAAATAAAAGACGGTAACTTAACCATTAAAGTAATTAATACGTAGGCTATTACTTATTATTATTATAATCTTACGAACAAAAATAATGGTAATAAATATTAAAAAGAATATTAATAAACATTAAATAAAAGTATAACTTTTATAAGCAAAATGTCGTAATATTTTAATAAAGAAAGAATAAAAGGATCAATTATAACGAAAAAATTAAATTTTACTTGTTAGGTAAAAAATAAAACGCGACGTTAAATATCTTATAGATTAAAACGAAAAGAATTAAGGATAAATTTAAATTTTAAAACGTTTAATTTATTTAACATCGAAATAATTATAAATTATTTTTATCAAAAACAATAAAAATATACTTTATATTCCATATTTTCTTAAAACCAGCTTTAAAAAAGATTCTATTTTTCAAAAAAATCAAAATTTAAAAAAAAGCTATTAATTAAAAATTTAAAAACATACTAAATTTTAAGATCGTTAAAAACTAAATTTAATATTTACATAAATAAATAAATAACTTATTTATAAATAATATATATCCATCGTATGGATTATATATGTAATGATTTTCTGTGTATTTAGCTCAGCCTGGAAAATAAGGCTTGAACTTATCTCAATCTTGCATAAATAAGATATAAGAATTATTGAAATATTTAACGAATACGATAAATTTAATTCATTAATTTTACAGGCAATATCTTAACCGACCGTTTTTAATATTGCTAAGGTTATAACCGATAACGGTCTTCTGCCTAAATTTAAATTTACTGTATTTTAATCGAAAAGAACGCTTTCGTTATAACTTTTTTTTCCGCGACGTTATTTTTCCTTCAATATTTCTGATTTCTTTTAATTAATCCAGTTTTAAGCCTTTTTTAATTCTTTTAAAATCTTTTTTTAAAAGTTTTATTTAAAAGGTAAATATTATAACTTTTTAATAAGTTTTTTCGATTTTTGGTTTTATTAATGCTGTAACTTAATTAACTTTTTTACAACTCTTTATTTCTTTTATAAGCCTTTTAATACGTAAGAAATTTATCCTTAATTTTGCGTTATTTCTTTATAAACACTTCTACGTTTTATTAATTTTTTTTAATAAATATATTATTCAAACCGTATAAAAAAACGTTAATAACGAATATAATTATTATAATTCGAATATATTCAAAAGTAGAAATATTTAAGTTTGTTAAAACGAATATAATTTAAGTAAAAAATGCCCGAAACTTGAAAATCTTAATCATGTTAGCTTAAATAATAGGGAAATAGCGGTAATTTACGCGGAATTTCTTTTCCGTTTTTCTTTTTTAATGTGAGTTATTATACTAAAATTAATTAATAAATTATAGAAACCGTTACGGTACTACCGTTACGGCTTAGCTAAGCAGCCGCAGCACTATATAGCTGCAGGTGTACTGCGCTTATTAGACAGTTTCCTCTTTCTTCTTCGTGCAACAACAGAATACTTTACCCAGCCCCTGGAGACGATCAGCGCCGTGACAGAAACCATTTTTAATAAAAATAAAAAGGTTATTTACAGTTCTTATTTTTAGGCTAAAAAATAAAAAACAGGAAATGGTATTATAATATAGGAATAAAGATTCTTGGTTTTAAAAAAGCTTACTTTTAGAACCCGCTATAAAGTTCTTACTGTTCATTTTCGGGTAAGGAAAATTTAATTTTTCCCGTACCAAAGTTTTAATATTTTAGTAAATCTGAAAAGTTTAAGGACTAGATTATATAAAATATACAAATTTATGATATACTTATTCAATCTAAGATAAATATATAATGGGCGATTTTTTATATAAATAGGACTTATTTAAGTTCGTTTTTTAGGTATTAATTTAAATTTTTAAATAAAAATATCGTTTTCCGATTAAAGTAAAAGTTTGCGAATTTTTTTTACAAATAATCCATTTATTATATTGTTACTACTTATAAGTTAAGACCCCCTATTTCGGATACTGTTTATACCTCCAGGTGGATATATAACAGGTTCGTTATAAAAACCTTATTTTATTTGTAATTAAACAAGTATTAAATATTAACTTAAATATTAAACCTTTAAATATATAATATAATAATTAATATAGTTTATAGATTAATGGTATTAACGTTATTTTTTTATAAATAAAGTTTTAATGTATAAATCTATATAATTATGAATATCGAAAAAGTAAAAGAAATTATAATTAGAACAAAATATACGTTTATAAGTAATACAAGGTTAATCTAGTTTTAAGACTTATTTTCTAGGCTAAACTAAATATATAAAAAATCATTATACATATAATCCATACGATAAATACTATCCCTAATATTTTGGAATACGATCATTAATTAATAGTTTTTACGATTAAAATAGATTATATACCTCAGTCTTATAAAAGCTCACTCTAATGCAAAACCTCACTCTGAAGCAAAATGCGTGGTTACTGATAAACTTCGACTCTAATAAACCCTATGCCAGCTGGCTGCAGTAAACCTTAAGCTTAAACCTTAAAAATAAACCTTAAAAGTAAACCTTAAGAATGAACCTTAACGATAACCTCAAAGGTAAACCTTAAGTGCGTATAAAAGACTATGCAAGCCCTCGCCAATCTTACGGCTAAAAGTATCAGATATCAGCCGGGAAAGTATGACGGCTAACTGGCTTAACCAACTATTAAACCCTAGTCGTACGGTTTATGTTGGCAGTAGTACTATAAGAATTTGAATAATAAGTTAAAGGTATAGTTACGTTTAGTAATAACAGATATTAAAGGTAATCTAGGTAACCAAGTTATATTATAAGCTGAAACTATTTAAACTATAAAAATAAACGAATATATATATCTTTAATCTTTTTGATGGATTAAGATAAATTAGGACATTTATCTAAATCTACTATTATGAATTAAGATAAATTAAAATATCCATCCAAATTTACTATTATAAATTAAGATGAATTAAAACATTTATTTAAATCCACTATTATGAATTAAGATAGATTAAGATATCCATTTAAATTCATGTTACGTAATCTTATCGCAAGTAGGGCAACCGTCCTCCGAAACTAAGGCCTAATAAGGTTATAATACGATTTTCCTTTTCCAAAATCTTTACTTTTAAAGATTTCTTCTAGTAAGTTTTCTTCTTTTATTATATCGGGTCGTATATTTAACCGTAAGTTTCGTAATCGTCCTAACCAAAAAGAAAATATTATTTTTTTTGCCGCTTACGTTCGAATATTCGGTTTTAAAGTAATATCGTATATATCTTGTTTCAAAAATAGTTTTATCTGTAAAATAATTAACGACCTTCGTCGCTACGACGAATGCATCCGATATCCGGGCCGTAAGTATAATGGATCCGGTATCCTATTATTTTTTTTCGATAACGTTAATCGTAAAAAAAATTGTTTTAACCGTATATAATAGGTAGCCAAAAAATTGCTGGTCGAAACGTAACAAAATATATAAAACGTTTTCTTAAAAATGACAAAAGCCATATTTCGTTTGTTCTGTTTTAAAAAACAACAAACTTTCTTCCGAAAAAAAGCCTTTAAATTAATTCGTTACGGGATAATTTCTTTAAAAAAGCTGGAAAAATAAGAACGTTTTAAGGAAAAATAACGCCAAATTTCCGTTACCATTAATGCTTTCTATAAAAAAGTTACCTATTTTCTGCAAGATTTTACCTGGGATAATTTTAATTTTGGCGTCGTTAATACTGGTAAAAGTTCCTTAAAAAACGCTGGATTTCCGTAAGGTTTTCCGTTAATTCTTATATATTTTTTAACTTTAGGCAATTTTTTTATTTAACTAAATATTATTTTTTGCCGTTTTTTTTTTGGTATTAAGAATTCTTTCGATTTTTTATACCGGTACGTTTTCCGTTACCTTTTTTTTTTATTCCGTATTAACTTAAATTATGTCCGTTATTAACTTTAATAAGGAAATATAAAAAACGGGATAAAGTTTAACCTTAAAGGGTAATTTTAATTAATAATTATTTTTCGAAATTTTTTTTGCGACCTTATATAGTTCGATATATTTAAAGTTAAATTTTTTGTTAGGTCGTTTAGTTTGGATGTTTTTAGTAGCTAAATAAACCATTTTCTTTTTTTGGAAAGTTAATTTTTTTAACCTTTTTTGGTTATAATATTTTTGTATTTGGATACGTACGAATTTAAGTTTTGTTTTTATTTTTGTATGTAATTATTTAAGTTATTTTAAAGTAAGAATTGCTTTAATATTAATAGGTCCTTTTTTTTGTAAATTCCGGTAAACTTTTGGCATAAAACCGAAATTAGCATTAGTTGGTATTATTTTAATGTTTTCGTAATAATTTATGTTATAGGTTAATTAAGTTACTGGTAATTTTTTAACCCAGTTATTTTGTTCGTAATTGATATAATACCGTAAATAAGTTTTAAATATTTAATTAGTTTTTTTTATCTGGCTATCCGTTTATGGTTTAAAAATACTTAAAAGCTTATAATTTAGGCCGAATTGTGCCATAAGGCTTTGTTAAAATTTTAAAGCGAATATAATATTTTTATCCGATATAATTTCTATTAAAAGTTTATATATATTAATTAGGTATTTAAAAAAGATATACGCTAATTATTTTGCGTCCGTATTTTCGTTAAGTAGTAAAAAATAGGAAAATTTTATAAATCGGTTTACGATTATAAAAATGCTGTCGTAATATATGCCCGTTATTAGATCTTTTAATAATGGTAATTTAGTAATAAAATCAAAAATAATTAAATCTTATGGTCGTTTTACGATTGGTAATGGTTATAATTTTCCGTATAGTTTATAACGTCGTATTTTGGTTTTGTTATATAGGTCGTATTTTCGTAAGACTTTTTTGATTATTATTTTCATTCCGGGGAAGTAATATGTACGTTATAATCGTTTTATGGTTTTGTAAATTCCAGGGTATCCGTATAATTAATATTCGTATATTTCGCGCGTTAACTTTTTTTGGTATTCCTTTAACATTTGGGTTTTGTCGTTTTTTTCGTCTTCTGGTAGCTGATCGTTATATTATTAAATTTTTTGATGTAGGTTAGGTATTACCTTTCTGATTGTTATAATCTGTCGTATTTTTATATATCCTTTTTTTATCAGGTCGAATACCTGGTATAGGATTTTAAGGATTTTTTTTTCCAGGTTTGGTTACCTGCTAAAAACGTCCGTTTTGTTATTTTTTAACCCTTTTTTATAAATGATAATGAAATCAAATTCCGAAAGGTATTTTGCGTAACGGAATTATCGTTTTGTTAGTTTTCGGATTATAATAAATCGGGTTAGGTTTTTGTAATCCGTATATACCTTAATTTAATGTAAGTTTTTTTTAAGGTAATATTTAAATTCTTTAAAGGCGTTAATAATGGCTAAAAATTTTTTATCTAAAATGGCGTAATTTAATTTAATTTTTTTCAATTTATAGGAATAAAACGCAATAAGGTATAGATTGCCTTAATTATCTTTATATCCGGCTATTACGTCTAACGTATAATCCGAAATATCGGTTTCTAACTTTACGGAACGGTTCGGATCGTATATGATTAATATTAGCTTATTAATAATTACGTTTTTGATCTTTTTAAAAATTTTTTTTATTTCGGCTGTTTACTGGAATTTTGTTTTTTTTTTTGGTTAGGTTGGATAAAGGTATCGCAATTTTGCTAAAGTTGCGAATAAATTTCCGGTAATAATTGGCAAATCCGAGGAAAATCTGGATTTCGGTAACTATAGTGGGTATTTATTACTTTTAAATTATTGTTATTTTTTTGGGGTTTATTTTAATATGTCCGGGGGTGATAACGTATTTTAAGTACGGTATTTTTTGCTTATAAAACTTACTTTTTTCGGCATTAATTAGGAAATTAACGTCCTATAAGATTTGAAAAACTTTATGGACGTATTTTTTGTATTTTTTTTTAAACTTAAATAAATAAAAATATTATCGAAATAATAAATAACAAAAATATTAAGGTATTTGCGTAATACGTAATTAACTATTTTTTGGAATATCGTAAGGGCGTTAGTAAGTCCGAATGGCATTATTAGATATTCGTACAGCTTATATTTAATCTTAAAGGCTGTTTTTTATTCGTTTCCTGGTTTAATACGAATTAAATTATATCTATTTCGTAAGTTTAGGGTAGTAAACCATTTGGTTTTATGAAAATAATTCTTTATTTTAATAATTAAGGGTAAAAATATACGATCTTTAACCGTAATATCGTTTAGTTATCGGTAATCGATTATTAGCTATAATTTTTCATTTTTTTTTGGTACGAAGAATATAAGGTACCTTGCCGGTAACTTAAAGCGTTTAATATATCCCTTACGAAACTTATTTTCGAGGTATTTTCGTAATGCGTATAATTTTTATTAATTTAGGTTATATATAGAATAAAAGGTAATTATCTTGTTATCTTTTAGGATTATTTCGTAATTTTATTTATTATATTCTGATAGTTCCGTTTCGATTTGTTCCTTAAAAAGTTGTTCGTATTTGTAATATTACGGTAATATTTTAGCCATTTTTTTTAGCTTTTAGGGCTGGTATTATAAATCGTTATTTATTTCGTATAATTATGTTCTGATTATAGCGATAATGCGTCGTACGTACCTATTTCGCCCTTTTTTCTATATATATCGTATTCCTTTAGGTAGTAAGGTTTTTGTCGTATCCTTATGTTTGTATTTGTTATCGTCGTTATTAATTAAGTGGTAAGATTTTTTTTTTATGTCGTTTTCGTCGATAAAAGGTAAAACAAATTTTATTTAGTTAATTCTTTAATTAATTAAAAGGTTATATTAATATAATTATTTTTTACCGAGAATTATATCGTAACTTTGTATTAAGATAATATCGAAATTAATGGTTTGTTTTCGTCCTTAAATATAAGTTTCGAAGTAATTAATTTTGCGGTTAACCCATCCGTTATTATAGGTAAATTTGGTACTTTCGGCATTTTCGACTTTGTAAAATTCGGCTTTATTTTTTTATGGCAAACGTAATTCGTTAATTACCTTTGGTTTGATATAGTTTAGATCGGTTTCGTAATTTATTATAACGGTATATTATTTCTTTTTAATTCGTATTTTAATTATAATAAAAGGAATTTTTGTTTTTTTTATTATCGTATATAAAATTTTTTTAAGGGGTATATATTAATTCCTTTTATTTTTACTAGCCTGTAACTTTTTTATAGATGGCGTTTTTTTTTTAAAAGTTATGCTTGTAATTGCTTTAATTACCTTTCTTGTTAACGTAACTAAACTTTTAATTCGAAAATCTTTTTTTTATATCGTTTAACTTAACTTTTTAAATTAATAACTTATTTTTTAAAGGTTTTTATTTTTTTTAATTAATTTGTTATTATAGCCTATTTTTCGTTTATCGTTATTGTTGGCTGGTTTTAATGCCCTTATTGTTCCTAGTACTAGCTATGGTATTGGGCTATTTCGGCTAGTCGTTCGTTAATTTCCTTCTGTACCTTTTTTTTTTCTTCCGGATCTTTGGCATAACTTTTACGGAAATAAAAATTATTTAATATTTCGTTTTGGGCTTTTATTACCGTCTGGTAAACCCATTTTTTTTGTATTTTATAGTTATATTATTCGTAATAATATAAAAGGTTTTGTTCGGGATAATTTTTCCCTTTTAACCAACTTTTTTTGGCCGTAAGTAAATTAATAACGTTTTAGGTCGTTTAGGTACGTAAGTATCTGTATTACTTTTAATTTTTAGGATCGTTTTCTATTTACGTACGGAAATTAAATCCTTATTTATATATACGTATAAATCGTTATTAGATATATTTTTGTTATTTTTCGTGTCGTAAGTAGTAAGTTTTTTTGTAATGGATAATATATAATTTCCTATATCGATCGGGCTTTTTTGGGTATAAGGTTTCGTTCTAACCTTAGTACTCCTTAATTTATTTATTTAACTTCCATTATTTTTGTCGTCGTTATTTTTTTTGTTACGTACGAAAAATTTATGTTTTTGGTGTTAATTTTTTCTATTTTTTATGTTCCTGTAATTATTAAATAACCGTTGGGCTAGTCGTAATAGTACGTCGTCGGGTAATTGCGGCCTGGGAAAATATTTTGGCCTTTCGTAATCCTTTCCGTACTTTTAAGGGTAAGTCGGAGTTTTTTCTTTTTTTAACTATGCCGAACGTAACGGCCTTTTTATTTTTTGGTTATCTTTTAGGTATTAGGGTCCAACCGTTATATTGTTGTTTTCTAGGGGCCCTATATTAACTTTTTATATAACCTATTTTGTTGCAATTATAATACCTGATTTGGTTCTAATCTTTTTTTTATACTATTTCCAATTCCATAAGTCCTAAAGCTGTTTTATGGGCAGTAAAAGGTATATTACGCTTTCTAGTTTGGTTAGCTTCCGTAAACCTGGGTTTAGGAACAAATTATCCCTTTCGTTCTTGTCGTCGTTTATATTGTCGGTTATTAATTTTTACGGCTTTTGCGATATACTTATCCAGGGTGGTAAGGCGTATCATTTTAATGATTTCGTCCTTAACGTCGTCCTTTAAATCTTTATAAAAAATATCGATTAGGTTATCGTTTTTTTCGTTTACTTATCCTATTTTGGCCATAAAGTTCTTAAACGTTATTACGTATTTGAACGTTAATCCCTTTTGTTTTAAATCGAGAATTTTTTATGTTACGGTTTTTTCTTCGTCTGGGTTTCCGAAATTAGCCCTTAATTTTTCTTCAAAATTGATATAGTATTAAAAAAGGATTTTGGTAACCTGTTACTAATTTAATTCCCTATTTTCCAGGTAATCCCGTAAGGTAGGTTTAAACCAATCCAAAGCGTTTCCTTTAAGGAACGCCGTAACCGTAAGGATTTTGTCAGCCTTATCGATAACTTCCTCGAAACGGAGGTAAACGCGTACCTGGATAAGAAAACTTTATACGTTACTTTTCCCGTCGTAAAGTTCGGATTTTTTGGGCTTAATTTTAACTTCGTTTATTTTAATAACATTAACCTAAGCCTTAAGGCGTTATACGGCCTTTTCGAACTCCTTAATTATATCCTTATATTATTATATAATAAGTTTTTAAATATTATCCGATATATTAACGGTATAACGTATTGCTTAAAGTTTAATTATATTATTAAACAAAAACTTATAACGTATAATAACTAACTAATTTAACCAACTATTAAACCTTAATCGTACGGTTTATGTTAGCAGTAATATTATGGAAATCTAAATAATAGGTTAAAAATATAATTACGTTTAATAATAACAAATATTAAAGGTAATTTAGGTAACCAAGTTATATTATAAGCTGAAATTATTTAAGCTATGGAAATAAACGAATATATATATCTTTAATCTTTTTGGTAAATTAAGATAAATTAGGATATCCATCTAAATCTACCATTATGGATTAAAATGGATTAAGATATCCATCCAAATCCACTATCATGGATTAAGATAAATTAAGACATCCATCCAAATCCACCATTATGGATTAAGATGGATTAGGACATCCATCCAAATCCATGTCACGTAATCTTATCGCAAATAGGGCGACCGTCCCCCGAAGCCAAGGCCCAGTAAGGTCGTAACAGAAAGGGGCTAGGAACTCCAACCTTAATCGTTCCCACGGCTTTATCAAAACAGCTAAATTACCATTTATCAAGAGAGCTGAACATGCCGTGCAACTCCGAATACATAATACCGGTAATCCGCAACTGTAGGATTTTCAAAAAGACCATCTCTTTTACGGTACAAAATCCCTACAAGGCTACCGGAGGTTTAAAAGTAATATATTAATTAATAAATTAATAAGAACCCCGTTTTGCAAATCTTTTAATATCTTAAAAAATAAATAAAAAAATAAATATTATAAAACTTTTTGTTTAAAAAAATTTAATTACCGGAAAAACGTAAAATAGATAATTACGGTTTTAAAAATAATAACGGGTAAGAATTTATACCGTAATTATGTCGAGACGTTAAAAGGATATGTTAGCTAGCATAGGGTATATTAATATTCTATATACGAGAAAGCTCCGTATAATCGGACCATATGTCAGATATAGGGGTCATCAGTGATGTTGCATTATATAACTAGTTGAAGGCGCTTTAAAACGCGCACTGCACTATAATGTAATCTGTCCACGGAATATATATGGTCCGATTAAAGGGAGCTTTTCCGTATATGGAGTACTAACGCAACCCCTGCTAGCTAATACACCCCTTTAACGTCTTAATACAGTTACGGCATTAATTATCAGCTTTTATTACTTCCTAAAGCCATAATTATCTATTTTACTTTTTTTCCGGTAATTAAATCTTTTTAATTAATCAGTTCTTTATTTAAAACAACTTTTAAAGTTTTTTTTCGTTAATTTAAGGTTTTTATAATATTTACCAATTTTAACTGGTTTTTAAAATACTTAAAAAATTTGCGGAATAAGGCTTTTATTAATTTATTAATTAACATATCGCCCGTAAACGTATATTTTATCTTAATTAGATTTTTTTTTACGGTTTCTTAAAGTTAATAATTATATATATTTCCGTATCGTCATTTTGTTTATAAAAGGGGAACGTTAGCGTTAATAAGTTATATAATTTATTAATTATCGTATGATATATTTAAAAATTTTATATATAAGTTAATTTTTAATTTTATAATTAATTAAAAACAAAATAATATTTTTTTAATAATTTATATAAAGGATAATAACTTTATTTTGGTTATCAAAATAATTATTATATTTTGTTTATTTACTTATTATTTTATTATTTTTTTAAATAATTTTATAACGTAAGCTTAAAATTTTTTTCGATCGATCGTATTATTTGCGAAAAAGACGTTATTTTAAATATTTAACGAATTTTTATTCTTAAGTTAGAACGTTAACGTTTCGGTTCCGATTAAGTATAAAATAATTCGATTAATAACTTTATAATATACGTTATTAAAATTTAGGTTAAATCGGATAAATTTAAATATTATAAAAATTATATAAAGTTACGTATAAATTATTACGTATACAATAAAACCGATTTTTTTGGGATATTTATTAACGAAATTTAGTTGGGCCAAATTAAAATTCGGCAGTAATTTAATGTTCGTTATTAACGTATCTGGAAAGTTATTTAGATTTTTTTTTAAGAATTAGGTTAATTAATTTGTTTATAAAATCGGATTAAGATAACCAAATTTTTTATTAGGTTTATTTTTAATTTTTTAAATATTTTAATAAAATCCTTTTATTATAATATAATTAACTTTTTTAATCCATTTATATTTTCCTAATTAAAAAGATATTATTACGTTATAGGTAATTTAGCGGTATTTTTATAAATATTTAATAAGATAAATTCGCGTTAAAAAAGCATTTATAACGTTATATTATTTAAGCTTTAGGTTAAACTTAACCGTAATAACGATTATAATTTGAAATAATTTTTTAATTAAAATAAATACGTATATATTATGATACAAGTTTTTAAATTATTAATTATTTCGTACGACTAAACGCGCCTTATATTTTTGTAACCAATTATGTTTATTAAATTTATAAATATATATTTATATATATTCTAGGATTTATTTCCTTTTAACAAAAAATTAATTAACGGTTTTTTAAAATTATATCTTTTTATAATTTTGCAAATAAATATTTTCGGTTTTATGGAATAATTCTTTTAACGGGTATATATTTAGTTTTTTATAATTTCGCGGCGATAACGGTAAGTTACGTTTATATATTCGGTTTTTTATTTAAGGATTTTATATATTTTCGTATTAAAACTTTTTTATTTAAAATAACGCGTATTGCGGATAATTATTTTCTTTAAATTTCCGTAACTTACCGGCCGGTTATTAAGTAAATTTATAAAATAAATTAATTATTTAATATTAAACGCGATTTTTTAAATCTTATAATCGTTTTTAGTAATATTTTTATAATACGGAATATACGGAAAGCTTACGTTTTCGACCCGTAAGGTACTTTCGTTTTTTACCGTTATTTTGGATTAAATAATATAATAAAAACTTAAGGCTATGTTTTTAATTTCCGCCGGCATAATAATCATAATAATTATTATTATAAACGTTAATAACAGTAACGGTCTAAAAAACGGAAATAATTCGAACATAACGGTCGTATAAAGGTAATTAATTTTATACGAATAAGTTTATTTTTTATTATCCTGTACGTTTTTTTGGACGCTTATATTATTTTAAAATTATCCTTTTTATCTAACCGGAAGTTAAAATGTTCCGTTTAAATTTTTATTTTCTTTTTATATATATATAAGGTGGTTATAAGTTTGATTAAATAATATTACTTATCAGAATAATTTGCATAACTTATTTTCTGTAACGTAAAAAAGGTCGTTTTTTAAATTTTTAATATTACCTAAAAAAGTAACTTTTTCGTTAAATTATACGGTTTGAATAATAATAATTTTATTAATTAACGGGTTTTAAATTTTATAAAGATTCGTAAATTAATAGTTAATAAGGAAATTAATCTATATTTTAAGGTTTAATTTATAATTTCTTTTTTTTATAATTATTATAGTTATAACCTAAGTTATATAGCCGTATATTTGTAGGTGGGCTTATTAAGGATTTCGATTAAATATTATAAGGCCGTTTTTATACGCCAGATAAGTATAATAAATTTCGTATAAATTTTATTAAAAAAAGCGTATTTATAAATACGGTTATATAAATATATTATTGTTTTAAGGATATATATAATTAAAAACGAAAGTAATTTAATGCCATTTTATATTATAAACGTTTTTACTTTAATTATATTTTTTAAACGTTTTATACCCCCGTTTTAAGCTTACGTATATAATATTAAAAGTTTAAATTTAATATTAAAAAAAGGCGATTAAAATATATTTCGAAATTAATAATTTTTTAAAATTTCGTTATCGTATTTAAACGTTTATAAGAGAACCTTGTCTTAATTTTTTAAAACTTTTAAAAAGTATCGGAATACCGTAATTAACATATTTTATTTTCGATTTTTAAAATAAATATTTTAAATAAAGCTTAAATATTTATCGGTTATAAATATAACGTATTTATATTTTTTAGGATTTTTTTCGAAATTTATAAAATTAATAACGATTTATTATTTTAATCGGAACTGTTTTTTTTTTAGTTTTCGACATATTTACCTTTTAACCTTTATCTTGTTACATATTTAATATTTAATTATTATAAAATCCTTTAAACGGATTTCTTTTATATAAAATTATAATTAAGTAATTAATTCGGGCCTTAAATACTTTAATCTTAAATATTATATTATACCGTTACCGGTCCGCGGTATTTTCGTTATATATAAGTTAACGTTTCGTTTATAAATTATTAAAATTATTTAAAGTATTATTACGTTAATCTTTTCGATAACGAATTAATTAAATTTATTTATTAACTTAATAATTATTTAATTAAATTTATTTCGTATAAAATTATTATTTTTTCGGTTATTTTATTAATACTTTTTTTTCCGAAATTACCGAAAAAATATCAGGTTATACGTAAAATTTTTATAATAAGTTACGTTATATAAACGTAATATTTTCGGGCCTATAAAGTTTCAAAATAAAACGTTTATTTTGCCGTATTTACTAATCGGAACGAAATTTTTCCTTACGTATATTCTGTCGTTTTAAATTATTATCTTATAATTCAAAAATTTGTTAATAAAGTTAAAAATATATATTATAAACCTTAAAACCAAAATAAATATATTTTTTAAAAAGTAAGATATAACGTTTATTATATTACGTAAATTAAAAATTAAAAAATACGTTAAAATTCCTTTTATTTCCTTTAAAAATTAATTTATCTTTTAAATAATTAATTTTTCCATAATTTTTAATAAACGGTTAACGTTTTCTTTTAAGAATTAATCGGTAATAATACGTTTTTAAATTAATATTATTATTGCTTAATTAAGGCAAAAATTCTTTAAAGCTTTTTTAAAAAACGTATAAAAATATTAGGATAATTTATAAGGAGGGTTTAGGTAAGCCTTATAACGCGTACCTTATATATCCGACTTTTAACGTTTTCGTTTATTATTATTACGGTCCGTTTAAAAACCGCCACGATTATTTCGTTTCGGCCCTTTTTTAAAGTTTTTATTATACGGTTAATTATTAATATTTTTGGTTTATTTTTAATTAGGATAATTTTAATTCGAAAGGTGTATTAAAATTTTATAAAAAATCAGAAACGTTATTTTAATATCTTTTGTTAATTACTATATATTCGTTATAATTTAATAATTTAAAATGTTAACTTTAGTTTTTAAATAATTAATTATTTCCTTTTTAATTTTTTTCCGTTTAAAAAGTATAAATAAATTCGATTAATTAAATATAATCGGTATTATTATTTTATATAATTAATTCGTTTAAATAACCTGCATAATTATTTTAAAAATATTATAATGTTAACTTTAAACCTTAATTTTTTATTATTTTATTATTTATTTATTAAATTTTTTAATAACTTTCGGAATTTATTTTGATCGTTTTTCGTATTTACGTTTAATATTTATAAATAATTAATTATCGTAAATTTTTCCGGCTTTTTATAATTTGGCATATTAACTTTTAAGGTTGTCGTTTAGGTTTAAAAAAATTTATTCAACTAAAAAAAAATATTATCCAGAATTTATTTTATAAATTCGTCAAAACTTTTTCGGAAAGTTTTATATTTTTAATTTAAATAAGTATAAGTCGTAAATTTTTCGGTTATAAATTTATTTATTTCCGGTCCTTATTTCGAAAATATTTATCGGATAATCCGTTCGATTAATTTTTTCGATTTATATATTTTTTCGGAAGATAAATTAGCTTTTTACGTCGATTAAGAAAATCGTTTTTTTAGATAAGTAATTATATCAGGCGGTATAAATTTAATAAGTTTTAAAAGGTTTTAATTAAGGTTAATATATTTTTATAAATTATATTTTTTAATTTTAATTTTAATTTCGTTTTTAAATTTATTTTAATCCTTAGGGTTATTATAAATAATTACGAACGTTATCGGTATAATTGTTATTATAGTTAATAAAGGGTATATAAATAATTATTATTAATATATAACTTATATCGTTTTAATAATAATTAATTAATTAATAATAATACGAATTAAGTAAATAAGATTTTTAATTGTTAAATATAATGGTTATTAATTATGTTATATTATATAACTAGTTGCAGGCGTTTTAGAACGCGTATTATATTATAATATAATCTGTTTACGGAATATATATAGTCCGATCAGAGGGAGCCTTTCCGTATATGAAGTGCTAGCGCAACCCCTGCTAGCTGACACCATATATATTCCGTGAACAGATTATATTATCATGTAATACGCGTTTTAAAGCGCCTGATGTCAGATATAGGGGTCATCAGCGATGTTATATTGCATGACTAGTTGCAGGCGCTTTAGAAAGCGTACTGCACTTTAAGATAATCTGTCCACGGAACATATATGGTCCGATCAAAGGGAGCCTTTCCGTATATAAAGTGCTAGCGTACCCCTGCTAACTAATACACCCCCTTAACGCCTTAACGCAGTTACGGCGTTAACTGTTACTTTTTATTATTTCTTAAAGCCGCAGTTATCTATTTTATTTTTCCTCCGGCAATTAAATCCTTTTAATTAGTTAATTCCTTATTTAAAATAATTTTTAAAATCTTTTTCCGTTAGTTTTAAACTTTTATAATATATATTAATCCTAATTATTTTTTAAAATATTTAAAAGGTTTACGTAATAAGATTTTTATTAATTTATTAACTAATATATCTTCCGTAAATATATATTTTACCTTAATTATATCTTTTTTTGCGGCTTTTCGAAACTAATAATTAAATATATTTACGTATCGTAATTTTATTTATAAAAAGATAACGTTAACATTAACAAATTATATCGTTTATTAATTATTATATTATATATTTAAAGTTTTTATATTTAGGCCGACTTTTAATTTTTTAATTAATTAAAAATAAAATAATTTTTTTTTTAATAATTTACGTAAAAAATAATAATTCCGTTTCGGTTATAAAAATAATTTTTATATTTTATTTATTCGTTTATTTTTTTATTACTTTTTTAAATTATTTTATAACGTAAATTTAAAAACTTTTTCGATCGATTATATTATCCGTAAAAAAAACGTCGTTTTAAATATTTAACGAATCCTTATTTCCGAATTGTAACGTTAACGTTTTAATTCCGATTAAATATGAAATAATTTAATTAATAACTTTATAATATACGTTATTAAAATTTAGGTTAAATCGGACAAATCGGAATACCGTAAAAGTTATATTAATTCGCATATTAATTATAACGTATAAAATGGAACCGATTTTTTTCTGGTATTTGTTAACGGAACTTAAATAAACCAAATTAAAATTCGGCAATAATTCGACGTCCGTTATTAACGTATCTAAGAAATTATTTAAATTTTTTTAAATATTAAATTAATTAACTTATTTATAAAGTCGGATTAAAATAATTAAATTTTTTCATGAAGTTTATTTTTAATTATTTCGATACCGAAAAATTATTATAAATTCTTATCTTTTATAAAGGTATACCGTTATTGTATTTATTAAATTAATTAATTAACGAAACTTTAATTTTTCTTTCGGTATGCCGTAACGATATTATTCATAAAAAAGAAAAATACTTTTTAATAAATAAAATAATAAGGTTCGTAAAAAACGGAATTATATCTTAACTTTTTAAATATTTTAATAAAATGTTTTTATTATAACAAAAATAACTTTTTTAATTTATATAATAATTTTCTAATTAAAAAATTTTTATTACGTTATAGGTAACTTAAAGGTATTTTTATAAATACTTAATAAGATAAATTTACGTTAACGAAGGTGTTTATAACGTTATATTATTTAAATTTTAAATCGAACCTAGCCGTAATAATAATTAAAGTTCGAAATAACTTTCCAGCTAAAATAAATACGTATATATTACCATAAAAATTTTTAAATTATTAATCGTTTCGTACGACGAAACGTACCTTATATTTTTGCAACCAGCCATATTTATCAAATTTATAAATATATACTTATATATATTTTAAAACCTATTTCCCTTTAATAAAAATCTAATTAACCGCTTTTCAAAATTATATCTTTTTATAATTTTATAAATAAATTTTTTCGGTTATACGGAATAATTTTTTTAACGGATATATAATTAATTTTTTATGGCTTCGTAATAATAACGGTAGGTTATGCTTATATATCCAATTTTACGATTTAAAAATTATATTATATTTTTTTATATCGAAATTTTTCCGATTAATATAATATATATTTCGGATAATTATTTTCCTTAAATTACCGTATTTTACCGGCCGATTATCGATCGCATTAATAAAATAAATTAATTACCTTACGTTAAATACGGCTTTTTATATTTTATAATTATACCGATAATTATTTTTTCGACGTAGAACGTACGGAAAATTTACGTTTATAATCCGTAAAATACTTTCGTTTTTTATTATTATTTTAGGTTAAATAAAATAATAAAAACTTAAGGTTATTTTTATTTTTTCCGTTAACATATTAATCGTAACAATTATTAAAATAAATATTAATAAAATAATAGGCCAGGGAACGGAAATAATTTAAACATAACGGTCGTATAAAAGTAATTAATTTTATATAAGCAGGTTTTTTTTTCCCTATTCCGTACGTTTCGTATGCTTATACCATTCTGGAATTATTTTTTTTATCCAACCGGTAATTAAATTATTCCGCTTAAGTTTTTATTTTTTTATATATATATATAAAATAAATATAAGTTTAATTAGGTAATTTTATTTATTATTATAATTTACGTAATTCGTTTTTTAAATTTTTAATATTATTTAAAAAAATAGCCTTTTCGTTAAATTATACGTTTCGAATAATAATAACTTTATTAATTAAAAGTTCCAAATTTTATAAATATTTATAAATTAGTAACCGACAAAAAAGTTAATTTATATTTTAGGATTTAATTTTTAAAAATTTTATTCCTTTTTTATAATAATAACCGTTATAATATAAATTATATAACCATATATTTATAAATAAATTTATTAAGGTTTTTAATTAAGTATTATAATATTGTTTTTATACGTTTAATAAATATAATAAATTTCGTATAAGTTTTATTAAAAAAAATATATTTAATTAAAAACGAAAATAATTTAATATTATTTCGTATCGTAATTTTATTTTTTAATTATATCCTTTAAATGTTTTATATTTCCGTTTTAAGTTTACGTATATAATTTTAAAAGTTTAAGTTTAATATTAAAAAAAAGCGATTAAAATATATTTCGAAATTAATAATTTTTTAAAATTTCGTTATCGTATTTAAATATTTACGGATAAATTTTATTTGAATTTTTAAAATTTTTAAAAAATATTAAAATACCGTAATTAATATATTTTACTTTCGATTTTTAAAGTAAATATCCTAAATAAAACTTAAGTATCTGTTAATTATAAATATAACGTATTTATATTTTTTAAAATTTTTTTCGAAATTTATGAAATCGATAATAATTTATTTTTTTAATCGGAACGTTTTTTTTTTCGGCTTTCGCCGTATTTACCATTTAATTTTTACTTTATTACATATTTAATATTCGACCGTTATAAGATTTTTTAAACGGATTTCCTTTATATAAGATTATAATTAAGTAATTATTTCGGATTTTAAATATTTTAATTTTAAGTATTATACCGTACTGTTACCGGTTTACGGTAATTTCGTTATATATAAATTAACGTTTCGTTTATAAGTTATTAAGGTTCTTTACGGTATTATTAAGTTAATATTTTCGATAATAAATTAATTAAATTTATTTATTAATATAATAATTACCTGATTAAATTTATTTCGAATAAAATTATTATTTTTTTAATTATTTTATTAATACTTTTTTTATCTAAGTTACTGAAAGGATATTAAATTATACGCGAAATTTTCGTAATAAATTACGTTATATAAACGTAACGTTTTCGGGCTTATAGGGCTTTAAAATAGGACGTTTATTTCGCCGTATTTATTAATTAGGACGAAATTTTTTTTGGCATATATTTTGTTACTTTAAATCGTTATTATATATTTTAGGAACTTATTCATAAAATTAAAAATATATAACGTAAATTTTATATTTAAAATAAATAAATTTTTTAAGGAATAAAACGTAACGTTTATTATATTACGTTAATTAAAAATTAAAAAATACGTTAAAATTTGTTTTATTTTTTTAAAAAATTTATTTACTTTTTAAATAATTAATTTTTTTATATTTTTAATAAACGGTTAATTATTTTCTTTAAGAATTAATCGGAAACCATCCGGTTTTGGATTAATATTAAAACTTTTTTATTAAGTTTAAATTTTACTGGAATTTTATTAAAAAACGCGTAATAATATTAAGGTAATTTATGTCTAAGGTTTAGATACGCTTTATACCGAATCCTTTATATATTTAATTTTTAGCGTTTCCGTTTATTGTTATTATTATTTCGGTTTATATAGGATCCTTTCCGATTATTTCGTTTCGGCCTTTTTCTAGGGGTCCTTTTATATAGTTAATTATTAATATCCTTACTTTCCTTTTAATTAGGATTATCTTAATTTAAGGGGTTTATAAAAGCCCCGTAAAAAGTTAAAAACGTTACCTTAACATTTTACTAATTATTATAAATTCGTTATGGTTTAATAGTTTAAAAAGTTGATTTTAACTTTTAGGTAATTAATCGTTTTTTTTTAAAAATTTTCCCGTTTAAAAAATATAAATAAATTCGATTAATTAAATATAATCGGTATTATTATTATACATAATTAATTCGTTTAAATAACCGGTATAATCCTTTTGGAAATATTATAACGTTAATTTTAAATTATAATTTTTTATTACTTCGTTATTTATTTATTAAACTTTTTAATAACTTTCGGAACATATTTTAATCGTTTTTTATATTTACGTTTAATATTTATAAGTAATTAATTATCGTAAATTTTTCCGGTTTTTATAATTTAAAGTATTAATTTTTTAAATCGTTATTTAGGCTTAAATAAATTTGTTTAATTAATAAGGAAATATTATTTAAAATTTATTTTATAAATTTATTAAAACTTTTTCGGAAAATTTTATATTTTCGATTTAAATAAATATAAATCGTAAAATTTTAATTATAAGCTTATTTATTTTTGTTCGTTATTTCGAAAATATTTATTAAATTATTTATTCGATTAACTTTTTCGATTTATAATTTTTTCGGAAAATAAATTAACTTTTTACGTCGATTAATAAAATTATTTTTATAAATAAAAAGTTATATCGGGCGGCATAAGTTTAATAAGCCATAAAAAGTTCTAATTAAGGTTAATATATTTTTACAAATTATATCCTTTAACTTTAGTTTTAAATTTGTTTTTAAATTTATTTTAATTTTTAAGATTATTATAAATAATTATAAACGTTATCGGTACGGTTATTATTATGGTTAATAAAAGGTATATAAATAATTATTACTAATATGTGGCTTATATTTTCTTAATAATAATTAATTAATTAATAATAACGCAAATTAAACGAATAAAACTTTTAATTATTAAATATAGGGGTTATTAGCGATATTATATTATATAACTAGTTATAAGCGCTTTAAAACGCGTACTGCACTTTAAGGTAATCTGTCCACGGAACATATATGGTCCGATTAGAGGGAGCCTTTCCGTATCTGGAGTGCTAGCGCACCCCTGCTAGCTGACACCTGCAAGTAATTATGGAATGCAACATAATTCATGGCCTTTATATCTGGCAAGTTACGTACGTTTTCGTAACGCGTACTGATTTTTGACGTAGTCTAGTTACGGAACATATATGTTCCGATTACAGGGAGTCTTTCCGCATATGGGGTACTAGCGCACCGCCTGCTAGCTGACAAATATTGTGGGATTCCCGGAATAAGGTTATTCCGGAGTACTTACAGAGCTCCTAGCCTTGATGACTAACAACGCTACCCCTTTTCCGCAGAGACCTAATAGTAGCATTTAACAGCAAAGGTATTAAAATTTGATGGTACAAAGATCTTGCTAGCTACATGGCTTCGACTGGAATGAAGGCAGGAAAATAGCAGGAAATCTACAAGAGGCCAATGTTCCTGTTCTTTCATTCCCCAATGGCTGTCCATCTCGACTCTCCAGGACTCAGAAAGAGGCGGGAGACAGAAAGGCTCATGCCAGCGTCTCCTAGGTCTAGTGAAGCTCTTGTTCAACGGAGTCCCTGACGTGAGTGAAGTTGAGAATGTCATCCGTTGAGACATAGAAGATGTGGTTGATTCCATGCGATGACGAGACGGTGAGCTGGCTGTCAGTTGCGACCTTTGGACTGCCCTCAAATATTTTGTAGTCGCCCCATC
Organism: Monosporascus sp. MG133; assembly: GCA_004155925.1. Taxonomy (NCBI): domain Eukaryota; kingdom Fungi; phylum Ascomycota; class Sordariomycetes; order Xylariales; genus Monosporascus; species Monosporascus sp. MG133. Next base: position 173,106 of record QJNX01000011.1, on the reverse strand, counting down.
CGCGGTCGTCGTTGTCGACGCTTCCATCTTTGATGACCCTGCATAAATTATTGGAATTATCAGTGTAGTACAGGTAGGCCTTGCCGTCGTAGTACGTAACGGCCATGGAGGTCAGGGGCTTGGCGTTGCCCGTGGATTCAATGTCGGTGGCTATAGTTCAAGCTACGGTTAGCATCCGGGAGGTTCGAACAGAGGAAATATCGTCATAGGGGTAGGGACAGTGTTTCTGGGTGTTCAGGATCGCCTACATTGCCCCCCAGTCACATTGAACTCCTTCAGGTGATTCTGCAGCAGCTCCTGGTAGACGACGCTGCGTTGGGCGCACTTGGTGTTGTACCACGCAGCGAGCGAAGAATTGAGAGACACGTCCTGATATTGGAGATAGGTTGAATTGTTCCCGGACACCAAGTCATACTCCTTGAGGGTAACCTGGCCTTTGGCAGCACCGCTGTAGTATATTTGAGCTTTTGTCAGCTTCCCTAATCCTTTCTGCTTGTCATATAGCACTTACGAAAGGTAATATATCCAAGCTTTGTCTCCGGTTGAACACATAGAAACCTTCTTGTTGGCCAAGTCGGTAGAGGTGAGTCTCTGGTAGACGGGGGCGACCAGAGAGATGTTGTTGGTTGTAGCCGGTGAAGAGTTGTTAGACTTGGGAATAGTCATGGCGGCAACTATGTTGATGCCGCGGAAGGTGCAAGTAGCCATCTCGGACGGGCTGAGAATGTAGCCACTGTAGTCGTTTATGTCTGCGGCCCAGAACTTGCTCTGGTCATCGCCACTATAGTCTCCAGCCCTCAGAGACAAGGCTGCCTGGGCATTGGCCGTATTGTAGTACAGATTGATGACCTTGCCATTGGGCACACTTTCGTTGACAGTGGCTGCGACGGCAGACATTTCGGGTAGTAGTGGAAGCGAAGCTGGGGTTGAGTGTAAAAAGCAGAGGTGGGAGATTGTGTCTTTCGGTTTGGGATAATTGATATTGATCAGAAGGCGGGACGTGGGGATGCTGCTTGTCATAAATCGAATTCCAAGTCATCGACAAGGAAGTCTGTTGCGATCCTAATATAGTCGCTAGCTCCTCCCACCCCACTACTTGGATGGTAGGCATTCATCCAGATCGAGATCCACCACCATCGCCCCGAGGCACGGCGTGTCGAGCATTCCCGATGTTTGAAATTAACTGCTGTTCACACTGCTGTTGGATTTAACACAGAAACCATCAGAAGAATATACGGTTAGTATCCCAATGGACATCCTTCCTCAGCGTCCTCGCTCTGCCCTCAGCTCCCCCTCTCCGCCTCTCTTATCTCAACTCCCGCACCTACAGAGAGGATATGCGTCATCATTTCTCTTGGTGATACCCGAATTGGGGCAGACGATGGCCGTGACGTGGGCAGAATGCAAGTTGAGCTCTGCTGTTCACTACTGCCCCCTGTGCGCCAAGGGCAGCTATTGCAATGAAGACACCGTCGAAGGGAGGCCAGATCTTCACGGATAGTCGTCCGTGGCTGGTTGGGCGAAGTCACATGTGATGAAGTCTCCGATTGTCTGTGCCGGCTATCGTCAATAAGTGGTGTCGTAGGGATTATCCTGGTTGGTCATCCTGGAGGTGCATCAGGCATATGCATGCTGCAACGTAGCAGGCGGGTCGACAGAGCTCAGCGGTTGGGTGCTCATAGTGATTCAACTGCCATGAAGAAGAAGACACTGCACACACTTATAGGCTCATGCGGGTTCGGCACTCCCCGCTCGAGAATTGACGGTCTGCGAGGCCGAAGGGGGTTGCAGCGGAGCATCTCGTCTGACCACCACTGCATCGATAGTCGGGGCATCCGGCAGATGGCAGGTACTTGAGAAGGAAGGCGCCACACACTACGGGGGGGGTATTTCTACTGAAGCTCAGGGCTTGACTTGTACCTAATATCATCATCATTAGACCACCCAAAAGAACTTCTTGTTTTCTCCGGCGCCATGCTTCGTAAGTTCATCCCGGCGTTATGATATGTGATGGCTCGGTCGAACGCTATATCGAGGAGCGCGCGTATTGCCCACCAAACCAGCTGCATGTCGACAAAACAAGTCACAATCTAGAACATCTATTGGTTCGGAGAGAGAGGAGAGGCGAGTCAAAAGCGAGAATGGTGATGGCAAGGTTGCACTGCCAGACGGATTTGGCGACTCACCGCTGAGCTACTGACAGTTTAGGCTGCCTCAGGACTTTTACTATGTAGTAGACTATGTAGTAGCAGTTGAGAGATAAGTCGCTCGAAGTCGTGAAGGGAGCGCCCGCAGAGTGTGTTATCAAAAGATACACGCCAAGTACGGGCGTCGTCAACCGCTTTTACTGCCTCTTGACTTCATTGCATAACCGTTTGGCTATCGTAGTAGGCGAATTTAACCATGCAAGTAAACGAACCTAGACTTCAGCTCCTCGTTATACGGTACAATGCAACATTTCTGAATGGGATGCCATCCTATTACATAATCAGCCCTGGCTTATGAACTGCGGACCGGAGGGTTACGAGACGTATCACCTTTTAGCCTGGCCGTTGTGTCACTTAGTGGCTTCAAAGGAAGGGAAATAGAGAGGAGGAAAGAGGGGAGAAAAAGAAGGGGAGAGAGACACAAGGACAAGGTTGCTCCGCGTCTATATGAGTATGTGAGACAAGTATGACTATCTGACTACAAGAGAAAAGGCTCATAGTTCTTCTGTCCTCTTCAACAATTCAGACTTGCACAATACTCACCAACAGCCAGCATCCCCACAATGGTCATCTTTTCTGGAGGCAAGAGCGTGGCCATCAACTCCCCCCGCCATCTCACCATCCGCCATGCCAGGAAACTTGTGAGGGCAGCACGGAAGATCGAGGCCAAGAGGCTCAGAATAGCAGCGGATGACGGCGACGACAGGGATGACGAGCCTCGGCTCCCGGGCGAGGAGAAGCTCAACTCGTACTGGGCGCCGCGGCTTGTGGCAGGTCCTCGTCACAGTATTAACGTCACTCAGACGATCAACACCGACAACCGCAAAGACAAAGAGCTTACCCTGACGGCTGGGCAGGACTTCTTGGTCGATGCGCCGCAGTTTTCCCTGCCAGAGGGCAGCGTACACTCGGTCTACCCGCCTTCGGGCTACAGCGATGACCACCGCATTCTGCCCCATGTGGTCCTGACGGACCCCCATCTGCCATGGGAGCGGTACGGGAGCTCCAAACCCAACAGCGATGCCGCTGCCACTTCCGCCGCCGCAAAATCGGACAAGCCGCCACGCAACCGTGTTCCTTGGCTTGTCGTCTTCTCCTTCTCGCAGGACGAGCTCAGGCTGCCGCCCGAGGATCTTGATGGGCCCAACAACATTTTCCGCAACACCAGCGCCGGCGTGGCCAAGCCAGTTAAGCAGTCGTCGACTATGGCGGTCAATATGAGCATTGAGGATCTCTGGGTGGTAGCTCCTGACAAAAGCCACGACGTAACGACCCCGATCGCCACAAAATTGGGCTATCCAGACACCATGAAGAAGCAACGCGGCGACTTTATCTTCGTTAAGCCGGAGCTGTTCACCAGCCTATTCTCGCCATTCGATAAGGATGGCACGAGACAGGTGCCGCCGAATCCCAACACACTGCCGTACCAGTACCTTGCCCATGTGCGCAAGATCAACAGCTCCGGCATGGCCCTGGCCGGAGTCGAGGACACGGCGGTCTTTTCCATCGTCGTGGGCAGCAGGTCTGGGCAGCTGGACAATGTCATGCCAACCACCATGACGGTCCACCTCGTCTCTATTGAGGGCGTCGAGGAAATGACCTTCCCTATCCACACCCGATACGTGGCTTTATGCTCGCTGTACAGCTGGAACTACACCGTCATGCCGCCAAATACGGTGAATGTGCCCGACGCCTTTGAGCACCTTGGCAGCACGCTGGACCAGCTCCGTGCCCCGGAAGAAGTAATTAAACCGCTCAGAGTCTCACAAGACGGAGTCGCCAGGCGTATTGCCAGCCGTCTTGACGACGGATACACTTTGGTCAAGCACCAAACCCAGACGGGTGAACCGACTATTGCCATTTTCCGGGGGGCCCTTACGCCTACCTTTGTCCATCCTCTCGACAACCTGAACAAGTGCTCTAACTCGGGAGTCGACCTGCAGATCCTCGACAAGGAGATTGGCATTATGGATATCACGTACTCCGTCGCATGGCAGGTCGGCCGCACAATGGCCCTCGGTGACGAGTCATTCACGGCTGCCCTTGGCCGTCTCCGGGCTACCATCGGCAAGGAGAGCATCCAAGCCGCCAAGTTGCGCACAATCAAGGACATAGATGAGACGAGTATCCGCACCCGCAAGGAAGTCCTTGGCGATCTCCCGGGAGTAGTGGAGAGCCTTGCTGCCATCCATATTGGGCGTGGCTTACCGCCACGGCCACCATCGTTCGGCGATAGCTCGAGCTCGCCGCCCTTAGAACCTCTTTCTTCCTTTGCACCAGGCGGCCCAAAAAAGCGCTGGCACCGCCGTAGGCTGGCGAGGACGGAGATCCCCAATTTGTCTTTTACCGCGCCCTTAATCGAGGAGAAATACCCCGAGGAAGCGTTGGCTGTGGCCCGCTCGCTCGCCCAGAGCAGCGATGGGGCCATCTACGACGAGACCAACGACCCGGTTTCGACCGACTGGATGATTGTGCTCTCGTGGCTGGTCGACCGCATGTTCCTGGCTGGAATGCCAGCCCACTGCCTCATCACCGATCCCAGCCATCTGGGTCACGAAAGCCTTCGCTTCTTCCACATCGACCCCAACTGGATCGATGCCCTTATCGACGGCGCGCTGAGCCTTGGCAATCACATGGGCACCGACCTTGATCGCGTAGCCATTAAACAGACGCTCAACGACTATATAAACAACGTGAACCTGAAGACGGGTCTGAAAACGCAGATTCCGACTTGCGGCTTCTACCTTCGTTCGGACCTCGTGACCATGTTTCCGGACCTCCGCGTCGAAGTCTTGCCAGAGGCTTCCGCTGATATCGAGAGTCTGCCCCCCGGCACACCACTGCTTCGGCACGAAATTGTCACTGACGGCGTCATGATGGGGCTCATAGATAGGGTGCCGGGCTCTCCACAGTTCGGCAGGCTCGCCTTCACGCAGCCGCCGCATCAACAGCGCTTTGCCGTCGCCAGGGGTCTCGACGCCACGATGGTGAAAGTTGATATCCGGCGGCAGTACACGGTAGACAAGAAAATCCGCGAAACTGACAAGAATCGGTGGGACGCGCTCAAAGAGTACGTCTATCACCCGAACGGAGATCAGTCCACTGACAATATCTTCATCTGGGACTCCAAGCCCGGCACGGGCCTCAACGACCTGCGTATCTTGCGCCTGCCGCGCGTTGCCAAATTGCAGTGCGAGACGCTGCAGGAGCTGATGCCCAAATACAAGGACGGCGACAAGGAGAAGCCGTACTTCAACGATAACATGGCCACGTCGGCGTTGCTGGCTATGCAGCTGAACGATCCTATCTACAATCTGACGATTGATCTAAAGGGCACACGGGCAGCTATGGCGGGTCCGGACACGAGCTCGGAAAAGCCCAACGGCCCCAGGACGCTGAAGCAACTCGCGCCGGTTCTAGTCAACAAACCCAGGAACATTGACAACGATAAAAGCGGCGGCAATGGCAAGCTGCCTCACTCCACCTCCTGGGACGATGCGGACAATGCTACCGAGTGGAAATTCGAGCGCCACAAGAACTACGCTGCCACAGAATCATTTACCTCGGTCCACCTGGCACCCCACATTCGCACTCTTGCCAGTGCGCCAGCACGAGGTTTGGACTCCGTCCTACAGATTAAGCGCGACGACTTAGGTGGTGTGGCCTCGCCGCCCAAGTATAACATCCAGATCACCAGCAACGTTAAGGGAGGAACTTCCTTCATCTTGCTGGAAAGGCCGAACCTGGCGCAAGATCTCATCTTCTCGATCCAGGTATCACAGGACCCCAGCAACCAGTATAAACTGGTCGAGCTGGATCTGACCATCAAGCTTGGGCGGCCTGCCTCCTTACCATCCGACCCGGTCTACCTGATGTTGCGCTACGACGGGCCAGGGAGCCATATGCTAACCAACCTGCGCTTTAACGTACTTCCCGTGAGCACGGTCGTCCAGGGTATACAGTGCCTACAACTGCGGGTGCTGCCGCGGGCCGCCAGGGGGTCGATCGACATGAAGTGGGTGAACGAGCTGGGGTTCCTACTTGGGCTGGCAAAGATCAACGACATTCCCACGATCTCCTCGCAGCTGAAAGTGCAGTCACGGGCTTGGTACTGCCGCGACCCCAACAATCCACGCATTGATCTAAGTAACACATATCCTATTGCCAACCCAGATACACTTGTGACCATACGTAATAGAAGCTAAGTACACCCGGTCTCCTCAGGACTAGGGTAGGTAGATCAGAATTCGTGGGAATTAGCTCCAGGGCAAGGATTTTTCGTAGTCACGGCTACAATATCGGGCTCGTTGGAGAGAGTCGGCCCAAAAAGAAAAGAGGGGAAGAACAAACGAGGGGGGGCTGATGGGTAGTAGGAAGTATCACCACTACTCACAATTCGTTAAATTGATCAATCCTTCGTTTGCTGCAAGATCTGAGAATTCTCTTATCCGTGTGCTCTACGCGATTAGCGACCAAGAGTGCCCAAGCAATATCCCCTTTTCCCCTCGCACCCTCACACCACACCAAAGCCCCTCTTTCCCCTTGATGCTACCTGGTATTGACAATTCCTTATCCTCATGTAAGTCATGGCCTTGAACCTCCGCAACTTCCTTTCTCGGACGAGTGCGCATGCTCATGCAATGTGATGTCTCAAAGTCCAACGGGCATGGCTGTTCAGCTTGGATCCGGAGGACACTCTCTAAATGATTTATCTATCAAGATACTCAAGCCTCAGTCACATATCAACACTCATCCAGGCAAATGGAGACCCACCACTAAACCTGCGACTGGTGTCGTATGAGACCCTGACATCACACACTGAAGCATATATGGCTGAAGAAGAATATATTATCAGGTTGACCTCTGAAGAGATCCTGTCTAGAAAGGAAGGTAATAAAGCCTCCTTAAATACACATAAAACAGCTATAATTGAAAAAAAGCGATACCGGGACTTCGAACAACGCATCTAATATTGCAACTACTAGTTGTAACGCTAACTAAGCCATAACGTTATTAACAGGCTTAGACCTTAGTAAGGTCTAACATACCCCCCCAGCTATTAATTAACAGCTAAAGCTTTTGTAAATCTGAATATTCCCTAAAAAGGAAGAATAATGATGGTTAATTAAACAAAAAGGCAGAAAATATAAAAAGTTGGAATACCGGAACCTGGTTATCTTTCAAAATGCCCAGGCTGCGGAAAACTTTTAATAGGATTTAAACCTATATCCTTAGGTATTATACCCTATTATCTTCCCATTAAATCATAAAAGCTTTATTAAAGAATTAACCTAATAACCAGGTAGTTAAGATAATTTAAGTTTCGGTATAAAGGAAAAAAACGGTAAAAGTAAATAATAAAGAAAATAAAAATAATAGTTTTTTCTTACTATAAGGTAATAACGTTATTATAACGAAACTTCTTTTAAATTCTTTTAAATTTTTAAAGTAACGTTTTAAAAAAATAATAATTATATAAATTTTTAATAGTTTTAAAACTTAAATGGCTTAATAAAGCTATCCGTAATTATAACGTTAATAAATAGTTATTCGATATTAATTTTTTTCGTAACAAAGGTTTGCCGGAATTAATAATTATAAGTATTAATGTATTTTAATTTCGTAATTAAACGTACCGTTTTATTAATAACGAACCGTATCGTTTATTTATTATTTATTTAAATAACTAGCTTTTTATTTAACTTTAAGTTTAAAACCTTAAGAAATATCTGGATAAAAATCGTTTTTTTTATATTTTAAAAAAAGGTTAACAATTTTATTTCCGTACTTAAAGTAATAATTATATTCTATTTATTAACTTTTTAAACTATAGGTTTTTTAAAAAGCGATATAACGAAATCCTGGAAACTTTTACGGTTAAGGTTTTCCGTAAATAACGCGTTATTCGAGCAAATTATTAATCGTACGTTAAACTTTTCGTTACTATTATATTATATAACGAAGTAAGATAAAAAATATTTATATAATAGGATTTTATCGAAAGCTTTATAATAAATAAGGCCTAAACTTTTATTATATTATAACAAATAAAAAACAGTTTTAATAATATCTGGGAAAATAATAACCGTTTTATATAATAAGCTGCCGATTTTTTTAAAATATTTTTCCTTCGAAATTATAAACGTTTTACCTTTATATTTTTGTAATTCTTTTTATTTAAAGATTTTAAAATAACGTTTTTAATTTAGGAAAAGTTAAATCGTAAATATATCGTTTTTTAATAAATATTTTGCATTAAGTATAACTTTTTAACTTTACGATTACGTAAAATACGTATTTTAAGGAACTATTATAACCTTTTAAGATTAATAATATAAAAACGTTACGTTAATTTCGTAAAAAAACTTTTTACGCGTACTATATTTCGAGCTTTATATATGATAAATATATCGTTAACGTAAAAAAATAACGTTAACTATCCGTTAATTATTACGTATAAATTATCCGGCATTAATTTTAAACGTAAAGCCTTTAACTCTAAAAATAGGTTCCGTTATTATAAAAATAATAATTACCTTAATTCGTATAAAGCTTTTAAAAGTTTTAAATAAAAGTCCGGATGTATAAACCCTTATAAAAAACGTACGTATATTAACTTATTAATATAATTATATAAAAATGTATTAATAACGTTAAATTAACGTAATTTAAAGTTAAATTAGCTTATAATAATTATTAATATACGAAAAACTTTTTTGCTAACGTAAATTTATAAGCGTTAAACTTTTAAAGTATTTTATTTTTATTAAATTTATAAGTAAATATTTGTATTAACGGAAGGATACCGTTAAAACCAACGTCGTTAATTACCTTTTATAATATGGTAATAGTAATTAATTACTTTATCCGATATATTTAATCCAATTTCCGTTACGTAATTGTTTTTTAATTTTCGGCGTACCGGTATTAAATTTTTTTTTGCCAGTTTTTAGACGCGGTAAAAGAGTTATTACGATAAAGGCGTTCCGGCTTAATTGCTGCCGAAAAAACGGCATTAAAGGTAGTTTCGTTTATGTTATATTTTTTAATCCTTAATTATAATTTATATTAACCGAAGGTAATTCTTTTTATTTCTTTTTTTAGTTTTAAATTTAATAATGATTAAAAGATTTAACAAATTTAATTTGGTACGACGTTGTTATAATCGGAAAAGATTTCATAATGTATCTTAAGTTTTTTCCGGTAATAATGTGTAATATTGTTAATAACTTAAATTTTTAAAATTTAAAGTAACTTTCGATATAGGTAGTTTTTATAAAATGCCTTTGCTTGTCGAATTACCTAATTTTTTTAAGAAACGATCGGGGTTATTTTCGGAATTGCTGTTAACAGCCGAATTAAAGGATTTTTTTTCCAAATTACGGTTTTCGTCTATCCCCTTAGTTTCTTATAAAGCTTCCTCATTAGGATTATCTGTAACTATTACGATGGTGTTATATATAGGTTTTTCGTTTTCGATAAACGAATTTTATATTGCCGTATTATTTACTTCTTTAGTACCGCTTATATTAACGAGGTTATTATTAAATACAGCTTTTAAGGTCTTTAGAAAAATTATTACTTTAGGTAAGATGGGGATGTTATCGATCTAATCGTTTAATTTCATAATTTTAAACGACAACTTTTGCGGCTAATTATTATAATACTTTTTTATTTCGTTAAAGGTAACGTTAAGAACGATTATAATACGTTACTACGAAAAAGTCTATATTTAATATACGTTACTAATAACGTATTTAACGAAATAACCGATATATACCCTGGGGTTTATTGTTTTTAAGCATTTTTGTTATAACCTGAAGGCTTGGCTCAAAAACAAAGGGTCGGAAAGTTCGAGACTTGTTTCCGACGTAGGTCCTGGGTCACGTAATTGGTTTAAAGGACTTAAAGGCCTTGGCATTTTAAGCCTTTTAAGCCTGCGATAAATTTAAAGGTTTTAACGCGCTTAAGGGTTTGAACTGCTGAAGTACCTGAAGTTAAAAGTAGTCTATATACGTTCGTTTTTTTTTATAGTTTAGATAATACCAGTTTATAATATAATTTGGTTACCTATATTATTTTTTACATTTGTTATTATTAAACGTAATTATTTTTTTAGTTTATTACTTAGAATTTTATAATACCATTATTAATATAAATCGTATAAATAAAGTTTAATAATTAATTAAGTTAGTTAGCCGTTATACGTTTTAAATTTCTATTTAATATTACTGTTAAATTTAAAATAACATGTTAAACCGTTACTATGTCGGATATTTAGGAATTTATTACCTAATAGTATAAAGATATGATCAGAAAGTTCGAAACGGTTATTTAGCGCTTTAAGGCTTAAATTAATATTATCCAAATTAGCGAGATTAAAATTAAGCCCAAAAAATCCGAATCTTACGATAGGAAAGGTAACGTATAAAGTTTCCTTATTTAGGTACCTATTTATTTTCGTTTCGATGGAGTTATTAATAAAGCCTATAAGATCTTTATAATTATAACGTTTTTTAAGGGCGACGTCCGGGATTAGTTTAAGTTTATTTTACGAGATTACTTAGAAAATGGGAAGTCGGATTAGTAATAAGTTACTAGGAATTTTTTTAATATTATCTTAATTTCGAAAAAAAAAATTAAAAATTAATTTCGGAAACATAAACAAAAAAAAGATTATAACATAAAAAATTTTCTGTTTAAAACAAAAAGGATTAATATTTAAATACGTAATAACGTTTAAAAATTTTATAACTAGAATAAAATAAGTAAACGAAAAAAACGATAACTGAATAAATAATTTTATTAAAGCTTTAAAGGATAACGGTAAGGACGAAAATGTTAAAATAATGCGCTTTATTAATTTAAATAAATATATTATAAAGGTAATTAAAGCCGATAACCGATAATAGAAACGAGGGTAAAAACGAAGGGGATAGTTTGTTTCTAGACCTAGGTTTATAGGAACTAACTAGAATAAGAAATACGACATATTTTTTATTACTTATGGAACAGCCTTAGGACCTATAGAATTAGACATAATATAAAGAAATGATTAAAGCCAAATTAAGTGCTATAATTACGACAAAATAGAGTATATAAAAAGTTAATATAAAGCCCTTAGGAAATAATAACGTAACGGTTAGACCTTAATACCGGAGGGATAACCAAGAAATAAAAAGGCCGTTATTTTCGGTATGGTTAGGAAAAGGGAAAACCCTAACTTATTTCCAGAAGTGCGAAAAGGGTTACGAAAAGTTAAGACATTTTTCCAGGCCGCAATTATACGATACGTACCGTTACGTCCGGCCCGATAGTTACGTAATGGCTGCAGGAATATAAGGAATAAAAAAAGTTGATGCCAGAAAGATTAATATTTCGTACGTAATAGAAAAAGTAATAACGATAAAAATAATGCGAGTTAAATGAATAAATTTAAAAGTACTAAGGTTAAGACGAAGCCTTATGTTTAAAAAAGCCCGATCGATATGGGAAATTGTACGTTATTTATTATAAAAGGATTTATTATTTACGATGTGAAAAATAATAAAGGTATATTTAATAATAAGTTACGCGTATATATAAGTAAGGATTTAATTTTAACGCCTAAACCGGAAGCGATTTTAGGGACCAAAAATGGTATAATGTTTACGTACTATGGCCATATAAAACGATATTAACGTTATTATAGCGTTAGGAAGTTGGCCGAAAGAAAAGAATAGTTCCGAATAAAATCCTATATGTTATTACGAATAATGCGATTATAAAACGTAAAAAGAATAGATTTATTAGATAGTAATGAAGGTATAACGAGAAGTGGTAAATAACTTATATTTCCGACGTACTTACGCCGATAACCCCGAGGAAAAAGGAGAGATAGAAAGGGAGATCGGAGAACGTTTGATAAAAATGGCCTAGTATTTTATTTAATGTTAGGAACGTTAAGAGTATTAGGATTAACCGATAACGATAAATGAGGAGTGGGCTATAGCGATAAATTAGTTGGAAGAAGCCGAAATTTTTAAAGAACAATTTATTAGCTTAACGAGTTAAATAAAACGATATAAGGAGAAAATCTTCGAATTAAAAGTTTAATTATACCGATAAAAAAAGTAATTAAAATAATTATAGGTATAAATCCTAAAAGAAAAACGTTACTTATAAGGAAGTTAGGGGCTGGTAAAAGTAAAGGGAGTTAATATACCTTTTTTAAAAGAATTTTATGCACGATAATAAGGAGGATAAAGATTTTTTTTATTATAATTAAAATACTAATTAAGAAAAAATGGTATACCGTTATGGTAGATTACGGAACCGATCCGAATTATATTAAACCGGAGGTAATTAACAAATTACGTTTGTTATAGAAAAATAAAGCCGAACTTTATCAAGTTAAAAATGTTAAAGGTATTAAATTTACTTACGATAACGGATAAATCAACCGCAAAAGTAATTATTTCAAAACCTATATTTAAGGACGAAAATAAATTATTAATTGAGATATTATTTTAATACGGAATTACGATATAATTTTCCGTAAAAAAAGGTTATATTAATATAACTTTTTGATTAATTAAAGGATTAACTAAGTAAAGTTTATTTTACTTTTTATCGATAAAGAAGATTTAAAAAATGAATTTTATTATTTAATTAACGACGATAACGGTAAGTATAAGTATAAAGATACGATAAAAACCTTAATATTTAAAGGAATACGATATATATAAAAGAAAAAGCGAGATAAATATATACGATACGTTATTATTATAACTAAAGCATAATTATATAAAAGAAACGACGATATATAACATTAACCTTAAAAGCTAAAAAAATGGGTAAAGTATTATTATAATATGATAAATACGAAGGATTTTTAAAAAAGTAAATAAAAATAAAATTTTTAAAATATAATAAATAAGATTACGAAATAGTTTTAAAAAATAATAAAACGATTACCTTTTATTTTATATATAACTTAAATTAATAAAAGTTGTATATATTACGGGAATATTTTAAAGATAAGTTCCGAAAAGGATATATTAAACATTTTAAGTTATTAACGGAATACTTTATATTTTTCGTACTAAAAAAATAAAAAAAGATTACGGTAAACAATTAATTATAAATAATTAAACGATATTATAAATAAAGATTATATATTTTTCCCTTTAATTATTAAAATAACACAATATTCTGACGAAATTAAATAATTTATTACCTTAAATTTACGGGACGGATATAATTTAATTCGTGTTAAGTTAAAAAAAGCAGAAGATAACTTTTAAAATTAAATACGGATTATACGAATATTTGATAATATTATTTGGGTTTATTAACGTACCTGTAACGTTTTAAAGGCTAATTAATTACGTATTATACGAATATTTTAATATTTTTATTATTTATTATTTCGATAATATTTTTATTTACTTAAACTCGGTAAAAAAATACAAAAAATCTATTTATAAGGTTTTTTAGGTTTTATAAAACGTTAAATTTTTAGTTAACGCCGAAAAAAAATAAGTTCTATAAGTAAAAAATATCGTACTTAAAATACGTTATTATTTTAAGATATATTAAAATGGAGCTTAAGAAAATAATAATCATTTAAAAATAAAAAGTATCCGTTATAATTACCGAAATCCAGGTTTTCTTTAAATTTGTTAATTAATACCCGAAGTTTATTTATAACTTTAATAAAATTGTAATATTTTTATTTAACCTAATTAAAGAAAAACCGAGTTTTAATAAATAGCCGAAATAAAAAAAACTTTTTAAAAAATTAAAAACGTAATTATTAACGACCTAATATTAATTATATATAACTTAAATCGTTCGATAAAGTTAAAAACCGATGTTTCGGATTATACGTTAAGCTGAATAATCGGATATAAAGATAATTAAGGTAATTTATATCTTATTACATTTTATTCTTATAAATTAAAAAAGCCGAATTAAATTATGTTATTTTAAATAAAGAACTTTTAATTTTTATTAATACCTTTAAGGATTTTAAATATGATCTTAAAAAAGTTTATCTTAAGTTAAGGTATATATAAACCATAAAAACCTTATCCGATTTATTACCACCCGAAAATTAATAGGACAATAATTCCGTTATGTAAAATATTTTTCGGAATTTGATTTCGTTATTATTTATAAATAAGGGTTGGAAACCGATAAAGCGGAAGTTTTTAATAAACGACCAAACCTAAAAAAGAAAATGTTTAAAGTTTTATATTAAATATTTAACTTAATAAAAAAAATATATATAATTATAAAAAATTGTAATAATTAAAATAATAATACCTAACTTATACCAGAAAATTTAATAATATAACGATTAATTAACAGAAAAATAAAAGACTAACAAAACCTAAATACCAGAGGAGTATTAAAAAAAACTAACACGCGAAATACACGAATACCAGTTATACGGATATTTCGGAATTTATAAAACTATAAAACGATTATAGCGCATATATTACTTTCCGAAAATAAAAATAACAGTTAAAAAGGTTTTGCAAAAATGCGTCTTATGCAATAAAATTAAAGTACAATATTATAAACCATACGGAAAATTATAATTATTACTAATCGCAAAACGATTATAAGATCTAGTTACTTTCGATTTTATTATTAAATTATTATTATCAAAAAATCTAATAACGGTCATATATTATAATAATATTTTTATAATTATAAATCGATATACGAAATTTTTATATTTTTTACTATTTAACGAAAATCTGAACGTAAAATAATTAAGGTATATTTTTTTTAAATATTTTGTTAACATATATAAATTTTTAATAAAAATCGTATCCGATAAGAATAATATATTTATTTTAAAGTTTTCGCAAAGTTTTATGGTATAATTAAGCCTAAATAATAAGCTTTCAAATGTTTTTAAATTATAAACGTACAATTAAATAAAAACAATTTATTAAATATTTAAAACTTACTTATAAAGTTATATTAATTATAAATAAAATAATAAGCTTAAAAAGTTGTTAATAATTTAATTAACTTTTAATATAAGTTATTACAAAAGTATTAAAATAATATTAATTAACGGTAACTTGAGGTTTTTGCCAGAAATTTACAAAAATTATAGAAATAGAAATTTAATTAATATTAAAAGAAATTTTTAAAATAATTTAAATAGTTACATATAAAATTAAAATTAAAATTAAAATTCGTACGAACTTAAATATAAAAATATTATAACCAAAAAAGGTCAAAGAATTAATTTTCTGGAAGGGGGAAATAATTTATTTAGTTATTAAAAATATTTAAATTAAACGGTTTAATAAAGAATTTAACTTTAAATATATCGCATTATATAAAGTTGCAAAAAGAATTTTAACAAATAATTACGAGTTAAAGTTATTGTTTAAAATTAAGTTTTATCCCGTTTTTTATGTTTCCTTATTAAATTTAACGGTAAATATAATTTAAATCTATACGGAACCGGAAAAAGAAGTAATAAAAAACGTACCGCTATAAAAGATTAAGAAAATATTGGAAAATATAAAAAAAACGGAAAAAGATAGTATTTAATCAAGTAAAAGAATTATTTTAAGTTAGAAAATACATAGGAATTTATAGAAAATCTTACGGAAGTTTAATATCTGTTAAGGAACTTTTATTAGCAATATTAAAGGCGTTAGGGTTAAATATATTCCAGTTAAATAATTAATTAGCGCAAGTAACGGCCTATAAGGAGGTGGCTAGTTCGGATTTTAACTGCTGCTGCGTTCTTTTTAACCGTTCGAATTTTTCTATTACCTCCGTACCTTAAATACCACGACGTAATATTTTAATTCCGCGCCGGCGTAAAATTTTATGCTGTTTTTAAAAACGGTTTAATTTATTGGCGGCAGAATAAAAAACTTTTTACGCCTGTTTTTTTTTTACGTTCCAGCCGTTATTTATTATTTAAAATTCGTTAATATTTAGAAACAAAAGAATCAAACCAATTATAAGAACTATTATGTTCGATATATCGAAAACATTTTTTAAAATCGGGATAGGTTTTATAAATTCTTTATTTAAATTTGCAGCGAAAATACGAAATACGGAAAAATATGATAAAATATAAAACTTTAATCCGTTTCGATTAAATTAAAACGTTATTACGCTTAAGTAATTTTTATCTTCCGATACGGTTAAATATAACGATTAAAAATAACCGAAAAATGATATATAAAAAAAAGTTAGTTAATAGATAAATACGATAAATAAATTAATTTTTAAAGGCAAAAATCTTAAAGGAAGGAAATCGTATTATAACTTAAAGGTTTGGCCCAAAAATAAACGGTCGGAAAATTTAAGATTTATTTCCGACGTAAGTTCTGGGTTACGTAACTGGCTTAAAGGATTTAAAAACCTTAACGCTTTAAGCCTTTTAAGCCTACGATAAACTTAAAGATTTTAACGAACTTAAGGGTTTAAGCCGTTTAAGCATCTTAGCCAAAAGTAGTATTTATTCGTTCGTTATTTTCTTATACTTTAAATAATATTAGCTTGTAATATAATTTAGTTACCCAAATTAGCTTTAATATTTATTATTACCAGACGTAATTATATTTCCAGTTTATTGCTTAGATTCCTAGAGTACCATTGCTAATATAAACCGTACGATTAGGGTTTAATAGTTGGTTAAGTTAGTTAGCCGTTACAATTTTGCTTTTTAACGGACTGTTTTCGTAAATACATAAACCTTTAATCTAAATAGGATAACGTTTATAACGTTCGTTTTTAAACCTATTTCGGGGATGGGTATTTTATCCCTTTTAATTATCTATTCGTTAAAGATTTAAATGGGTATTTTTTAACTTCAAGTTTTAATAAGTATACGGTTCGCAATATATATAGTTACTTTAACAGCTTTAAGTTATAAGTTAAAAGGAAGGTTATTGTTAATTATTAGGTAACGTACCTTCGTAATAATTACGCTTCCGGTACGTTTTTAAACGCTTACGGGATTTTTAGTATAAGGTGACATAATTTTATACGAAATTTTCATAATTAAAAGCTATTTCCGGAACTTTCTTCCGAATAAACTTTTTCCGTTTGATACGATCGTTTTAATTTTAATATGTTACTAACTTTTAAAAAAACATTACATTTATTAAAACGGTAATGGCGTATTTTTTATACTTTATAATATAATTAATTTTAATTCCGATAATAAGGTAAATAATAATTAATATTTTCGTACGTTTGTTAAAGGCGTTATTAAATTCGAAAAAGTTACTATATATCGTAACAAAAGGTTAACGTTCCTTAATTTATGGTTTCCGTAAAATTCTTTTTCAGCCTTTCGTAATAATATAATTCTGATAATCGATCTTTAAGGGTAACTAAACTTTCGCTCCGGTAACTGTTTGTAACATTTTCTTAGGGGCCTCAGGATTTAAATAGGTAAGCTTTTTATACCATAATAAAACGTTTCTTTTTAAAAGCTTTAAAAGATCTTTAAAATTATTGCCGTAAAACTTTTTTAACCTATTTATTTCGACGGAATGAACTTTTCGATTAACGGTTTTATAACGAAGTTTTCTTTCTTATTTTCGAGGATAATTTATCTTCGGGTTCGTTTTCGTTTTTCGGGACGCTTTCGATTTCCAGAACCGTACCGTTAGGTTTTTAAGTTACAATAAAAGCTGCTAAAAGGATATTATTGCCGTTATTATTTTCAGGGGTTATTTTAAGATATTATATAACGGACTGGAACTTGATTTATTTAATTTTTGCTATTTACGTTCTTTACGTTTTTGACTTATAATATCCGACGTGGGTTTTATGGTTCTAGTAGATACTGGCCAGCTGAAATAACTTATACGATATTAGGTTAATATATATCTTAGGGATATATAGATATCTTTTTATAAAAAATGGGTAGTTATGCTCTCTGGGGTAGTAAGCACGATTTTTCGCGATTTTTTGCCCAGGATATTTAGGTACTTTCTTCCAGCTAGGAGCTTTCCGCCTACTGTAAAAGGGTATAGGTTAATAAAGTTAACCTTCCGATTTTTAACGTAGAAGTTTAAATATGTGTTTAGCAGCATAAATCTTTTAAAACTGTATCCGGTAATGACGTTATTAACCTGCGGGCTTATTAATAAAAAAGGACCTTTAATGAAAAATATAAAGGTTAATTAAAAAGTTTATAAAATTAATTAGGAAATTTATGAATTCGAATCCTTTTCCGTATACTTAATAACTTGTTTTAACGCTTCGTAACCGTTTACGATACGTTTATTTATCTGGTTTTTAATCTTAAGGTTTTTTATGCAGCTATTAAGCCTAACTTTTAGGCAAATATAAAAATATTCCTTAAAATATATATAATATCGCAACAATATTATCGGTTAAAATAATCGTAACGGTTTTTATTCTGGTTATTATTCCTATCCGGAACGTGTTAAAAAGGTTCCGTTTAATTAAAGGCTTTTCTGTTAAAAATAACATTAAACGTTTCCCGTAACAACTATTTAACGTTAACGACTTAAACTTTTCATGACCTTATATAACTTCGGAAATATTTTACAAATTTTTATATTAAAGGTAGCTCGTTAACGTCTTTATTACCAAATATAACCTCCTCTACCGTAATAATTTAGATAACAAAAAGATTAGGTAAATAAATATTTATAACATTAAAAAAATTAAGGTATCCATAATAACCTGCGATAATTAGGATTTAAAGTTTTTCGTTTTTAATATACATTTTTTAATCCTTAAAAAAACATATATCCATCTAGATTTTATTAGTTTTAACGTTTCTTTATATCGAACATTAACTTCGTAAATCCGAACGTTATTATTAGGTTTAAATTCGTTTTTGAAAACAATTAACTTATTTCGAAATATAATTTTTTTCAGTATACTTAGTAATAAATAAAATAAATTAATTAATTTAAGAACTTATTAACTTTAACAAGCGTTTTTTTCTAAGTTAAAAAAGAGGCTTATTTTCGTTCGTATATTTTTACCGCCTTTTAAGATTTCGGATCTGCTATCGAATTAAACTTAAGCTTATTAACAACATTTAAATCGAACTTTTTAAAGTTAAAAACGGGAAATTTTTTTAATATCGGTAACGCGTCTACGTTATTAAGATATATATAATCCCATAAAAAGCTTACCTTAAAATTAAGGTAAAATTCGAATATATTATATTCCTTAAAGGTCCCTTTATTTAAAAAAAAAATGCTTTAAAACGTTTTAACGAAATCTTAATAAAATCTTTTAAAATAAAAAAGAACTATGATTATAAACGTAATATAACGAAAGGCTAAAAAATAAAGAAAATGATATTTAAGCAGGAAATACTTTTACTAAAAAGCGGTAATAAATTACAAAAATATTACGGGGACGACAGTAAGGTTCCGAATTACCTTAAAGGGTAACGTTTGTAACGGATCTAATAGATATATCGAAACATAGATAAAAAAATACGGATCGGGCTTATAATTATGAAACCTTATATAACGGCTAACTGGCTTAACCAACTATTAAACCCTAATCGTACGGTTTATGTAGGCAGTAATACTATAGGAATCTAAGTAATAAACTGAACGTATAATTACATCTGGTAATAATAGATATTAAAGGTACTTTAGGTAACCAAGTTATATTATAAGCTGGTATTAATTAAATTATAAGAAATTAACGAACGTATATATATTATTTTAGGTTCGACTAGCTCGATCTAGCTATACCTTTTTTAGTAATTAAATTCCTTCGAGCCTATCGAGCTATCTCGAATCGTTGCCCGGATCGATTAGCTCGACGTACCAAATCCCCTCAAATCCAACCAGGTATCTTAAGATCATTAAATCCATTATATAACCCTAAGGATTTAAAAAATCCATTCCGGACATTGTATCATATAATTTCCAACCGTTTATTAACTGGGCTGAGGTTTTCATTTTTAATACGATTCCCCCTTTTCAAAGTTTTTACTTTTAAAAATTAATTTATTTATCGTACTTATTTAATAAATAACTTTCCTTTTTTTAGTTTATTTTTCTCATTTTCTAATTGTTATATTAAACCGTATTAAAAAATAAAAATCCCATAAACGTATTAATATTTTAATCTTTTTAAAAAGGATCGATATCTTTATTTTTAATATATCCGCGTTTTCTTATTCGCGTTATAAACATAAGAAAAAATTTACAAAACTTATTTTAGTTTTAAAAACTGTATTCGTTATTCCGGATATAACTGGCCTTATAACTAATTTAAACCTTCCGAAATCGAATATAACCGATTAATCATGGAAAAAAAGCGTTTCGAACTTTAAAAAGGTTAAGTTAAAAAAAAGTTATTTTGCGTTTAATAACGTTTTAATAAAATATAACAACATTTTGGTAAATTGTTTAATCGACTGGTCCGTTTACGGAATTAAATTTTTTTTTTTTGCGTAAATGTAAAATCGAAATATCACGTAAAAATATTAAAAACGTAAAAAGGATAAAAAAGATTCGAACGTTTTAAAAAAAAGTAAAGTAAATTAAAAACCGAAATAATTTCGTCCTTTGGTATTATAAACCTAATCGATTAATTCGACCTAAATAACGTAAACTAAAACGTTTTTAACCTTAACGCCTTTGGTATTATTAAAAAAAAAATTTAATAGGTATTAAACTTCCGTAAAATTTTCCACAGGTTTCCATATATTTTTTAACTTTAAACATTCCTTTTACTTAACCACATATTATCTTTTACTGGTTTCCCTTTTAATATTAAAGATTCTTTCGACTTTTTATATTAATACGTTTTTTATTACCTTTTTTTTTAGTTCCGTATTAACCTAAATTATATCGTTTATTAATTTTATAAGGAAATAAAAAGAACGGAATAAAGCTTAAATTGAAAAGGTAACTTTTTTATAACCTTTTATACTTTAATATACTTAAAAACGTATTTTTTATTAAATCGTTTAATTTAAATATTTTTAATAATTAAATAAATTTTCTTCTTTTCTTAAAAAATTAATTTTTTTAATCTTTTTTTATTATAATATTTTTACATTTAAATACGTATGAATTCGAATTTTATTTTTATGTTTATATATAATTTCTAAACTTATTTTCAAATAATACTTATTTTAATATTAATTAATTCTTTTTCCTATAACCTTTGGTAAGTTTTTAGTATAAAACCGAAATTAACGTTAAATAATATTATCTTAATACTTTCGTACTAATTTATATTATAGGCTAATAAAATTATTAATAACTTTTTAACCTCATTATTTTGATTATAAATAAGATAATACCGGCAATAAATTTTAAATATTTAATTTATTCTTTTTATTTAACCTTCCGTTTATAATTTAAAGGCGTTAAAAAATTTTCGTTTAAACCTAATTATATCATAAAGCTTTGCTAAAATTTTAAAGTAAATATAATACCTTTATCGGATATTATTTTGATCAGAAATCCGTATATACTAATAAGGTATTTAAAAACATATCCGTTAATTATTTTATGTTTATATTTTCGTTAAATAATAAGAAATAAGAAAATTTTAAAAATCGATTTACGATTACAACAATATTATCGTAATATATACCCGTTATTAGTTTTTTTAATAATAATAATATCGTAATAAAAATAGAAATAAATAAATTTTATAATCATTTTATACCTGGTAATAATTATAATTTTCCGTATAGTTTATAACGTGGTACTTTAATTTTATTATATAAATCGCATTTTCGCAAAACCTTTTTTATTATTGATTTTATTTTGGGAAAATAATAAATACGTTATAACCTTTTTAAGAATTTATAAATTTTAAGGCATTCATATATTTAATAGTCGTATATATCGCATATTGACTTCTTTTGGTATTTTTCTGGGACTTAGGTTTTGTTAGTTTTTTTTGTTTTAATAATTAATCGTTATATCGTTAGATTTATTAATATAAGTTAGGTATTATTGTTCTAATTATCGTAATTTATCCTAATTTAATATATCCTTCTTTTATTAAGTTAATTAATTGGTATAAAACCTTAAGAATCTTTTCCTTTAAGTTTAATCGGTTGTTAAAAACGTTTACTTTATTATTTCTTAATCCTTTTTTATAAATATTAATAAAATTAAATTCCGAAAAATATTTTACTTAACCGAATTGTAGTTGCGTTAAATTTCAGATGGTAAGAAACCGGACAAAACTTTTATAATCTATATATACCTTAACTGAATATAAGTTTCCTTTAATATAATATCTAAATTTTTTAAAGATAATAATAATGATTAAAAGTTTATTATTTAAAACAACATAATTTAATTCGGCTCCTTTTAATTTATAAAATTAAAATATAATAAAATATAAGTTACTTTAATTATTTCTGTATCCAACCATTACGTCTAACGAATAATTCGAAATATCGGTTTTTAGTTTTACGGGGTAATTTAAGTCCTATATAAATAATACTAGCTTATTAATAATTATATATTTAATTCTTTAGAAAACTTTTTCTATTTCGTCTATTTACCGGAACTTAATTTTTTTTAATTAAGTTAAATCAAGATATCGTAATTTTATTAAAGTTACGAACAAACTCCCGGTAATAATTAACGAATATAAAAAAACCTAAATTTTAATAACTATAATAAATACTTTTATTTTTAAATTAGTATTATTTTTTTAAGGTCCATTTTAATATAACCGGAAATAATTACGGATCCTAAATACGATATCTTTTACTTCTGGAACTCGTTTTTTCCGGCGTTAATTAAAAGATTAACGTTTTATAAAACCTAAAAAACCTTATGGACGTATTTTTTATATTCCTTTTCCGAATTTAAATAAATAAAAATATTATCGACATAGTAAATAACGGAAATATCGAAATATTTACGTAATACGTATTCAACTATCTTTTAAAACGTTACGGATACGTTAATAAATTCAAACGGTATTATTAAATATTCTGATAATTCGTCTTTAATCCTAAATATTATTTTCATTTTATTTTCTGGTTTCATACGTATTAAATTATAGCCGTTTTATAAATTTAAGGTAATAAATTATCTAATTCCGTCAAAATAATGTTTTATTACGGTAATTAAGATTAAAAATATACGGTGCTTAACGGTAATATTGTTTAATTATCGGTAATCGATTATTAACCGTAATTTTCTATTCATTTTTTTAAAAAAAAATATAAAGTACCCCGCCGGTAACTTAAAACGTTTAATAATAATTTTTACGTATTTTATTTTCGAAACGTTTTTATAATACGTATAATCTTTGTTAATTTGAGTTATATATAAAATAAAAAGTAATCGTTTTGTTATTTTTTAAAATTATTTTATAATCTTATTTTTTATATTTTAATAATTCTGTTTTAATTTATTTTTTAAAAAGTCGTTCGTATTTATAGTATTATAATAATACTTTAATTATTTCTTTTAGCTTTTGGAGCTAATATTATATATTATTATTTATTTCGTATAATCGTACTTTAATTATGGAAAAAACGCGTTATATATATTTATCCCGCCCTTTTTCTTTTATATATTATGTTCCTTTAGGTAATAAAGTTTTTATCGTATCTTTAAACCTATATTTACGATTATTATCCTTAGTTAAATAATAAGAAGTTTTTTAAGTCGTTTTTATCGATAGAAAATAAAACGAATTTTACTTAGCTAATTTTTTAATCGATTAAAAGATTATACTGCTATAACCATTTTCTGCCGAAAATTATGTTATAATTCCGTATCGAAATAATGTGGAAACTAATACTTTATTTTCGCCTTTAAATATATGTTTTGCGGTAATTAATTTCGCGATTAATTCATCAGTTATTATAAATAAATTTAATACCTTTTACATTTTTAATTTCGTAAGGTTCGGCTTTATCCTTTTACAATAAGCGTAATTCGTTGAATACCTCCGGTTTAATATAATTCGGGTCGGTTCCGTAATTTACTATAACGGTATATCATTTTTTCCTAACTCGTATTTTAACCGCAATAAAAGGAATTTTTGGTTCTTTTAACATCGTATATAAAGGTCTTTTAAAAGGTATATATTAATTCCTTTTACTTTTACCAGCTTAAAGCTTTTTTATAAGTAACTTTTTTTTTAAGGGGTTTATGCCTATAATTGTTTTAATTATCTTTTTTATCGGTATAATTAAGTTTTAAGTGCGAGGAATTTTTTTATATCGCTTTATTTAATTTGTTAAGCTTGTAATTTATTTTTTAAAGGTTTTGGTTTTTTCTGACTAATTTGTTACTATGGTTTATTTTTCGTTTATCGTTATTATCGATTAGTTCTAATCCCCTTAATGTTCCTGATATTAAGTATAGTACTAAACCATTTTTATTAAACTTTTATTTTTATTTTTTTTAAATTTTATTTTTCGGGTTATTAACGTAAACGCGTCGGAAATATAAGTTATTTATTACCTTCCGCGGGATTTTTATTACTGTTTAATAAATTTATTCCTTTTCGTTTTGTAATTATATTATTCGTAATAGTATATAAAATTGTATTCGGGATCAATTTTTCTTTTCGGTTAATTTCCTAATACTGTAACAACGTCCATATCGTCTTATATGGCCGTAATACGTAAATACCTATATTATTTTTAATCCTTATGGTTGCTTCCGGTTTGGGTCTAAAAGTTAAATCGTTATTTATATATATGCGTTATTCGTTATTAAATATACTTTGATTATTTTTCGTATCGTAAGTAATAAATCTTTTTACAATAGATGGCGTATAATTTCTTATATCGATCGGACTTTCCTAGATATAAGGTCTCTTTTTATCCTTAATATTTTTTAATTCATTTATTTAATTTTTATTATTTTTATCGTTATTATTTTTTCTATTATATCTGAAAATTCGGATTTTTGGCGCTAATTTTCCTTATCCTTCATATTCATATAGTTATTAAGTAATTATTAGATCAGACGTAATAATACGTTATTGTATAATTCCGGCATGGAAAAGTACCTTAACCTTTCGTAACCCTTTTCGCATTTTTAAGGGTAGATTAAAATTTCCCCTTTTTTTAACCATCCCGAAAATAACAGCTTTTTCATCTTCTAGTTAATTTTCGGCTATTAAATTTAATCGTTACGTTCTTATTTTTTAAAGGCCTTATATTAACTTTTTATATAACTTATTTTATCTTAATTACAATATTTAATTTAATTTTAATTTGTTTTTTATGTTATTTTTAACTTTATAAATTTTAATATTATTTTATTTGTAATAAAAAATATATTACGTTTTTTGTTCTAGTTAATTCTTGCGAACCTATGTTTAGGAGTAAATTATTTCCTTCGTTTTTATCGTCGTTTATATTATCGGTTATAGATTTTTCCGGCTTTTACGATATATTTATTTAGGATGATAAGGCGAATTATTTTAACAATTTCGTTTTTAGCGTTATTTTTTAAATATTTATAGAAAACATCGATTAAGTTATCGTTCCCTTCTTCTATTTATCTTACTTTAATAATAAAATATTTAAATGTTATTATGACGGCAGCCTTACGATCAAACCGTGAGACTGGCAACCGTCACATAGAGCTGATAGTTGCCACATGATTAGCTACCTGCCATATAAAAATGGGTACATTTATAGATCTTTACGCATTTTGCGGCTTTAAGTTTTTTTCCTTCTTTTTTTTTAGCTGAAAAATTTGGTTTATAGCGCTAATAAATTAATTCCCATATTATATCAATGTTGGCCGTAATATTATTTTAAACTCCTTCCCTTCCTCGCTAATTTAACGATTAATAAATAAGGTATTATATCTTTTTTACGTCGATACGCGACGACGAAAAATAACGCGTCCGAACTAAAATCCAGATTAACCAGTATTAAAATAAAATATTCTTTAAAAAAAATATTTACCAGCCAGTCGACGTTTAAAACGACTTAAATTAGTTAAAAATAAAATGGAAAGTATAAAAAATAACAAGTACCTTAAAAAAACGATAAAAAACGACGTACCAAAAAATAAAACCGAATCCTTAAAAATAAAAGGTTTATTAAACAAAAACTTAGATTATAATTATTTAAAAACCGATCCCGATAAATAACTGATCGACGAAATAATTAACGATAACCAGAACGTTTAAGAAAAACTTTAAAATTTCCGTAACGAAATCGCTTACTTTTAGGCTGGATGAAGCTATCATTCCTTTATTTATTCCGACGACGTTAACTACCTTTACCGGAAAAATATAATTAATAACGTTTTCGGTAATACTAATACGTTTCGCCTTACCGGTATAATAATATGGCCCGCTTTTTATAAGTTTATAAAAAATAATAACGCGAATTTTAATTATAACCGAAAAGAAAGCTTACGTTAACGACCTAATTAAAATTAGCGGCAATAAAACTAAATTTAACGTTTAGACCCGTAAATCTATAAATAAATTTAAAATAGATAAATAGATTTTTTGGAACGAAAAAACTTATATAATTTATTTAATAAACTTTTTCGAAAAAAAGGCTAAATAAAAAATTAAAATTGGTTATTAATCCATTATATAAGCTTCTTTTTACGTAACCGAAATAATCCAGGTACTGGAATTATCGTACTATAATCCGAATTAAACTTTTATTATTAAAGAAATTTTTCGAATTTTTCTTTAAATCCGGCAAAAAATAAAATATTTATAATTTTATTTCCGAATTTAACGTTTTCGTTTAAAAAAATAAAATCGCCGAAAATAACCAAAAATAAGTTTTGTTAAAATATATTTTTCCAAGCTTTAATATACGTTTTTTTAAAAATAACCGTAATCTTAACGTTATTTAAGAAAAATTTTATAATTGCGTTATTATGACCGTTTATAATAATGAACTTATTTATAAGAAACTTGAACAAAAACGTAAGTCTTAATTATACGATTCTGATAATAATAAACCAAAATTTTTTTTTTTTCAAATGGTAATTCCGGCAAATTAAAGATTTCGGGTAGTCCCGGTAAACCTTTATCGGAAATCGAAAAAAAGGTTTATTAAAAAGCCAGTACGTATTTTAATTATAACAAAACGGGATATAAAGTTAACGATTACCTTAATAAATAAAAAAAGGTCGTTACGGTAAAGATAATAAAAAGTTTATTTAATTCTGACAAAGTAAAAAAAAAAACGCGCCGGAAAATTCCTTAATAATCCTTTTTATATTAATTGTAACGGAACAAATAACTTTAAAAAATATTAAATTTTTATTAAAATTGCTGAATTTAAATAAATGGAATTAATTTACGTAATACCGCTTTATATAATACCGGAGTATAAACCCGATTTCTCGTTAGCTGTTTTTTTATTACGTAAGCGATAAAACGGTTATAAGTTTATATTATGCGGCTAAAAGAATTAATTTAATTATAAAATTACCGGAAATAATTTACCGGCCAGATAAAAACTTAAATAATTATAATATTTGAAATTAACGGATAACGTTTTTCCGATTAAATTTTTTTAAATTATAAATACCGCATACGATATTTTGGTCGCTTTTAATTAAATTAAAAAAATATGGTTTATTATTATATCACAAAAATAAAAGTATTATTTAACCTAACGACCTTTTAATTTTAGCGAAGTTCTTAGCGGCGATTAAATTCTTAATCCGATACTTATTAAATAATACGTTAATCTTAAAGTTTAAAAAAACGTTAATTATTATAACCGCGTTACAAAAAAGGGCGATAAATAATATTAAATTTGCCGACGTTTATGGAAAAAATCGGAAAACGATTTTATTTTAACCGAACCGATTATTTCCGTTATAGAAATTATTAAGGATAACGTAATTATCGTTTCGTTAATAAATAAGATAAAAACCGATTTCTATAACTTTAAAAAGTTATTTTTTTTAAAAAATAAAAAATTAAACGTTAAAACGTTAACCGTTTTATAACAATAAAAGATATATTACATTAAAAAAAATTCGTTTTCCGAAGATAAAGATTTAAATATATAAAACGAATCCGGAAATTTTTATCAAAATTTTTAACTTATTTAAAAAGGGTTTTTTTAAAAAAAAAAGTTCATATTTTTCCAAATTTGGAACCCGGCCATAACGTAATTGTAAAACTTAACCGGCCGATATCCGCTTTAAAACCTTAATTTAACGGATACTCGTTTAATATTTCGGCTAGAAAAAAAATTATTAAATAAATTATTAAAAATAAAATTTATTAAATTATATATATAAAAAAATACCGCTTTAATCTTATTTATCTTAAAAGTTTATTCGTTAAAATACCGATTTTATATTAATTATTGTTAAAGAAATTAATATTTAAAAAATTATTTTATTTTAAATTTTTTATTTAACGGTATTATATTTAATTATCGAACGTTAAGGGTTTAATTAAAATTAATATTCTTTAAAAGTTTTATAAATTTCGTATCGTTATTAAATCGGAATATTTAATAATATTTAAAATTCGTTCAAAAACTGTTTAATAAAAAAAATTTTATTTAAATTTAAAATAAATTTTATTTAATAATAATCGTTTATTAATACTTAATTATATAAACTTCTCGGTTATTACTTAAACGTTTATACCGATAATATTTTAATTTATTCCGGCTTAAAAAAATATTAAAAATATTACGAAAAGATTTTTTACCGGTTATATAAAGTGAACCTTTAAGAAAATATTAAAAAGTTCCGGATTAATATTAAAACCAAATTATTTTGCTATTATTATAAAAACTAGTATAAATATTTTTATTAATCCAGTTAAAATTAAAATAATTTAAAAATAAAAATTCGAAAGTTTTAATAACCGTACCAGAATCCGTTTATTTATAAAACTTTATAATTACGTTTAAATATTATATTACTATAAAAACGGCATAATTAAATTATTAAACCGTTTATTAAAAAACACTATAATAAAATCTAAATAAAAATAAACTTTCGAAAAAATAAAACGGTTCGTTTATAAAACCTTAATTTTTATTTTTTTTAACTTAATCGATTAATTAAAATAAAGATACACGTATTTTGTAACGTAACCGGAAGTATTATTTAATAATAATAAAACGATAATAAATAAAAATTTGTAAAATATTTTTCGAAAATTATAATTTTATTAAAAAGGGCGTATTTTATCCAAAACCGAAAATTATTTACGGTAATCGAAACTTTCGAATATTATTACCTTAAACTTTAAGGATAAAAGCTTTTTATTATTACCGATTATGAAACCTTATTATATTTTACGAATAAATACGTTTTTTTAACGTACTAAATTTAATAAGTCGATTTCTTTTTAGTTTCGATATTATATTTTAATATCGATTTAAAAAAAAAATTACCGCGGATACCTTATTATAAAAAACGGTCGATTTATTTACCAGTAAAGCCCAAAAAAAAAAATAACCAAACCTTAATTCCGCCAAAATAATTAGATTTTTTATCGTTATTATTTACGAAATACCGATTAAGATCCGAATCGAAAATATTCCGTAAGATATTAATTTAATTAAGTTTATCCGTCGTAAAAACGCAACGTAAAATTTAAGTAAATAAAATAATAAATTAATAATACCCGACAAATAATTAACGACCCTATTTTTTTCCGTACCGTATTCATTTATAAAATTTACGTACCTAAAATATTTACGTATTTTGGTTAAAATAAAATAATTAAAATATTAATACGGAAATATATTTAATTCTGGTTTAAATAAAATATTCCATAATATATCCGGAAGTATTACAATTACCGTCGGAATAAAACCTTTCGAAATAAAATTCCGGAATTTCTTTATTTACTTTGTATTTTAAATAATATTTAAAATTACGTTATTATCGACGGTAAAGAAATTTCGAAAAATTGTTATTATTATCATTATATATAAACGTTTATTAATAAATTTAATAAAATTATAATAACTTTATTAAGTAAAAAAATTAATATTATTTAAACCTTAATTAACCCATATTACCGATATTTATAATTTTTTTTTTAAAAAATTCGTTATTTAAATTAACGATATCGCTAAATAATTTAATTTTTAATTCTTAATTAAATTAAATAAATTTACCGGTATGAAATATCGTTACGAAAACCGTTTATAACCGTTAATTTAAAAAGTTATTAAATTTACGAATTAAAAATTAAATTATAATTTATATTTTTATATCGATAAATATTTAAATAATTAAAACGTATATATACCAGCATTAAATTTTGCATATAATTTATTATAATAATCGTTAATTAATAGAATTCCGTTGAAAATTATATTAAATAAAAATATCCAGAATCGTTTTTTATTAAATTTAAATACGGTAAAAATAAAACCCGAATTAACTTAATACATTTAATAATTATTAAACGAATTAAAAATATTTAAACGTTTATAAAAAGAACCGTATTAAAAACGTAAATATATTAAACGGTATAAATTAATAAAAAACGTTATTTAACCGATTTTAAAATTAACGATAAATTCTTTTTCGAAAAAAAAATTTTCATAAGGTAAGTATTAATTATCCGTAAAAATTTATAATAAATAAAATTTTTAAAGTTTTTTAAAAATATAAATATAATTTCGTTTTTAATTTATTATTAAATTATAAATTAATTAATTTATTTTACGCCGATCGGTTACGTAAAACCGATAATAACCCGTTATTTTAATAAATCTAAATATTATTATTCCTTAAAAAAATTAACGGTAAAAAAAATTTCGATTGAAAATAAAACGAATAATTTAAATTTAACGGACGTTATAAAAAATTATAATATTAAGTTAAATTAAAAAATTACGATTTTAACGAAATATAATATGCCGTAATTAATCTTAAAAACGTTCCGATTAAAATAAAATAATTTTATACGAAATATTTTAAAATATTTAAATTACCGGTCCGTTTATAAAAATAAATTCGTCTAACGGTTACCGACAAAATTAACGAAAACCATCCCGATAATAATAAAGCCGCGAAAATAAAAATTGAGCCAATAAGGAAAAAACGGTACCTATAACTAACAAAAATTTATAAACTTTTTTTAACCGTATATAAATTTTTAAAAAGGGATAATATAACGGTAACCTTATAATTAAACCGCAAGATTGGTAACCGTTTTATGGAGCTGACAGCTGCCATATAACTAGCTACCTGCTATATAAAGAGTGGGGACATTTGTAGATCTTTACGCATTTTGCGGCTTTGCGTTTTTTTCCTGCTTTTCTTTTTGTTATCTTAAAATTTTCGTTCATAGCGCCAATAAACTAGCTACCATGTTATGTCAATGCTGGCCGTGACTGTTATTACGTATTTAAACGTTAATTTCTTTTGCTTTAAATCGAAAATTTTTTACGTTACGCTTCTTTTTTCGTTTAAGTTTCCGAAATTAACCCTTAATTTCTTTAAAAAATTAATATAATATTAAAAAAAAGTTTTGGTAACTTATTATTAATCCGACTTTTAATTTTTAAGTAATTTCGTAAAGTAGGTTTAAATTAATCCGGAACGTTTCCTTTAAAAAACGTTACGATTATAAAATTTTTATTAACTTCCTTAATAATCTTTTCAAAACGGAGATAAATACGTATTTAGATAAAAATGTTTTATAGGTTACCATTTCCGGCGTAAGGTTCGGGTTTTTTAGGCTTAATTTTAGTTTCGTTAATCCGAATAATATTAACCTAAACCTTAAGACGCTGGATAATTTTCTTAAGTTTTTAGTCGTATTTTTAAATTATTATATGGTAAATTTTTAGATATCCGATATATTAAAGTTATAAAGTATTATATAAAATTTAAAGATATTATTAAAAAAGTTTTATAATATATAACAGCTAATTAATTTAATTAATTATTAAACTTAAATTTTACGGTTTATATATATAATAATATTATAAACGTTTAAATAATAAATTAAAAGTAAAATTATATTTAGT
Organism: Monosporascus sp. MG133; assembly: GCA_004155925.1. NCBI lineage: Eukaryota > Fungi > Ascomycota > Sordariomycetes > Xylariales > Monosporascus > Monosporascus sp. MG133. The sequence continues at coordinate 140,955 of QJNX01000011.1, read as the reverse complement.
AAGAATAAATATTAAAAGTAGTTTAAGTAATAAATTTATATTATAAACTGGTATTTTTTAAATTATATGAAAATAATAAGTATATATATATGATTTTTAGCTCGATTGGCTTGATTTGGCTTTACCTTTTTTTTGCTAATTAAATCCTTTCGAGCCTATCGAATCACCTCGAATCGTCGCCCGGCTCGATTAGCTCGAGGTGCCAAGTCCCCTCGGGTCCAACCAGGCGTCTTAAGTTCATCGAGCCTTACCTCATCAAGATCAGGCCCCATTTTTGAGGTTGGAACTGCGCCGTAGGCGCAGCTGCAGCTGCAGCTGTAGCTAAGGCTTTGAAAAAACCGTAGCTTCATATACCGTGTTAAGCCAATTAGTAAAGTATCCATAAAAATACCAAAACCTTAAAAATAAGGCTTAATATCAAATTATAATTTTTTGGCTCCGTTTTGTATATCCTTATATATAACTTCGAAAATTTAAATTAAAGCCTCGGAAATATAATAGCAATAAAAATTAATAAAGAGTAATAAAAAACGTTATTATATATACCTTTAAACGGGCTTTTTAACGGTATATATAATTTCTTAAATAAGGCTAATTTGGCGGAAATATTAAAGAAATAAGTTCAAAGATATTGTTTTAAATATATTTTTTAACCGTAACACTTTTATGATTACGATATAATAATTATAATCCGTACGGTTAAAAGAATAACTGGACGGGCTTTTTTTATATAAAGTTACCCTTAAAAGGTTTATGGCAAAATATTACAACCGGTAATTATTACGTCGTAATACAAAGGGCGTTCCGGTTAATTAAATCCGGAATTTTTTAGGGTTATACCGTAATAATCATAATTCATACTGCCGAAAAAATTAAAATCCGGGTTTTTTTTTTCTTAAAATATATTTGGAAAACCCGGTATACGATAATGCGGCCGATGGTTATATTATCGCCGCGATAAGGCCGTTACTGTCGCCTATTTTCCAAACCTTTATTTAGCCGTATTGGTTTATAATTTGTAGCCAAAAAAATTAAAAGAATTCCTATATATACGTTAGCTTCAATTCGACGTATATATAAAATATTAAACTTATCGGACGTAAATTGGCCACAAAATAATTTGTTTTATATAATTTTTTAAATTTCTTTTAAAATATAAAGAAAAATTAACAATTTTAATAATAATATGCAAATAAAATCCTTATCCGTATAACCTATATTTAGGCCTTACTGGTTCTTTACGGGGATACGGTATTTTAATTAGTTAATTTTTAACTTCTTAACTTACCTTATCAAGATCAGGCCCCATTTTTGAGGTTGGAGCTGCGCCTACGGCGCAGCTGCAGCTAAGGCTTTGAAAAAATAAGAGCTTTATATACCGCGTTAACCCAATTAATAAAGTATCCATAAAAATAATAAAACTTTAAAAAGTAGGCCTAATATTAAGTTATGATTTTTCGGCCACGTTTCGTACGATTTTATACAAAATTTTTAAATTTTAATTTAAAAAATGGCAAATATAATAATAATAAAAATAAAAAAGAAATTATAAAAAACGTTATTATATATAACTTTAAAAAGGTTTTTTAACCGTAAATATAATTCTTAAATCGGCGCTAATTTGGTAAAAATATAAAAAAAATAAATTAAAAATTACGATTAATATATCCCTTTTAACCGTAACGTTTTTATAACTGCGATAACGTAATTATTACGTATATTATTTTATCATGGGCCTTTTAAGGGTAATTTAATATGGAAGAAATCCGTTTAAATATTTTTTTATCCGTACGGATTATGGTTATTACGTCGCAATTATAAGGGCGTTCCGGTTAATTAAGTCCGAGATTTTTTTAGGGCTATAACGTAATAATTATAACCCGTACGGCCGAAAAAAATAATATACGGGCTTTTTTTATATAAAATATATTTAGGAGATCCGGTATACGATAATGCGACTAATGGTTATGCTGTCGTAGCCATAAGGCCGTTCCGGTCGCCCATTTCCCAGATTTAAATTTAGCCATATTGGCCGTAATTTATATTTAAAAAAATTGGATAAATTCCTATATGTACGTTAGCCTATATTCGACGCCTATATAAAGTTTTATACTTATCGGACGTAAATTAATTATAAAGTAATTTTTTTTTTATAAAAAAATGATTTTTTACGAATAAATGGAAGAAATGAGGAAAAAATTCGACGATTTTGGTAGCAAGGTGCCAAACGAGACCTCTGTTCGCATAATTTGAACTTAGGCCTCGTTGGCTCGTTACGGTAATACGGCATTTGATTGGTTAATTTTTAGCTTTTTGGCAGAGTACATTGGAAAATTTTGAAAAGAATAAGAGCCAGCGAGGCCTGAGCTCGCTGAGGTAATTCTTAACCGAGTATATTAGAAAACTTTTAAAAAAAATGGAGAGCCAGCAAGGCCTGAGCTTGCTGAGGTAAATCGAGCCCATGACGTAACCCTAGGGGCTTGGAGGATCCACTCCGGAGATTTTGTCCCAGAACCTCCGACCGTCTGTTAACTGGGCCAAGGCTTCTAGTTCTAATACCTTAATATTACATATTAAAGTATATATGGCTAAAAAACAATATATTATCAGGTTAACCTTTAAAAAGATCCTATTTAAAAAGGAAAGTAATAAAGCCTTTTTAAATATACATAAAACAGCTATAATTAAAAGAAAGCGATACCGGGACTTCGAATAACGCATCTAATATTGCAACCACTAGTTGTAACGCTAACTAAGCCATAACGTTGTTAAGAGGCCTAGACCTTAGTAGGGTCTGACATGTCGAGGCCTTCCACTTTGCGAATAGAAACACCGGGGACTGCATCCAGCTTGGCGGCAAAGCAACTGGAGGAGAGAGACGGCTATGCTAAGCAGTAGCGACTTTGTGGATCTTGGAGACCATTGCGAGAGCAGATAATGGACTTTTGGCTGCAGGATAGCTAATGCTCGCATTTCTCCAAGTGTCCTGCATCCGCCAATACGACCAATGTAAGGCCAACCACCCAAGTCTAGGATTCAATTGGCGCGCCATGGGCGGGCAGTAGTTCAAGCTAGCACTCGATCTTGTCCTGCGGGAATCTCCTCGTCTTGGCTAATATACTTGGCGGTCTTTCCATTTCGTTTTCTGAGGAGGTGCGTACCTGCCGGAGGTTACAGTTCTTGAGCAACCTTTGGCGGGATGGATGACGGTGTGGGTCATCATTCTCAACACCACAATATCAAGATCTTGAAAGAATAGAATTACTAGTATATGCCTAGATGGGCTTGCTAGACCCTGTTTTGGGTAGGGCTTCACTAGTTGGAGCATTTCTCTTTAATCGACATCTAGTGTCCCCCACCCACTTCCTGAATTTACCCACTTCCTGAATTTACCCACTTCCTGAATTAGAACATCTAAAGCGGCATAATGTTAAAAATTCAATAATAAAATAACGTTAACTTATAAAAACGGGATTTTTAAATATGTTATAAAGCAATTCATAAAGATTATACTAAAGGTTAAAGTTTACAAAAATACCTTGTATAAAATGCAAAATTTAAGGTTTTATAAAAAATTAAAACATATTATTAAAATAAAATAATAAATTAAAAAATAATATAATAAAATAAAAAAGTACAATATACTTACATATAGGTATTTGTTCGAAATATTAATATTAAAATATAAAAATACTTATTGTATAATTTTTTAAAAAATTTACATAAAACATAATAAATTATATATAAAATAAAATAATTTATAAAATATAATAAATATAAATATAAATATTATAACAAATAACTAATATTATATAATAACTGATATTTAATAAAAAATAAGGATTTGAAAATATTTTAAATCTTTTACATATATAACGTTATTAATATTTATGTTTATTATATAATATATAATATACATTAATATAATTTAATTAAAATAATTAAATAAATATTAATTACAATAAATTATTATATGACGCGTAAAATTAATATACTAATATTTTTATACCGAATTCTTTATGTATTAATCTTTTAAAATTTAATGTATATTTTAATATAAAGTATGTATTAAGTTAAATTAAATAATTAATTATAATGCATAGAATTAACAATATATTTTAAAATAATAATTATTATAAATTTTTAATGGCATAATAAATATTGATATAAAAAATAACCTTTAATATACCTTAATTATAATATTTTAAAAAGGTTTTGAATATAATATTTTAAAATTTTGATATTTTACGTATTAAAAATATAAAAAATCCATTTTTTAACAATAAAATCGCATTTTAATTAAACTATAAATTAAAATTAAATTTTATGGTTATATATTCGCATATATTATTATTAAAATTATAAGCTTCAAAAATTAAACCTTTTAAAAATATTCTAGTAGGATTTAAAACATAATTAAATTTTTTTAAAAAATGTAAATAAAACTTAATAAAATAGATGCGATAATAAAATAAATTTATAATGCTTATTATTAATATTACGCTATATTTTTATTAAATTCTATTTATTTTAATTCAGTTTTCAAGCAATATATATTATGATAAAACAATCTTTTTAAAAAATAATATATAACGTAAATTTATTATTTTTCTATATTTCGTTTATCGCTTAACTTATCAGTATTATAATTTACTTTTAAATTTATTTTAATTTCAATTAAATTAAGAAGATGTAACGCCAATTTTAATAAATATATATCAAGCTCTAAGTTCAAATTCATTTTTCCCATAACTAATGGGTCCCAGATAATCCGTATGCAAAATATTAGATTTTTGTTGTATTTATTTATTTAGTTAAAAATTTTTGAATATCGGGTGTTTTGCTGGGAAATCGATTCAGGAAGTGGGTAAATTCAGGAAGTGGGTGGGGGACACTAATTGCTATATTCTACTCGGCGTATGACAGGACGAGTTATGCTTGTATCCGATGTTCCATAATGCAGCATGCCTAGCTACTGCATGCGGTTCCTGCCGCGGTGCCCGTCTCATTTTTCGGCTTGATATGATGCAAGCCACCTTCCCCATCAGCACCTTATTAGGATCTAGAACACTTTGCTGCATTGCTATGAGTTGTACCCCACACTTGGCGGGCCGTTCCTTCCCAAACCCACTACCTGTCAGTTCGGTTCTAACTTCTGTCTAGGTAAGTGGGCCAGCGCTGGTGGACTGAACCAAACCGAGCCGGTTGCGCCGCAGCCTGCGTGAAGTGTGATGAAGGGGAGGGTGACTTCAGATGCATGGTGAATACTCTCTAAGGTCCTGGTTGTTCTGCTGAGTCGCATCTACCATGGGGGACATCCGGTCCTGATGCCGCTCCATCCGCTTGTTTGTCGTGTCTTGAGCTCGCCGCGAGCCCTGTCACAAACTCACGCGCGGACTATAACCTCACACCCATGGATGCCAGCCACTGAACGAGTGGCAGCTGAGAGCGCGTCCTGAGGGACGATGCGTAACTGAAGCAACGCACTGTGACAGCGGGGGAAAGAGAAACAGGACGAGTGGGCCTGGAGGAAAAGCGTCCTGTTTGATGAGTCACCCAGGCGCATAATTGGCGTCCAACGATACCAGCTTCTAAACTGGAACTGGGTGAGGCAGCTGTGGCATTGGTGATACTGATGCGAGTTGCGCCGAGATACGCATTTTACTTGACAAAGAGCAGACTCTCAGGTGCGAGGTCCAGACCTCAATAGCCAACACACCCCCATCCAAGCGAGTAGTGTCATTCGTTAATGACTGGGAGGAGTTTGGCTTCCACCTGCCCGCCTGGCTTCCTCATCTCCTTCAGAATGCCATCTAGGTCTGCGGGGTCCGTGTATTCATACACGTCGCCCATCAACATGTTCCAGAGATAGTACTTCCCTCCCGTCGTGAAAATATAGCCGTCGCCTCCCCACTCAGGACTCCTGATCATGATGCCCTCCGCGGAAGACAGCCCAACTCTCGTGGCAGCGTAGGTCCCGTCGCCTTGCGGACCCCAGTACCTATCCTTATCCATCTCGTCCTCATCTGTCGTCCAACCCTTCGGAGGGTCTTTAACCGTCGGGGGCTGGTGAGTCGTGAGCAGGTAGAACAGTACTTGTGACCAGCGAACTATAGCTGCATCCCGAGATGGACAAATTGAGCTAATTGTGGGTCGATTCTTCTGCATTGCACTTACCATGGCTGTTCTGGTGGGATAAGGCTTCCGCGATACAGGAGTAGACGCTTGGGGAACCTTGTGGGTAGATACTCGCATAAAATGGATTAGGAAATATTGAGGGGGATAGGAAAAATTGAGACAAAAGTTAATTGGCCTCCTTAAATAGGTGTCGTAGAATAAGACTATCTTGTGCCCTCATTTTAATGTAGTAAGTCAGACACCCCCTTCACGCACCAACCCCCTTCACGCCCCACCCCAAATTGGAGGCTATCGCCAAATCATCTATATACTTCAAAAATCAATAACTCAACAGCCAATTAAGCAACCCCATTCGGGTTTTAACGTAATCGTATTATTATATAATTAGGGTCAATAATATCATATTTGCTCTTATTTTTCGTTTTAAGTTTGGTTCTGCGGAATAATAACGGAGGGTCCTAATGCGTTGCCTTTTAGCCCTGCCTCTATTTACCTAACATTCTTTAATCGTACGAATTCTTTATTAGGGTTAAATTTTCCCTTTTTTAACTTTTTCGCGTATTTTTTTAAGGGCTGAAGTTAACTAGTTATTATAGTTTTTAAGGACGGTTAATTTGCGATTAAATAGGTTAAGGACTTTATTAACCTTACGAAAAAGAAACCGGACGGTAGTTTTCCTAAAAGCTGGATTAACTTTAATTAAGGTTTTCTTAAAAATTTTTATGTCCTTTAAAAATTTAAATATATTAAAACTTATTAAAGTAAATGGTTAAAGAAAATCGGGTTTTTATAAGAGAATAATTGATTTAGTAACCTGTCGATTTTCCGTATTTTCGATTTTTTACATATTAATTTTTTAAAAACCTTATTGAGATTAATAGGCCATATTTTTGTTCCCTTAAAGCAATTTAAAATATATCGTAAAATCTTTATAATTTCTTTTTAAACCTTAATAAGCGTTATAAAAACCCGGTTTCTTTGTTATTTCCGAAGTTATTCTGTAATAAAGTTTCCGGGATTAGTAACGAATCTTACGTTTTAAGATAGAAAAAAGTTTATATTAAACGGTTGTTATATATGCGATCAATATACGGTTAAGAAGATATTATAAATTCTGTTAACTAAGCAGCTTTACATGAATTCTTTAATAATATGGCTGTTATAGTTATCGATAATAAAAAATCCTTATTCCCGGAGGCTGCTAAGTTTCGGCTGGGAGCTAAATACCTTTCGTAATTACTTTTATTTAATATTGTTATTAGTCCACTTATTTAAAGATATCGGAAAGTACCAGTTTTTAAATAAATAATTCTTCGTATCGAAGAACTATTATTATTATACGTTAACGTTACTGAATATAATTAACGGAAAGAAAATACGCCCGTTTACGTTAATATAAGCTAAAACAAATATTTAAGTACGTTTAAAGGCATCCTTTAAAAAGTAAATTTCTTAAAGGTTTTATTAAGTACGATATCGTTTTTTTATAATTTTTATTATCTTGAATTCGTCTGCGTTATATTTATTCCGGAAATATATTTTCCATTTTTTTAGTAAAATTAGGCGGTCGAATAATAGGGTATAAATAACTTTGGTCACGCCGTTTAAATGCCGATAATTAATAGCCCGTTCTTTAAAAATCTTAATTTTGTAATAACGTTAAAAGGATTAGGTAATGTTTTTCCTAGGCGTTCATAATTGCCGGATTTAATAAAAAGCTGTTATATATACATATAAAATCGGGAATAAAAAACGTATTTAAGCTGGCCTTAGGTTACGATTTATGAAATTAAATTATTTTTAAGGGCTTTAAATACTTTTCAGCAATCCTTTTTATATTCCTTCCCAATTGGTATATTTTTAATTCTGCGACGAAAATAAATACGTTCGATTTGATATAACTTAGAGGTCGTTCGAATAAACCTTTTATTTACAACATTATTAATTGCCCCTTTACTATGCAATTAACCGGCAAGTCCTATGGCGTTAGAATCGCCTATTTTTAAAGATTAAGAAGACATGTTTTGCTTTTTAAAGAGACGTTATTTGATAAAGATATGTATTGTTAAAGTTGGGGTTAATACGTAAGGTATTTCGAATATTCGGTAGGGTGTAAAGGGAGTGGTACGTAAAGGGGGTGTCTGACTTAAGCTTGCGGACGTAATAGATAACGGTTGTTATTAGATATAAGAAATAATTATTGTGTATTTATATTAGGCTATTTACGTATAAGTCTCGTACACGTATAGCATAGATATAACCTATTTACGGAATATACATTTTTTAATTAAACAGTAGCGTTTACTTTTTAATTTAATTAATTATTATAACCTTTTAATCTTTTGAACTATTAAGATCGATAATTACTGCACTTTTATTATATTTTTAAATGCAAACTTTTCATTTTATACTTTTCACCGCTTTAATTTTATTAATAAATTCTTTTTAAACATTTAAAAAATAGTTTTTAAATGATTTAAAATAATAGCTTAAGATATATATAAATTATAATTATTATTAATCTGAAGTATTTTTTCAAATTTTTAAATTTTTAAATAAACCTTTGTAAATATATTTTCCTTATATTAATTATAAATATAAACTTATATTTTAAATCATTTACGTAAAAAATAATAATGTCTTTACGGTTAAATTAACAATTAAGATAATTCTTCTTTAGTTTTCATTTTATAATTCTTTAAGATAACTTATTAATATAAATTCAGATATTGATTGAATTAAATAAGTCCATCAGGAAAATAACACTTTTCTTTAAATATTTATCTGATATTTATTACCAAAATACAAAACGTACATTTTAATTTTAATTAAATATTGTATAGTTGAATAAATATCCTTATAATAAGTTTTATTAAAATGTAAATTAAATGTTATTAATCGGAATACGATAAAGAAGACGTTAAATTATATATTAATTATTACTAAAAAAGAGTAAATCCGTTTCATTATTTATTAATTAAATTTAAACAAATTTAATTTAGTTCAATACTATTTTAATTACTGGCGTAAAGATTTTAATATTTTTTAACCTTCTTAAATAATTAAATTAATTAGTTTATATATTAATTAAATTTCTTTTTCGGGGAGACGTAACTATGTAAATAATTGGATAAAATGGTAGATTGTTATTTTAATTCCTAGCTTTTATTAAAACACATTCCTTTCGCAAACCTAGCTTTTATCCACGTCGATCTTTATCGGAATTCTGGAGGTTTTTCGTAATCCGGAGCAACCGGGTAAACTATCGTTCGTAATCCTTTAGTTTACATTGTTGCAAAATCTAAATTTCGAAATTTTTAAATCCGCTATTATTACCTTTGTTTAATATTTTTGATATTATTTTTATGTTATCCATATTTTTCGGCATAAATATTATTAAGGATTAATTACTGATATTTTCGTAAATTAAATCGCATCCGAAAATTAAAAGCCAAATTTAGGGTTTTTGGAATAAAGTGTTTTAGATTAACGGTATTATCGATAATTATGGCCCGTCCGGTAACCTTATGGTGGCTTTATATCGTAAATAATACCGTTTTTTAGTAAATTTTTCGTTACGGATTACCGGTATGGTATAGTTAAAATGGCGTAACATATTTAACAATCTTAAAAAATGTAATTCGAAACGTTATGGGAATAATTAAACCGTAAAAGTAGTAAAGTTTCGTATAGCTTTTTATGCGTACTTAAAGTTTACCTTTAAGGTTTATCGTTAAGGTTTATTTTTAATGTATATATTTAAGATTTATTCTTAATGTTTATTCTTGAGGTTTATTTTTAAGGTTTATCCTTAAGGATTATTGCAGCCAGCTGCCATAAGGTTTATTAAAGTCGAAGCTTATCGATAACAACGTATCAGTCTGCTTAAGAAGAAGGTTCTGCTTTAAAGTAAGGTTTTGCTTCAAAATAAGGTTTTGCTTTAAAGTAAGGTTTTATCGGACTGAGGTGTATAATCTATCTTAACCGGAAAAACCATTAATCAGTTATCGGGTTCGAAAATACTGAGCATAATATCTATCGTAGAGATTATATGTGTAATAATATTCTGTATATTTGGTTCAGCCTAGAAAATGAGGCTTGAACCTACATCAACCTCGCATATTAATTAAATAATTAAATTAATTGGTTTATATATTACGATAAATTATTAAAATAACTTTTCTAGTTTTCTTATTTTTAATTATTTTGCTATTAAGAAACTTTTAAACGTTTTTCTTTTTATATAAATAAAGTGGCTTTAATTTATTAAATCGATTAATTTATAATATATTCACATCGATTTTATTTCCAAAAAATATTTTTGTTTAATGAAAAAAATCCCCAAAAGTTTTATATTTTTAATATAAGGCATGAAATAAATCAGCCAATCTGATAAATAAACAAGCCGTTTATTTAATAGTTTATAAAAAAAAAGTTAATTTAATTAATTATAATATTACAACGAGGCAAAAGAAATCGTATATTATTACGTTTAACATAATTCTGACTTTTTTATCAATACGCATATTATATCCGGGCTGACTGTAAACGCTAGGTGTCAGCTAGCAGGGGGTGCGCTAGCACCTTATATACGGAAAGATTCCCTTTGATCGGAACATATATGTTCTTTAAACAGATTATATCAAAATGTGGTAGGCGTTTTGAAACGCTTCTAACTAGTTCTGTAATATAACCTAATTAATAACCCTTATATTTAATAATTAAAAATCTTATTCGCTTAATTTACGTTTTTATTAATTAATAAAGCTCTTCTTAAAACGATAAAAACTAGATATTAATTATACTTAAAATATGCTTTCATATTTATGATTATAACCGTACCGTTAACGTCCTCCGTTATTTATAAGAAACCTCAATATTAAGATCACGTTAAGGGCGCATTTTAATCTAAAATGTACGCGTTAAGTATTTGGCGTCATATTAACGTTAATTAGGATAAGGTATAACTTCTGGGGCTTTCGAAACCCGCTGCAGCCTTTTATTACGATGGACACTTTTACCGATTAACGAAAGCAGTTGGTTTTTTTTTCGAAAAAGCCTCATGAATCGAAAAAATTAATCCCACGGGTTATCCGAAAAATACATTCGGAATAACGATGAAAAGCAAATAAGTTTATACATAAAGTTTTCTAGCGAAGATATATACAAACCGAAAATACGAAAATCTTTATAAGAAATTTAACGACCTTACGAAATAAATCTTGGAGTTAATATTTTTAACGATTAAAAAAACGAATTTCTTCCTAAGACCGCACTGAACGAAATAATAAGCTGTTTTGGCCGAATCTGGTAAAGTATGTGATAACAGGCTTATAAATCATACTTGATAAAAATACAGCCAAAAATTAAAAAAAGTTTCGAAACTAACGAAAAAGATTCAATAAATAAATCGTAAAATAATAAAAGATAATAACTTAAAGATAACGTTATAACATTCTAAACAGAAAATAACGATTAAAAAGGTTAACAAGTTATATATAGCCTTTAATTTTAATTATGAAACTTAGTTAATAATCTTTTAAATAATAATCAAAAACCGAAATCGATAACGGTACGATTAAGTATTAAAAGATAGTTATTAACTTTTAAATTATTAAACGTTAACATACCCCTTCTTGATATTACGAAATATTAAGGTAACGTTTCCGATATCATAAGGAAATTTTGTAAAATTTTTTAATTAAAACGATTTTAATTAAACAAAAATTAAAAATAATAACCCTTAAACGCGAAAACGGATATTAAGCCATAAGTTAAACAAGGAAATAGCTATAAAGGTTCTTAAGTAAATTCAGATAGCAGTATGCGAAAGTGTTAAAAGTCACATACTTAAAGTATATATTATAAGGCCTGCTTAATTATTTATTATAAGTTATTTTATATTTTTATATACTTTTTAAAAAAGCTTTAAAATATTTTTGCTTTAATTAAACGTTGATAATATTGGTTTGAAAGCGTATCGTTAAAGATTAGTTCTTGAAGGAAAAAATTAACCGTTTATTAAAAATTATTAAAAAGTTCATTACTTAACAGATAAATGAATTCTAAAAAGATAAGACCAATTTTAATGTAGTTTTTAATTCTAACGCCGTAGTATAATAAATATTATATTCTTTTTTTTCGAAACTCATTTATTTTCAACTTAAAAGTTTTATTATATATCCTTAACCTTATTAATAGAGTTTTAAAATTTGAAATAACTATTAAAATGTCGGAAAATACGTTAAGAAAAGTTTCGTTCCGATTAATAAATATAAAAAAGCAGACGTATTATTATAAGACTTTATGGGTCCGAAAATATGACATTTATCCGACGTAGTTTACTATAAAAACTACGTATATAATTTAATATCTTTTTAGTATTTCTAGCAAAAAACTATAAATAACTTAACTGAAAAAATATTAATTTTATTCGATATAAGCTTAATAAAATAATTACGACGTTAATAAAAAACTTTTTTAATTAGTTATTAAAAATATTAACCTATTAATATTTTATATAACTTTAATCGTTTTAAAATAAAACGTTAATTTATATATAATAAGATTATTATAAACCGGTAACGGTACGATAAAATACCTAACATTGAGATATTAAAGGTGCGAAGTAATCGTTTAATCAAGATCTTATATAAGGGGGGTTTCTTAGCAGGCTTAATAACGGTCGAATATTAAGTATAAAATAAGATAAAGGTTAAAAGGTAAATATGTTAAAAACCGAAGAAGAAAACGTGCCGATTATGACAACGAATTATCGTTAATTTTATAAATTTTCAAAAAAAAATGTTAAAAGGTATAGAAATGTTATATTTACGACCGATAGGTACTTAAGATTTATTTAAAATATATACCTTAACAATCGAAACTAAAATATATTAATTATAATATTTCGATCTTTCTTACCGATTTTAATAAACCAGGATAAAGTTTTTCTATAAGCATTAAAATTCGATAACGAAACTTTGAAAAATTATTAATTTCGAGGTAAATTTTATTTACCTTTTTTAATGTTAGATTTAAGCCCTTAATACCATATATTTAAGGTCAAAACCGGGAGATAAAACGCCTAGAGGATGTAATAAAAAGAAATGATTACGATCCGAAATACCTGTAAGTTATTTTCCTTTTTAATAGTATATATCTTTAAAATAAAAATATATTTATATAACCGCACCTTTAAATATCATTTTGAATAAAAGGTATATAATGTTTAATATGTTATTTTAACGTATATAAACAATATTGTAAGATTTAATCGGAACTTTTAAGAAGCTTATTTGTAAATATACGGTTATAAAGTTTATGTTATAATAATTACCGTTATAAAAACATAATAAGGATTTAAAAGTTAAATTTTAAAGTATATATTAATTCTTTCTCTGTATCTATTTATCAATAGTTTCGCAACTTAAAACCTGTTAATTAATAACGTTATTATTATTTAAAACGTATAATTAACAAAAATGTTTTTTTTAAATCATATAAAAGATTTACAAAGTAACCTTTTTACAGGGAACGAATTATATAACTTAGGTTAATAAGTAAAAGGTCTGATTAGGGTTATAGTTACTTAAACATATGTGTTTAAAAAGAAAAAAAAACTTAAAAGAAATAATATAGCTTCCAGTTGCATAAAAGAGATGATTTTGAATGAGTGTAAGTAGCCACAAAAGCGTATAGAATAGTATAAATAAATTTATTCGTATAGGATTAAATATCTCTATTCGACCGTTTTGTAAGATTTATTCGCGTCCGTTATATTATTATTTGTTATTAACCTTTATATTAATCATTATTACGGTTATTATGCCGGCGGAAATTAAAAATGTGTCTTTAAGTTTTATTATATTGTTTAATCCAAAAGAATAATAAAAATTAAAAGTATCTTACGGATCGAAAACGTAAATTTTATAGATATTCCGTATTATAAAAGTATTCTTTAAAACGACTATAAAATTTAAAAAGTCGCATTTAATACTATGTAATGACGTATGTTATAAATTTATATAATAACCGGGCGGGAAGTAACGGAAATTTAAGGAAAATAATTACTTAATATATATATTACTTTAAATAAAACAATTGTGATATTACGAAATACAATAAGATTTTTAAGTCGTAAGGCCGGATATATAAACGTAACCTGCCGTTAGCGCCGTAAGATTATAAACAGTTACATATATACCCGTTAAGGAAGTTATTTCCGCAAGGTAAAAAGGTTTATTTAAAAAGTTATTTAAGGATATAATGGTTTAAAACCGTAAATTAGTTTTATACTAAAGGGAAAGAAGTTTTAAAATATATATAAATACAAATTTATAAGTTCAATCAATCTGGATGGTTATAGAAATATCAGACCCGTTTGGTCGTACGACATACACAATAACTGAAAACCTTTATATTAATACATATTTCTTTCCTTCATTAAAAAATCTTTTCGAACTTTAATCGTTATTATCGTTAAATTTAACTTAATAATTAAATAATATAACGTTATAAACGTGTTCGTTAATGCGAATTTACTTTATTAAAATACGTAAAAAGTTGGAACTTAAGTTCTTTTCTTACGAACATTATTGTTTTATTTGTTAGAAATGATTTTCTTTTTTATAAATAATATTATTTCGTTTACTAAAAAGAAAGAGAAATTTTTATTAATTGATTAATTTAGCAAAGACGGAAATAGTATACCGTTATAAGGAATAAAGACTGATAATAATTTCTTAACATCGCAATAATTTAAAAGAATGTTAAAAAAGTTTAATTATCTTAATCCGATTTCGTAAATAAATTGCTTAATTTAATCCCTAAAAAGCTTTTAGTTAAATTTTTTAATAGGCTATTAACGCGTATTAAATTATTATCGAAACCTAATTTATTTTATTTATTTTCTGTTAATAAATATCTTAAACACGATCGGTTTAACTTCATATATAATAATTAACACGCGATTTAATATAACGTTTATAATACCCTAATTTGTTAGATTTAACTTCAACCTTTATAACGTATATTATAAATTTATTGAAACAATATTTTAAATATAATCGGACTTAAACCGTTAATTTTATACTTCGGAAATAAATTTTTTAAAACATTTAAAATAGCGCTCTTTATACAAATGATAAAATAGATTTAAAAAGTTCTTAAATTTGGGTTATACATTTATTAAAAGGAATAATAACATGGTAATTAAATATATACAATATAACAATTTTCTCTATAACCGAAACGGAATTATTATCCATTATATAAGTTTTAAAGGAGCCCTTGTTTTATGTTCGATTAATTAATAACTAAAAGCTAGCTAAGATAAAAAGACTTTAAATATATAATACGATTATTAATAGATTAGGCGGTTTGTTAATGCTTACTTTACCTTGTTACAAATATCATTTCGGTAGGTATATATATATAATTAATAATTTCGAAAAGGGATAAAAAATGATATATTTAAGGTAAATATTATATATACGAACGATATAATAATAAATAAGTTAACGAAAACCTTATTACGTAAAATCTAAGTACTTTAAAACATAATTAAACTTAAGAAATATTACGGAAACTTTCGTTCGGTAAAGAAATAATTAACGGGTAATTTTTAAAGAACTTTGTAAATTAAAAAGATTTAAGCGCCGAAAAAAAGGCAAAAAGAATAATTACGGCTTTAAGAAATAGAAAACGCTAATAGTTAACGCCGTCACTGCGTTAAGGCGTTAAGGGGTATGTTAGCTAGGAAAGGTGCGCTAGCACTCATTATATAAAAAGGTTCCTTTTAACGGAATATATATATTCCGTAAACAGATTATAATAAAATACGGTACGCGTTTTAAAGCGCCTGCAACTAGTTATGTAATATGACATAACTGATAACCCTTATATTTAACATTATACTCTTGCTTTTTTCTTTTTAACTTTTTTATAATAACTACTTTTAGTAATTATTTGTTACAGTATAAGAGCAGGGGTTCTTGTTTTTGGAGAAACCTGTCCTTGGAGCCTGGCATAGGCTCCAGACGGCTAAACTTCGGAGAAAGAAAAGCTTGGCTTTTCCTGCCAAGACCTAGGTAATCTAAATAATCTAAGTAATCTGCCAGATTACATAAATTATATAGATCCCAGATATACTTATTAAGTTTAAGATGGATATATAACAATCGGTTTTTTTTTTAAATCGCATTTATTTAATTCCCGTTCTTTAGTTATTAATTTAAGTTTTTAAATAAAGGTATGGTTTTCCGATTAAGGGAAAAGTTCGTAAATATTTTTAACGAATACCTTATTTATTAGATTATTATTACCTGCAAATTAACATTTTTATTTCAGATATTACTTATATTTCCAGGTAGATATATAATAAGTTCGTTATATTTTAATCACTTTTTGATTAATAACTAACGAATAATTTAAGGCGGAATTAGGTATAAAGTATCTTAAATTTAATAAAGCAGATGTTATAAAACGACGTTTAATAAATAAATAATATATTCGATTTCCGTTATTAATTAATGAATAATTAATAATTAAATTAAATAATTTACATTTTATTAGAAAAGTCCTTTAATTAATTAATAATATGGTACCTGCAACTATTAAAGCCAAGGGTTAAGGAAAATCTGCTTTTTCCTAATAGTAACTTACCTTTATCCTTAAAAGAAATATTAAGATTTAGCTTAAGGAATCCGATTAAGAGGAAAAGAAAGTCGAGGAAAAACGTAGTATAAAGATCGAAAAGGGAAAGGAAAAGGAGCCTATAACCGATAAGCGATTAAACCTTATGGCCAAGGAGCTTATAAGATTTAGACAGGAAAATATTAAATTTGCCCGATAACTAATAAAAGAAATTCTTATACCGCTTTTAAAAATTACTTTCCGTTTAAGAACTTAAGTTTCCCTTTTATTTAATTACGACTGAAAGGGAATTACACCTTTTTTTGCCTACTATGGAATACCTAATATTAAAAGGTTACAATCTAATTCCCGTTAAATCTTATAATGGATTTATTAATATAAACGGATTTTTAGTTCAGGCCAAATTTTACCTTAAATGGTCCAAAGGGTTTTTAACGAAAAATTACCAAAAAGTAATAGCAATTTCGTAATTACTTGCCGGAAAGATACTTAATTAATTTAAGCTTATTTTTAACGATTACTTAATAAATTTTTCTGAAAACCTTTTGGATATTATTAATTATATCTTTAATAATTACGAACCTTTTAAAAAACAAATATAAGCTTGATTGGGAAATATAAATAAATTAAAATATATTAAAAAAAGTATAAAGGTTTTAATAAATTATATTAACAGTTAAATATATCGCTAAATTAAAGCGCTTTGTAATTAAAGTTATCTTTCTATAAAATATATTATTTTTCCCTTATCATAACGGCATAAAACCCTAAGTTATGGATAAAAGATTTAGGGTAACTAAATTAAGCCCTTTCGAAAAATATCTAAATAAGGTTATTATTACCGATCGATGCATTTTTAATCGATAGCTTAAAAAAAGGATACCGGCAAACGAAGTAGCAAGAACGGTTCCAGTATTAACAAAAAAACAAAAAATAGATTTTTAAGAAAAAGCTGATATTAGTTTAATGGATTTAAAGAAGAATATATTTAAAGTTAAATATTATAATTATAGCAAAAAGGATTCTTTTAAAAACGATTTTAATTTTTTAATAAAAAAGGGGAACACTTAAATAGGGAAAGTTTTATAGCTTAAAAAAATCCGTACGGCCGAACGAAATATGAATAACAAAAAAAGGATAAAAAGGAAATAAACCTTATTGCCGCCGATTAGGAATTTATTATTGCTACGACCAGTAAGATTAAAAATGACGACCTAGGATTAAAAGATTATATTATTTGCAATAATATTCCGGTTAACGTTTGTAAAGATTATTTAAGATTAATAACCTTTAAGGTAATAATTACGTTAAGATATATTTATTTTTCGATATATAAAAATATGAAATATACGATGAAAACAGTTAATTATAAAAAGACATCAGAAGTTATAAATAATTGCCTTTAATATATTATATTCTTTCCGAATATACGGTATATCTTAAAATCTTAACAAATAATTATAACCTTTATATTCTACTGCCTGCTATAATAATAATTACTTTATTTATTTATAAGTTTCAAAAAATAACTACCTTTGGCCAGGATATAACGAAAAAATATTTACCGAGCTAGATAATAAATTGCAGATGTATAAAAATTTCCGGATAATTAAATTACCTAAGGTTTTATTATTTATATTCAAAATTAAAATAAAGCCGGAAGGCCATAACGTGAGGATACTTATGGTATTTATTAATATTATATGATAACTATAAATTTTTAATTATAAAAATATCTTTTTCGTAGGTTTACCGTTTTAACCCGATAATCCGTAAAAATTAAAACTTAAGAAAGAATTAAAAGAAAATAAATATATTTAAATATTAATTTAATAACAAGAAATGGTTCAAGTATATAAACGACCTTTATATTAAGCATATAATTAAGAAGGGACGAAAATATAAACGCCTTTTAACCTTTTATTAGTTAAAAAATATAAAAACCTTTGAATGTAAGGTACGGAAAGCCTTTTTTATAAGACCTTATGGAAGGTAAAAAAAAAAACGAAGTTAAATTAAAATCCCCATTTATTACGGAAATAAGATATTTAACGTTATAATCGATTGCGGACTGAAACGGTCTTTTTTAAAATAACTAAAAATATTAGATCATTTAAAAATATAAACAGTAAATATATAAGTTACAGATAGTTGATAAAAGCTTATTAACCTATAATAACAGTGGAATTTTAAAAAAAAACTTAACGAATTCGTGGTTTAAATATAAGGATATTTAAAAAGGGTTATTTGCGATATTGTTAATATTTTAAGATATAATATTATTTTAAAGATATTATAATTTCGTTCCAGTAATCTACGGATTAACTGGATGAATTAAACGTTTTTAAAAAACGATTTTAAGAAAAAACTTTATAAAATCTGTTATATAATGAAAAAAGCTAAGGTTTTTAGCCTAATAGTATTAATACCCCCTAAATATCGACGGTTCAAAAAGTTATTTAAGGAACGAATCCGAAAAATATTTTTTTATTATAATTAATAGGATTATGCAAGGTTAATATAAGTTCAAGCCTTATTTTCCAGGCTGAGCTAAATATACAGAAAATTATTACATATATAATCCATACGATAGATATTATACCCAGTATTTTCGAATATGATAACTGATTAATGGTTTTTACGGTTAAGATATATTATATACTTTATTCCTATAAAACCTTACTTTGAAGCAGACTGATGCGTGGTTGCCGGTAAGCTTCGACTTTGATAAACCTTATGCCAGGTAGTAAACTTTAAAAATAAACCTTAAGGATAAACCTTAAAAACAAACCTTGAGGATAAACCTTAAAAATAAACCTTAAGAATAAACCTTAACGATAAACCTTAAAGGTAAACCTTAAATAAGCATAAAACGTTATACGAACCTTTGCCAGTTTTACGGCTTAATTATTCTTACCGCTTCTCGAATTATTTTTATTAAGACAGCTAAACATGCCGCGCCATTCCAACTATACCATACCGGTAATCCGTAACGAAAGGATTTACTAAAAAATCGTCTCATTCATAATCCAAAGCCCCCATAAAATCACCGGACGGGCCAAAACGATCGATAGCACTGTCGATTTAAAAAACTTATCCTAAAAAAACCGAATTCGGCTTTTAATTTTCGGATACGATTTAATTTACGAAAATATCGGTAATCGATCCTTTATAATATTAATGCCGAAAAATATAAATACTAAAAAAGTATTATTAAGAAAACTAAAGTCCTAATGGCTCAGTGGTCTCGAGCCTGGGTATCCTTTTTTCGCGCGCTTGCTGCAGGCTTAGGGAACCTCAGTTTGCGACAGGACGGCTGGTTCGAATCCAGCTTAGGACAACATGCTCTGGGTGGCGCCAAGCCCAGTGCATGGACCATTCGGGAGCTTCGGCTCCTGCGTTTGTGGCTGGCGACTATTAGAAACTAATGGTTAGGGGCGTTGGAGCTTAATGGGGCTTTGGAACCAATTAATCGTATACTTTCAATTTGTTAGTTTATCGTGGCCATGGCCCCTATACGCTTTTTTATCCGGCCCCCCTTAGGTACGGTTTTTGGAGTGTATCCTCCGGTAAACGTCGTGTTATCTGTCGTGTATGTATATATTTGGACGCGTCGCGTATTTAAACGACGACGGTGTATATATGTACTTACTGTTATAGACCAGGCGTCAGCTTGTATATAGCTTTGATACCTTATCAATAACACTTTACCTTGCATAAGAAAACTAAAAAAAAGATAATAATAACAGGTTTAAAAATTTCGAAATTTAGATTTTGGAATAATATAAACTAAAAAATTACGATCGATAATTTGCCCGGTTGCTCCGGATTACGAAAACTTTCAAAATTCCGATAAGAATCGACGTAAATAAAACTTGGCTTTACGAAAAAGATGGGGTGAAGTATAGGAATTAAGGTAGCAATCTATTATTTTATCCAATTATCTATACGGTTACGTCTTTTTAAAGGAGAATTAATAGGATTATAAAATTTTTATTAAAAAAGGATATTATTTAAAATTTTATTAAATGTATTACGTAAACCTTAATAAAGTTAAAATCTTTTTAAAAGATTTTTAACGAAATATTATAGAAGGTTATATATAAAAATCCGACTTATTTATAAGATATTTAATTAAAATGGTAGCAAAAATAAAAATTAATAAATTCAGGATCGATAAAAATAAGAACTTAATATAGCGACGAATTTATAATTGGCGATAACTGAACGATATTGTTATTAAAAATGGATATTTTTTAACGTTAATAAATATTATAAGAAAAGATATTAGTAAAGTTATATAATTTATAATTTAAACTAACTAAATGGTTATTACTTGATTTAAATAATTAAAAACGAAAAGAAATCCCTTTTTAATACTATTTATAAATATTACGAATATAAGGTTATGCCATAATGATTAATTAATACTTTAGCCAGCTTTTAATATATACTTACTATTATTTTACGGAAATCTTTAAATAAATTTATTTTGGTTTATTTGGATAATATTTTTATTTATTCAGAAACTTTAAAAAAGCTTACAAAATACGGCTCTTAAGTTTTAAAACCCGGTAAAAAAATTAATTTATTAGGGAATGTTAAGAAAACGTTTATTATATTCAAAAGGTAAAGTTTTCAGGGTTTACTATTATTCCTGGACAAATCCAAATTTAAGATTCCCAATTAAAAGCCGTTAAAAACTGGCCAATTCTAGATAAAGCTACCGTTACTAATATTCGTTAATTTTTAAGAATTACCAGCTATATATAACCCTTAATTAAAAACTATGGCAATCTTGCCAGCCCTTAACCAAGTTTACCATTAAGGAATACGTCGGAAAAGACGTTCGAACTTGTAAAGGAGGGTAAAAAAGCTTTTTAAAAACTGAAAAACTAAATTATTAACGCCCAAGTAATTAAGTTA
The DNA here is from genome assembly GCA_004155925.1 of Monosporascus sp. MG133. Taxonomy (NCBI): domain Eukaryota; kingdom Fungi; phylum Ascomycota; class Sordariomycetes; order Xylariales; genus Monosporascus; species Monosporascus sp. MG133. The sequence continues at coordinate 119,235 of QJNX01000011.1, read as the reverse complement.
TTAAATTACAACAAAAAAACTATTTAAAACCAAGGCTTTAAATTATACATTTAAAGTAATCTTAAATAATAAAAAAGTAACGAAAAATAGTACTTAATAATATATTTTTCCAAAGCTTTTATCACCGGAAAACTTAAATATTTTAATTACAGTAAGAAATTATTAGTAAATAATTTAACATTTAAGGAATGGAAATTATTCCTTAATAAAACTAAAGAATTCCTTGATATCTATTTAAATTATGAAAGTTTTATACGATTTATAATTACCTAGGAATTAAATAGGTTTGTATTTAAATTTAAATTGAAAATTTACAATATTTAAGGTAAAAAAAAAGATCCAGGCGGATATTTTAAGCGGAGAAAGTAATTACGATTTAAAAACCTTTAAGCGATATATATCAATATTATATCACAAGGACGATAAAATACTATAGTTATATATAACCCTAAAATAATTTACTTTAAAGATTTTACTTTTATTTAAAAGTTTTTATAATATTAAAAAACAGAAAATATTTAAATAATTAAAGGGAAATAATAAAAACTAATTTTATGTCGCGGTAAGATTTATATGCCTTTTTAATAACAAAAAAGGTTTATTAAAAGATTTTACGAAAACCTTTTATACGGATTAAAAAAAGTATTTAAAATTACAAAATAATTTTAAAATAAGCATAACGTTTTAAAATTCCACCAAATAATTAATAAATATTTTAAAATTATAATATTTATATTAAAATTAAAACAGGCCGTTATAAGCCGTATAATTTATTACAACTTATTAATATACTTAATAAAATATAAAATACTATAGCTTAAAATTTTATTATTGATTCTTTATTATCGAAAAACTTAAATATTAAAATAAAATAAAATACAATATAGATGGTTACTAATAAATTTATTAAATATAAATACTTTTTATTTTTTAAAAAAAATCGTAACGGTAAAATAATTAATTTAAATTTTTATTCGATATTATTTCGATACATATAAAGTATAAAAAGAAACATTTTTAATTAAAATAAGCTTTTTATATTTAAATTCAGTACCAGTTTTCTTAAGCAAATTAGTACTAAATTAAAATTTTTGATAGCTTATTACTCTTAAATAAATAATTAAATAAAACGATTAAATTACACTTTAAAATATTACTTTCGAAATTAAATTAATTATTAATAAAATAATTAAGTTAACTTTTTATTCTATATATAAATAACTTATAATACGTCCGTAAACGAAAATATAGGTATATTCCTTTCTATAGCTATATATAAATATCACGTAATAGCTTAAAAACTTACATAATTAATACGTAAAACGTCGGTTATTATAATAATAATTTTACGCACAAATATAATAATAACAAAAACTAAAACGATATAAACCCGACATTAAACTAAATTATAGTTTTTATAACAAAAGATAGCCTAATATTATAATAATAAAATATTGAAATATTAACTTTAATAAAAAAAAACTTTTAATTTAATTTGTACGTTAAATATAAAACGTAATATTAAACCTTTTTAACGTAAACGAAAGAATCCAAGAATAAACTTAATTTTAAAAAACTTAATTCGTTTAGGATTAATAATATTATTTTAAAAATTAATTATAAACTATCATTAAATAAAACCATTAAAATATATTTTATATATTATATTTCCTTATTATAGCGAGCCCCAGACAAAGTTTTATCTAAAAGAAATTTCGAAATCGAAAGAACTGATAACGAATACGAAATCGATAAAATTTAAATTCTAAATTAATTAATAACAAACTTTAATACCTAATTAAACGGATAAATTACTTACCTAAAAATAAAATCTGGGAATAACTTAAGCATTTAACGAATACGATAAACTTAATTAAAAAATTTAATCGCCAAAATCTTAACCGACCGTTTCCAGTACGGCGAAGGTCGTAGGCGAAAACGGTCCCTCGCCCAAATCCAAGCCTTTAACGTTCCAACCGAAAAAAATAAATACCTTTATTACGGGATTTATCGTAAAATTAAGCTGTATTTATTCCGCCTTTATACGATGCTATTTTCTTTTTCTTTTCTTAGTTTTCCTATTAATTCCATTCGGATCCTTCCTTTAAAATAACGCCGGTTTATTTTAAAAATGTTTTATTAAAAACGTAACCGTTTTAACCGATTAAATAAAACAATTAAAGCCTTTTTTACCTTATGTTATTTTTTCCGCAAACGATTATATTTTTCCTTCATCTTCGTTAAAAAGTTAATTCTTAATACGTCATATGCTAAACGTTAATAACGAATTTTACAGCTATAAATCGGAATATATACTAAGTTAAAACACTTAATTTCCTTAAAGTAAATATAATTCGAACAAAAATTAATTCTGAAACCAAATCTTTTAATAAACTTTACGCGATTAATACGAAATTCGTATTAATTTAAACGCGGCTTTCTTTTTCTATTTTCAATTCGACCTATTATAATAAAGTTAGTTAAAAAACTACCCTTTTAACAAAATGAAAAGGATATCTACGGTTTTTATATTTAGAACAAAAATCTTAAAAACGGGAAATGATATTATAATATAGGAACAAGGATTCCTATTTTTAGAAAATCTTATCCTTAAAACTTGGCGTAAATTCTAAACGGTTAAACTTCGGAAAAGGAAAAGTTTCGCTTTTGTTACTAAAACCTAAATAATTTAAGTAATTTAAGTAATTTACGAGATTATATAAATTACATAAATCATAATCTTATTTATTAAGATTAAGATAAATATATAGTAATCGGTTTCTTTTGTAAATAGCACGTATTTAATTTTCGCTTTTTAGCTATTAATTTAAGTTTTAATTAAAGGTATCATTTTCCGATTAAGGAAATAGTCCGCAAACCTTTTTTAACGAATACCCTACTTATTATGCTATTATTACCTGCAAATCAAGACCCCTATTTCGGATACTGCTCATACTTCCAGGTGGATGTATAACAGGTTCGTTATATTATTAGCAGCGATTTTTTACCAGTACCTTCTTTTTCGACTAATAAAGTCTAGTTTTTTAAAAAGAAAGTCTTTTTGTAAATGTTTCGACTTTTGTTTAACTTACGATAAAATTATAATATTAAATTTAAAGCTGATATTAATACTTTAAACAATTAAAACTTTTACACTTTTAAAATTTCTTTTAAATACTAATTTAAATACCAGTTTAAATGCCAATTTAAATAACGTAATAATACTTTCGGTAAAGCTTTCTTATTAAATTAATAAAAATTTAACTTTATTTAACTTCTATCGTTTATCTTATATTTATAATTAAACATTTAAAAAGAGTTTCTTTACTTTTAAAACATTTATTTTTAATTTTTAACCTTACGTATTTTAAAGCTTTTTTTAAGCTTATAAGTAATAGCTTTAATGATATAACAGTTATAAATTCTTTAAAAGTTTTACGGAAATCCAGGTAAATTTCGATTAATTCGGATTATATCATTTTGAACGTATTTTAATAAAAGTTTATAAATTCTTAGCTAAAAATTTTATAATATATCTTATAAGTACCTTATAAAATTAAAAATATTATTTGCTAATAATAACCTTTATTTAAATGCCGACCTTTATATTTTAAAATAAAGGGTGTTTATATATAACTTTATCGTTATTACTGTTAATTTTATTATACCATCGGAGTCTTTTTTAATACCTTTATTTATTATATCGTTAAGAAATATAATCGGCTGATTAAAGCTGTTATGATTTAAAATACGCCATTTTTCTAGATATCAGATATTTTTATTTTCTCTCAGATTGCTTTATAATTAGTTTCCTAAAAATGTCTTTTTATTAAATAGTTTCCGTCTTTATCCATTAATGATATTATATTATTTTCGGTTACTTAACTTTTACTAATATTCAAAATTTAGCGGTTGAACTTTAAAATCGTTATAAGATTTAAAAATTTAAGAAGGTTAATTTAAATAGCGCCTGTTTTAAACTGAAGAAAAAATTATTAATGAAAAATTTCTTTTTTAAAATAAGAAAAAGATTCTATATACTATGAATATATTTGAACAAACTTTTTAAAATATATTTGGTAATTAACAGCATAACTTTTAAAAAATATAAACTTGTATTATATTTAATATAATACGCTTTATAATATTTTCGAATATAATCGGATACTCGTCGCTCTTTAATAACAACGATTATTTATACTAATAAACGAACGATATTTTTATCTATAATATTTAATGGTTTAATACAACTAGTTAATAGTAAATTTAAACTTATTAAATTGACCTTTTTAACATTAATAACCGTTTCGGTAACCTTTTCGATTACAGTAACCATGTCTGCTATAATGGAATCTTAATTAATTAAAATTATCCTGCTAAATGTTAATTACATTATTTTAAAAAAATTATGTTAAATGATAAATTCAAAGCGTCTTATATCCCATCGGAGCCCATTATTATAAAGTCCGGAATACTTTTTAATTTCCTACTTTCTTTTTGGAAAACCTTGAAATATTAAATCTGCCTTATTTATCCGATGTTTAAATTTTATAACGTAATTATAATTTTTAATTCTTATATAAAAACGTTCGATAATTTATATTTTATACGAGACCTTTTATATTCTTTTTAGTTAATTTATTAAATGGAGTAAAATTTATTGCTTTTAAACCGATATCGAAACGGTCGGTTTTTTGCTATTATTTACGCTTTTTATAATTGAAAAGTTCAGTCTTATTTAAGGTTTAGTTATTAGTTACTGTCGGGTTATTTTTAACATTTAAACTAAATAAACTTTTAAACCCTGTAAAGGAATTTTGGAGAATATGGACGAAAAACATTCTGGGTAGTCTTTCAAATAAACCTTTAATATATCTGTTTTTGCTAATTCTTATTTGTTTTTATTTAATTCTTTTAAAACGTCTTTTACCTTAACAGCATAGTTTAAATAATATCTATTTACGTATTTAAGGATGTCATATTAAATGTATTTCATTAAAACTTTTAATGGATTTATATAAGTTCGACTTCGCTTTAAATCGTATCATTTCTATTATTTTAAAACCAGTTAATTTCGTTACTTTCCTAGTTATGTTATTAAAAATAACTTTAATTCGGTTTTATATAAAATGATTTTTAATTTATTTAAACACTTTATCGGTTATATTAAGGTTTTAAATTTCTACTTGATAAATAGTTTATTAATCTCTTCAAGTTAATCGGCTATTTTAGTACTTAAGACATAAAGGTTATAAGAAGTCGATAACTGTAAAAGGATATAAAAATGAAAATATCTGATAAAATCGGTCAAGAACCCGTTTTTAGGTAACGTAGGTAGCCCGATAGGTATAACGTTCAGCATAAGTATTATATCTCTTATAATATTTCTAAAGATTTATAACTTGCTAAACCTTTCGTTTTTTCGGTATTTAACAAAAATGCAAAGGGGTATATGGGTATTTATATTTTTAATCCGTTTGAAAGATCAAATTAGATGATTTCAAGGTTTAGCCTTATTAACTTTATTTTCATATAGACTTTCTATTAATTAATATTCAGTGTTTTTTATTTAACATAAAGTTTTAAATTTTTTAAAGATATAATGTTTCAGTATTAATAAAAGGGCGTATTTTCTTTTGATGTAAAGCATATTTAAAAAAGTTTTAATAAACTTTTAACAAATAGATTAAAGTTTACTTTAAATTTATAAAAAGTATTAATTTAAGGTTATTAAATGTTCAGTGCTTATTTTATTGAAATATTTTTAGATATAAGGTAAAGAACTATCCCTAATAATTGTTTTAAATTCATTTCTCTTTCGAGTTTTAGAGCTAAGTACATTTTGTTTTACCTTTCGTTGGAATAACTTTATTTCAAGTAATATAAAGTTGGTAGTTTATACTAAATTGTCCATTTTTTAATTAGCTTATTCATATTTATATTATTAATCTTAATAAGACAAAAGAAAGGTTTTAATTAACACTGTTAATAATATTTAAATCAAATGTTATCCTATTAATATATAAAAAGTTTAAAATAAATTTTATAATACTTCTCTTTAACTTTTTATGATATTAAGAATATTTATTTTCGACTTTTGTTTTAGGTCAAAATAGGTAATTTTATAACCTAATTTTTTTATGCCATGATTTAAAATCCGATTTGTATCCTTAAAATATTAGCGTCTTATAATTTTAATTAATTTAATCCGAATAGTTACATGATTAATATTATAACTTTAATTCTATTAGTTTTTATTCGTTAAATCGTGGTTTTCTTTTTTATGTTTCGTAAGTTTGTAAAGTAATATATGCAAGGTTGGTCTAGGTTCAAGCCTTGTCTTCCAGGCTGAGCCAAATATACAGAAAATAATTATTCATATAATTTATACGATAAATATTATGCCTAATATTTTCGAATACGATATTTAATTAATATTTTTTATTATTAAGATAGATTATATATCTCAGTCCCATTAAACCTCACTCTAAAGCAGAACCTCACTCTGAAGCAGACTGCTAGGCCCCTGTAAGCACGCAATTTCTCGACTGATGTCGGCTTGAAAGGTTTACATCCGTGGTTGCCGATAAGCTTCGACTCTGATGAACCTTATGCCAGCTGGCTGCAGTAAACCTTAAGGATAAACATTAAGAATAAACCTTAAGAATAAACCTTAAGGATAAACCTTAAGAATAAATCTTAAGAATAAGCCTTAACGATAAACCTTAAAGGTGAACCTCAAGGGCGCATAAAAGGCTGTGCGAGCCCTCGCCAGTCTTACGGCTTGATCATTCCCACAGCTAAGAGGGAGATGTCAGTCCGATGTATCAGGTAAAGTAATATATAAGATTTTTCAAATTTCAAAAAAGGGTTAAAACGTTGTTTATTAAGCCATGCTTTAAAACCGGTTATTACTTGAGTTTATATTCTTTGTCGATTTTTAAAAAAAAAGTTATTTCTTTCGGTAAGGTGTTGCTTTTTCTAAATTCAACGGCATTTTTATCGATCCAAAAGGGGCGTTATGTTGTTATCGTTAATTATACTATTTCTAAGGTCTTTATATTCGTAGTTCTATATATAATTACATGGTAAGTCTGTTAAGTAAAATTGCATTTTTTCCCTTTTACTTAACCGGAGATTGTGGTTGCTTGGGCACCTAATTAAGGCAAAATTCCTGGTGATAGGAGATAAATAAATTCGGACGAGAAGATTTGGTCCTGGTTAAAGTTTACCTGAAACGGGTATTACGATTAAGTTTAAAATTTAATAAATATTAAAGGTAATGTAAATATTATAGCTAAAAAGCTTGGCCTTTCAGCAGACGGTCGGGGGATATAAGAGATATCTCCGATATGGACCTGGGATTAGGTAATATGGATCCGGATGGATCACACAGATCTAAAGAGATCTATGCGCTTAAAACATATAAATCTAAAATGTTCCCCAGATTTATCAGCATCTAATTATTTGTACAGTATAGATCTGGATAGATTTAATAGATTTAAACGGATCTTATTTAAAGTATATACGTATATTATTTTTCAACATTTAAATAATATTAATTTATAATATAACTCATTTATTTAAATTATCTTAAAATGTAATACAATTACACGTAATTTAACCTCGAACTAATTATTTAAAAATTTACAATATTCTGGTTTTTATATACTGTATAATATAAATTTAATAATTAACTAAATTAATAACCCACTTTACTTTTTAAATTTTTCTATAATAATATTTTCGACGTTCTCTTTATTAACTAACAACTTATTAGGCCCATTTACATAATTTGTAACGATATTATAAATTCCGCCGGAAATCTTCTAAAATAAAATCATGCTTTATAAAAGAAGGGATATTTTAACGACTAAATACGATTAACCGATTTATAGTTAAGTTCGAAAATAATAATATCAACTATAAGATCTTACTTAAAACGGCCTTTAAAAAACTCTAAGAATGTTAAAACCTGTTATAACATAGGAATAGAGGTTCCTGTCCTTGTAGAAACATGGCCTTAGTGCCTGGCGCGGGTCCATGCGGCTAAAACTCGTATAGGGAAAGCTCGGGTTTCCCTACTATGATCAAGATGATTGAGGTGATTTAGATAATCCGGACAAGATTATATAGATTATAAAAATTTACGATATACTGATTTAATAAACATAAATATATAACCGTCTGTTTCTTATATAAATAATACCTCTGTAATTTCGTTTTCTTATTACTAATTTAAGATGTTAAATAAAAATATCCTTCTCTATATAAAGGGAAAGTTCGTAAATCTTTATATAAAACAAAGCTTCGAATCTTTTATTAATTGTTATTTTTTGCAAATTAAAACCTTAGTTCGGATATTGTTTATACCATTAACCCCGGACCCCACCTAGTGAATTACCCTAGTAATGAATAGCGATATCTTCTAAAATATTCAGTATATAAAATTTGATAACGAATTAATAAAAACATATATAATTAAGAATTTGGCAGCATTTAAAACCCTATAATATATTCCGTCATAAAAGATATTTACATAATGTAATATCCGGTTGTTAAAGTATAATATTATATATAATACTTTAAAAATGCTGAATTTTAAAATAAATAAGAAAAATCATATTTTGTTTATATATAATAAGAATTCTCTATTATAAAAGGTTACTAGGCCTGGAATTCTTAATTTTTATTTAAGTTCACTATAAAAAATATGTTGCATTATAATTATAATATTATTAAATGTTGTCTAAAAAGTCTTAATATTTTAATTTCTAAGTTTAGTATAATGGTAATATAATTAAAAATAAGTTGCTAATTTATACCGGTTAATAGATAATATTTAATATATAAATAAATTAAATTTTAACAGCGTTTTATAACTTGTTAGAGGTTAATTTAGCTTTAAGCCTTATTTTCCAGCTCAGCCAAATATATACAAAACTATTATATATATCATCCATACGATAGATATTATACCTAGTATCTTCTAATACACTAACTGATTAATAATTTTCACGGTTAGGATAGATTGTATACCTCATTTTAATAGAACCTTCTTCTTAAGCAGACTGATGCGTGATTGCTGATAAGCTTCGACTCTGCTGAACCTTATGCCAGCTAGCTCCACGGTTCCGCATAGTTGCAGTAAACCTTGAGGATAAACCTTAAGAATAAACCTTCTGAATAAACCTTAATGATAAACATTAAGGGTGAACCTTGAGGGCGCATAAAAGGCTGTGGGAGCCCTTGCCAGTTTTGATTGTTCCCACGGCTTCATCAAGACAGGTGAACATGCTGCGCTATTTTAATTATATTATATCGGTAATGTGTAACGAGAGGATATACCAAGAAACAGTTTTATCTTCGATATAAAGCCCCCATAAAGTCGCCGAATAGGCCAAGACCATTAACAGTACCATTGATCAAAAAAGCTTTCCTAAAAAGATCGAATTCGGCTTTTAATCTTCGGCTACGATTTAATTGGCGCGCTTTAAAACTTATAAAATCCCATTTACCTTTAAATAAATATGTCCTTTTTTATGTTTTTAAAAATATTTTATTACTTTCTAATATTAATGTATGTGGAGGAAAAAAAATTTTAATTCGAAATAATTAATTATAAGATCGTAAAGAGCTATAATAATCCTTTTTCTATTATATTATACTTAAAACGTTTAATGCTCGTTTCTTATAAGGAAATCTTTTTTTTTACTAAGTAAGATAACGCTTTTAATTTAGCAAGTTTTAAAATAATAACCTTTCTTATATATTATTTTACGACCTGTATAATTATAATTTAATTTATATTTCGTTTTATTTCATATTAAGAAATTAAATCTTAATAGTTTTATTTAATATTACACTTTTTATTATGAATTTAAAACGTAACCGAAATTCGTTTAAATTTAATTATATCCTTTAATATTTAAAAACAGGCGTTTTAGAATCATTATTATTAATTAAAAAATAATTTTAATAATATCCCAAAAAATAATATCATTTTTTAACGTTTACAGGCTTGAAAAAGGAAATATATCTAATACTTTTTTCATTATATATCTAAAATTATATTATTTTTTATATAGTACTGTTAATAAAACCTTGTTATAAAGATTTTATTGCTTTATTTTATGTTTTATACTTTATTTAACATGTCCTAACGTTCCATTATGTTATATATTAAATATATCGTTAATTTAATATTACGTATTTTCTAAGTAATTTATATGTATACGTTATAGTACGCCGATGTAAATGCTGTTTTGCCTTTGGTTATAAGTATTTTGTAAATTAGATATTGATTTTGATATATCCCGGCGTTTGGGAGAAATCCCTATTCATTGCGAGGGTAATTCATTAGATGGGGTCCAAGGTTAGGTAGAAATATATTCAGTTCGTTCTCGTTTAATAGTTCTTTAATTAATAGCTGTCGAATAATATAAGGCCTAATTAGGTATAAGCTATTTTAAAGTTCATGAAAATAATGTTATAAAATGCAGGTTGAAAAACAAATAATATATTCGATTTCCCTTACTAGTTAATAAATGATTAACTATTAAACTTTATAACTTCCCTTTATTTAAGAAAAGCTTTATTTCATTAACAATGTAATATCTTTTCTTACCAGAATCAAGGATTTGGGAACCTTTATTATCCTAATCTTAATGATAATTTACCTTTATTCTTAAAGATATTATTAAAGTATGTTACGAAAAATCCGAAAAGGGAAAGGTAAAGGAAACAATATGGTGTAACACCTAAAAGAGAGAAAAAAAACTTGTAATTAAAGAAAATGAACCTTTTAACAGTAAGAGGTATAAAATTTAAAAGATTATGAAATTTATCTAATAAAAATGTTTTTTTATCGTTTATAGAAACCATTATACATTGTTTATTCGGTTTAAACTAAACCAAAGAAGGTATTAAATCTTTTTCTTTTTATTAAGAAATGCTGAAGATAATACTAATAAATTAACTTTCTTCACGCTTTTAAATTAAATAATTATTAAAAATGAGTTGTTAATTTAAGCCCGATTTTATCTGATATTTTATTAACGTCTTTTAATCGGAAATTATAAAAGGTAAAAATTATAACGTAATTTTTTCTTAAAACACTATTTAATTAATTAAACTTTATTTTAATAAATTATTTAAATAATTATTTTTATAAATTTACGAAGCTTATTAATCATATTTATAATAAGAACGAATATTTTAATAACCGGATATAAACCTTATTTAAAAGTTTATTTAACAATCATAATACGTAATTAAATAAATATAAGGCATAATGTTATTAATAAGATATTAAGCTATGTATAACGGCAGCCTTACGATCAAACCGTGAAACTAGCAACCGTTATATGGAGCTGACAGCTGCCACATAACTAGCCACCTGCTATATAAAGAGTGGAGATATTTGTAGATCTTTACGCACTTTACGTCTCTGGGTTTTTTTCCTTCTTTTTTTTCAGCTTAAAATTTTCGTTTATAGCGCCGATAAACTAGCTGCCATATTATACCAATACTGGCCGTAATATTATTTGAAGCTCCTTCCATTCCTCGTTAATTTAGCGATTAGTAAATAAGGTATTATATCTTTTTTACGTCGATACGCGACGATGAAAAATAACGCGTCCGAAACTAAACCCAAAACCAAAACCCAAACTAACTAAGATTAAAACTAAATATCTGTTAAGAAAAGCTATCTATTAACCATTTAACGTTTAAAACGATTTAGGTTAATTAAAGGTAAAATCGAAAATTTTCAAAAATGACGAATACTTTAAAAAAACGGCAGAAAACGACGTACCGAAAAACGCAACCGAATTTTTAAAGATAAAAAGTTTATTAAATTAAAATTATAATTACTCAAATACGGATCCCGATAAATAGCCGATCGATAAAATGGTTAACGATAAATAGGACGTTTAGGAAAAACTTTAAAAATTCAGTAACGAAATTGTTTATTTTTAAACTAGATAAAATTATTATTCCCTTATTTTTTCCGACGACGTTAACCGCCTTTATCAGGAAAACATAATTAATAAAGTTTTTAATAATATTAATACGTTTTACCTTACCGGTATAATAATATGGCCCGCTTTTCGTAAATTTACAGACAATAATAATACGAATTTTAGTTATAACCGAAAAAGAAAACCTATATTAATATCCTAGTTAAGTTTAACGGTAATAAACTAAATTTAACGGGTAAATCCATAAAATTATAAATAAGTTTAAAACAAACGAACCGATTTTTCGGAACACAAAGATTCGTATAGTTTATTTAATAAGTTTTTTAAAAAATAAAGCCGAATAAATAATTAAAATTTATTACCGATTAATTATACGACCTTTTTTTTACCTAATCGAAATAATTTAAATATTGGAATTATCGTATTACGATCCGAATTAAGTTTCCGTTATTAAAAAAGTCTTCCGTATTTTCGCCTTTAAGCCCGGTAAAAATTAAAATATTTACGATTTTATTTTCAAGTTTAACGTTATCGTTTAAAATGTTAAAATTATTAAGGATAAATGGAAATAAATCTATAAAAAAATATTTTTCCAAATTTCGATTTACGTTTTTTTAAAAATAACCGCGATTTTAACGTTATTTACCAAAGTCTTTTCTCTATATCGTTATAACAGCTTATAATAACTAGTTCGCTTATAAAAAGCGTTAACAAAAACGTAAGCTCTAATTATACGACCTTAATAATAATAAACCGTAAAATAAAAATAAAAAATCCCATTCGAATATTAATCCCGATAAATTAAAAACTTTAAATAATACCCATAAGCTTTTATCGGAAATCGAAAAAAAGGCCTATTAAAAAGCCGGTACGTATTTTAATTATAAAAAAACGGAATATAAAGTTAATAACTGCCTTAATAAGAAAAAAAAGCTTATTATATTAAAAATCATAAAAAGTTTATTTAGCTTTAATAAATTAAAAAAAGAATTATCGGAAATTTTTCGATAATTATTTATATATTAATAATAACAGAAATAAGTAACCTTAAAAAATATAAAGCTTTTACTAAAATTACGTAAGTTTAAATAAATAAAATTAATTTACATATTACCGCTTTATATAATACCGGCACATAAACCGGATTTTTCGTTAACCCGTTTTTTATTAAGTAAACACAAAAACGGTTACAAGTTCGTATTATCCGGCCAAAAAAATTAATTTAATTACAATATTATCGAAAATAATTACCCGAATAAATAAAAGCTTAAATAATTATAATATTCGAAATTAATAAATAACGGTTCCTTAATTAAGCCTTGCAAATTTTAAATACCGGATACGATATTTTCGTTGGTTTTAACTGGATAAAAAAATATGGTTTATTATTAAATTATAAAAATAAAAATATTATTTAACCTGATAACTTTTTAACTTTAGCTAAGTTTTTACCCGTAATTAAATTTCCAGCCTAATATTTATTAAACGGACACGTCGACCTTAAAGTTTAGGAAAACGTTAACCGCCATAACCGCGTTATAAAAAAGGCCGATAAATAATACTGGATCATTTAACGTTTATGAAAAAAACCCGGGAATAATTTTATCTTAATATCCGTACCGGTTATTTTGTCGGATATATTAAATAGAAAAGATATATTAAACATACGTAATATTAAACTAACCATTTCCGTTATAAAAATTACTTAAGATAACGTAATTATCGCTTCGTTAACAACCAAATTAAAAACTAACCCTTATACGGAACGATAAAGCTAATTTCCGTTACCTTAAAAAGCTATTTTTAAAAAAAATACAAAATCGAACGTTATAACGTTAGCCGTTTTATAAAAATAAAAGATATATAACGGCCAGAAAATCCCCTTTTCGAAAATAAAGGTCCGGAATACGTAAAACGAATACGGAAATTCTTACCAGAATTTTTCGCCTTACTGGAAGTTTTTTTGTCAAAAAAAAAAATTTTCCAGATTTCCAACCCGGCCATAACGTAATTTTTAAACTTCGACCGGCCAATATCCGCCTGAAAACCTCTAACTTACCGGATGCCCGTTTAAGACCTTCCGCTTGAAAAAAAAGGGATAAATAAATTATTAAAAATAAACTTTATCGAATCTTATTTATAAAAAAATACCGTTTTAGTTTTATTTATCCCAAAATCGTATTTATCGAAATACCGGTTTTATATCGATTACCGTTAAAAGAATTAATATTTAAAAAATTACTTTATTTTAACTTTTTTATTTAACGGTATTATATTTAATTATCGAAACGTTAAATACTTTTTTAAAATTAATATTATTTAAGCGTTTTATAAATTTCGAATTATTATTAATCCGGAATATTTAATAATATTTAAAATCCGTTAAAAAACGTTTTAATAAAAAATATTTTTATTTAAACTTAAATAAATTTTACTTTATGATAATTATTTATTAATCCTTAATTATACGAATTTTTCGATTATTACGTAAACGTTTACGTTAACGACGTATTAATTTATTCCGGCTTTAAAAAAAAATTAAAAACGTTACGAAAAAATTATTTACCGGTTATAAAAAGTTAACTTTTAAAAGTTTTTTCAAAGGTTCCGGTTTAATATAAAAAAAATAAGTTATTTCGGTATTATTATAAAAATAAATATAAATATTTTTATCGATTTAATTAAAAATAAAACGATTTAAAAATAAAAACTTAAAAATCTTAATAAGCGTACCGTAATCCGTTTATTTATTGAATTTTATAATTACGTACAAATATTTTATTATTATAAAAGCGGTATAACCGAATTATTGAACTGTTTATTAAAAAAAATGCTTTTTTCGTAAAAAAACCCGAATAAAAACGGGTTTTCGAAAAAATAAACCGGCTTATTTACGAAATCCCGGTTTCTATTTTGTTTTCGACTTAATTAACCGATTAAAATAAAAATAAACGTATTTCGTAACGTAACCGAAGGTATTATTTAGTAATAAAAGGACGATAACGAATAAAAATTAATAAGATATTTTTCGAAATTTATAACCTTAATAAAAAAGGCGTATTTTATTTAAGATCGAAAATTATTCGTTATAATCCAGATTTTCGAATATTATTATTTTAAACTTTAAAAATAAAAGTTTTTTATTTTTACCGATTATTAAATTTTATTAGATTTTACGAATAAATATATTTTTTTTATACGTTAAATCCGATAAATCGGAATTTCTTTTATTTTAATATTATCTTTTAATATTAACCTAATTAAAAAAATGTTACCGTAGATACCTTATTACGAAAAACGGTCGATTTATTTATAATTAAAGCCCGAAAAAAAGAAATTAAGCCTTAATTTTACCGGAACGATTAAATATTTTAAATTATTATTATTTATAAAATACCGATTAAAGTACGAATTAAAAATATTTTATAAAGGTTTTACTTAATTAATTTTGTACGTCGTAAAAATAAGGTATAAAATTTCAGCGAAAATAAAAATAACTTATTAATATCCAAAAAATGATTAATAACCGTATTTTTTTCCGTACCGTATTTATCCGTAAAATTTACGTATTTAAAATATTTGCATATTTTAATTAACATAAGATAATTAAAATATTAATACGGAAATATATCTGGTCCCGTTTTAAGTAAAATATCCGATAATATATCCGGAATTATTACGATTACCGTCGGAATAAAACGTTTCGAAATAAAATCCCGGAATTTTTTTACCTTTTCCTTATTCCGAATAATATTTAAAATTACGTTATCGTTAATAAAGAAAATATGCCAAAAAATCGTTACGGTTATCATTATATATAAACCTTTATTAATAAATTTAATAAAATTATAATTATTTTATTAAATAAAAAATAAATATTACCGAAATTTTAATTAACCGATATTACCGATATTTATATCTTTTTTTAAAAATATTCGTTATTTAAATTAACGATAATATAAAATAATTCGTTTTTTAATTTTTAATTAAATTAACGAATTTACCGGTATAAAATATTATTACGGAAACGTTTTATATTCGGAAATTTAAAAAATTCTCGAATTTACGTATTAAAAGTTAAATTACCCTTTATTTTTTAATATTATTCAAAATTAACATAATTAAAACGTATATTTACCCTTATTAAATTTGGTATATATTTTATTATACTACTCGTTAATCAATATAATTCCGTTAAAAATTATATTAAATAAAAATATTCAGAATGTATTATGATTAAATTTTAATACAATAAAGGTAAAAAACGAATTAATTTAACGGTTATTATAAGAAATTATATTATTAGGTTAAATAAAAAGGTTACGATTTTAACAAAATATAATATGCCGTAATTAACTTTAAAAGCGTTCCGATCGTAATAAAACGGTTTTATACGGAATATTTTAAAATATTTAAATTACCGGTCCGTTTATAAAAATAAATCCGCATAATAACTGCCGACAAAATTAACGAAAACTATCCTGATAATAATAAGGCCGCAAAAGCAGAAATTGGACTGATAAGAAAAAAACGGTATCTGTAATTAATAAAAACTTATATACTTTTTTTAATCGTATATAAGTTTTTAAAAGGGGGTAATATAACGGCAGCCTTATGATTAAACCGTAAAACTGGCAACCGTTATATAAAGCTGACAGCTGTTATATAACTAGCCATCTGCCAAACAGAGAGTGGAGATATTTATAAATCTTTACGTACTTTACGGCTCTGCGTTTCTTTCCTTCTTTTCTTTTCTTCAGCTTAAAATCTTCGTTTATAGCGCTAATAAACTAGCTGCCATGCTATACCAATGCTGGCCGTAACACTATATACATGCTAACGCCTGGTTTACGGTAGTACTAAATACATATACGTCCAGTAACACGATACGACCGAAGAACACATTCCAAAAACCGTACCCAAGGCGGGCCGAGTGAAAAACTAATAGGGGTCGGAGATCCGGTAACAAATTTAATTACGTATACGATCGTTTAATTAGTTCCAGAACCTTACCAAGCTTTAACGCCGGTAACTACTCCAATTGTCGCCTGATAGGACGCGGAGCCGAAGCTCCAAATGGTCCGTGTACTGAGCTAGGCGCCATGCAGAGCACGTTATCCCAAGCTGGATTCGAACCAGTCGTCCTGTCGCAGGCTGGGGTTGCCCAGGCCTGCAGCAAGCGCGCGAAAAAAGGACACCCAGGCTCGCGACCATTAAGGTATAAGGACGTAATTAAATAGATATATTTCTTTAAAAAATTAAAGTTAATAGCCGAATATAAGATTAATTTTAACCTGACAGAAAACCCGTTCGTTTTTCTTTTATAATTACTTAAAGATTTAAATTAAAAGTAAAATATTTAAAATGTTTTAAATTAAATATTTCGAAAATTATACCGTTATGATTATTATTATTAACCGCGATATTTCTAATCGGTAACTTAAAACAGAAGAAATTAATAAACGGAATAATAATAAACATTTTATTACTAAGAATAATAAGAATAAAAAATTTAATACCGTTTCGAAAAGGTTTTAAAAATATAATGTTAATATTAAATATTTTAATTATAGTAACAAAAGATCTTATAATAACGAATATTACTTTTTAACTAAAAAGAATTATAAGAAAACAGGTATTTGTTTATCTAGAAAAAAGGTTAGCGTTGTTTTAATAGTGATTTAGTATTACTATAATTAAAAAGGTTCGAAACGACGACCCAGATTATAAAAATTACACTATTTACTAGAACTTTACACTTAAAACCTGTAAGTATCGTTTAAAACGAATAACCTTTATAATAACTATTACGTTAAGATATACTATTACCTCGATATATAACAGTATAAAACATACGACCAAAAGGGTTAGCTCCGACCAGACTTTGGCAGTTACGGATAATGATTTCCGAAGTTCTATAAGTCCTTAGAATGCAAAAAATTTCCCAAGCTTTAATTTCCAGCAGACGATTATAAGCTTGTATATTAAACTGCTTATTATAATTACGATTACTTATTTTCCCTGAAAGTTAAGAAGGGATAAATAAAGCTTTATAAAACTACATAATAAATACCGATATAAAAAAACTTCCTAATAGTTAATACACCTTACGTTTTATTATTTCTTCCCCGAATAAAAATAAAACTAGAAGGCTATAGTATAAAGATGTTTATATTATTTCTCGAAGGCCTATATTTAATACAAACCTTTAAATATAAGAACAGTCTTTTTAAGTGTTTATATTTCCGATGTTATAATTCGCCAAATATACAACTTAAGAAAGAGTTAAAAAAAAGGTAGTTACTTTTAAATACCAGTTTGGTAGCCGGACGTGGTATAAATGTATAATAATTATTATAGCAAATATATGATTAAGAAAATGAGCCAATATAATCGCCTTTTAATTCATAAGGTAAATTAATCAAAGAATTATGGCAACCTTCGAACATAAAATATCGAAGAACTTATATACATAAAACCTTATATAAAGCAAAAAAAAAAAAAAATGCTAAATTAAGGGAAGACTTTATTTTTTATCAAAATAAAACGTTTAATGTAATAATCGACTCCGGAACAGAAAGTAACTTTATTTTTTTATGGTAATAAAAACCACGAGAATTTTTAAAAGTATGAGTTTTAATTATATAAATTGTAGGTAATTGATAAAGAAAATGATTTCTTCTAATAATAATCAAGTTTTTAAAATATTTCAAAGATTTGTAATTTAAACATAAAATTATTTCAAAAAAGTTACTTTTGACCTCATTAATATTTCAAGATTTAATGATATTCCAGGAATACCACAATTTCATTTTTTTAATTAAATTATTTATGAAAGAAATTAAAGGTAGTTATATAATGATTTTATAAGCTTATAGAAACGATATTTTAATAAGATTTATTATAAAATTATAAAGGTTAAGATTTAAGATTTAATAATAATAATACCTTTTAAATATAAAAGGTTTAAAGTATTATTTAAATATCGACTCTGAAGAACATTACCTAATTATGTTTACTAAGATTTTAAAATTCTTATTGGCAAAAGGATCTTATTTAAATTTTTACCAAATTCATAACAGAAATCATATAGAAATAAGATTTTGTTAAAAAGGTTTTACCAAAGTTTTAAATAAAAATATATTTAAAGATGTAAGTGATGCGTAAACATGCAGTTATCATAATATTAAAAATAAAAGATGAAAGGGTTAAAATCGATAGAGATGGAAATTTAAGATACCGTTAAGTTTATAGCTATCGATAACTAAACGATATTATTATAAAAACGAATAGTTTTTATTATGAATATATATTGTAAATGGAAGAATGAATAAATTTAAATAGTTTATAACATTAAACTTACGCGATAATTATTATATAATTCGGATAATAAAAAAGGAAAAAGAAAACGGGATTGAAAATTATTTAGGGGTATTGTAAGGAAAAATAATACTATAAAAACTTGTCAACACCGGAATTAACTTTTACTATATATATATTATTATCTTGAAAAATCTTTAAACTGTTTTATGTCGTTTGTTGACATAAGACTCTTTTTTATATGAAAACCTTGGAAGAATAAAGGTATATATTATATAAATATTTAAAGATATTAAAAGGACCAATATATTAATAAACGGTAAAAAAATCATCTGCTATACCTAAGGACAAAACCTTGTAAGTTTTATTATTACCTTCGAATATATTAAAGCCGGACCTTGAAGTTAAAAATAATGTACAATTAGTTCATCTTTAAATAAAGCTACGGTTATTAGTATCCGTTAATTTTTAAGATTTGCCTGTTTTATACGCCAGCTAGTTATGTATAACGGAAAACTATTTTACCAGTGAGCTAAACTTATTATTAAAAAATATATCGGAATAGAATTCGAATTTTTTAAAACAATCGGGAACGCTTCTCTTAAAATTAAGGAAAAGTTTACTAATATTCTGGTAATAGAGTTATCCAATTACTATCAAAAAACGACTTAAGATAAACGTATTATGTAATGTGTTTGAAATACTCTTAAAAACTGTAAAAAAGTAACCGGAAATAATATCCGGTAATCTACTTTTTTAAAAAACTAAAGAACGTAAAATTTATTTTCCTTTTTTCTGATAAAAGCCGTTAATGATTATTTTAATACTTAAAAAATAGGAACTCTTATTTATAAAACCAATTTTCTTATATATTTATTTTAATTATAAAAGGCTTACTCGATTCATAATAACTCAAAACCAAACCAAAGCCACAAAAACCAAAAGACTCCATACTCCTTCTCAACCTCAAAATTGATTATATTAAAGGCAAAAACAATATCCAGGCGGATACTTTAATTCGAAAAACAAAACTATATCGAAAAGAGAATAAAACGGTATAGTTATAGATAACTTCAAACCCACTTATTTCCAAGGACTTAATATAATTTCAATATTCTTATAACGTATAACAACAAAGAAAACTAAAAAACTAGACGGCAAGGATAAAGCCTTAGTGTTATTTTGCAGCATGATTTATATTTTTCCGTTAATAACAGCAAGAATTCCTCATAATATATGCCGAAAACCTCTTATATAAATATTAAGAAGTATATAACCGATTAAACGATGTTGGGAAAAATCCAGTTTCCGAAAATTCCGCCAAATAATCAAATAAGTAATAGAAGGTTATAATATTTAGAATAAGACCATGGCAGTTTGTTATAAACTATATATATTACTATAACTTATAATCATCCCGGATGAGATATAAAGTACTAGAACTTAGAGTTTTATTATTAATTAACATTTCATAAACAATTCAGTAAATTAAATTAACTATAATACAATATGAAGAATTAATAAATTTACTAGTTATAAATACTTATTAACCTTTAAAATAATTAGGAAAGCAAAATGATGAGCTTAAATTCATATTCAGCATTATTTTCATAAGTATGGAATATTAAAATAGTTATTTTAAATTAAGATAAACTTTTTATAGCCAAAAATAATACCAGCTTTTTTAAAAGGTCGGTATTAAATTTAAGTCTTTAATAACTGATTATTTATAAACGGAAAATGAAATAAAACGATTAAACTAAACCTTGAAATAATATTTTAACAATAACATTAATTATTATTAAAAGAAATACGTTTAAGCTTTATTATTCTTATAATTAACATATAATACGTTTATTTACCAGGATATAAGCGTTTTCTTTAATTTAGTGAGATATAATACCAAATAATAACTTAACGATTAAAGTTATTAATATAAAAAGCCTCCGTTAGTCCCCGAATAATGCTTGAAATAAAAACGTAATAACGGAAACTT
Organism: Monosporascus sp. MG133; assembly: GCA_004155925.1. Taxonomy (NCBI): domain Eukaryota; kingdom Fungi; phylum Ascomycota; class Sordariomycetes; order Xylariales; genus Monosporascus; species Monosporascus sp. MG133. The sequence goes on along the minus strand of QJNX01000011.1, from coordinate 97,938 downwards.
TAATAATATATGTTTAATTACTGATAAATTTATATTTTGTTTACAAAGAAGAGCTTAATATTATAGCAAAAAAAGGTCATGGGATTAATCCTAGAAAAGAAAAGTAAAGTTTACTTATTATAATAAAAGCAAAGCGTAACGTTAAATATTTCATAAATTAAAAAGACACAATCTGGTAATAAATATATTTTTAAATGACTTACCTGAATTAAAATTAGAAAAGTTATTTTAAAAACTTATTAAAGATTATTATTAACCAAAATAAAGAAAATATACGTTCTTTTGGATATTTGTTATTTAAAGTAGTTTTAAAAAAGGGCCCGTTTAAAAAGAATTTTGAATTCGAATAGGAGGATGACAAATACGAAAATTTGAATGTTATTAAATTTTCGAAAGATTAGAAATAAAATTTCATACCTAGTAAAGTGGATGCATTACTTACCTGAAAATAACATATAGGAACTATCTAAATTCTGAACCAATGCGATAAATCTAGTGAAGCATTTTTATCAGCAGAATTTTATCCGATCCTTTTTAATACGGATAAGGTCGTAAGCGATAACGGTCCCTTACCTAAATCTAAACCTCCGGCGTTCCAATAGAAAAAGGACGCCTTTGTTAAAATGCTTATCTTGGAAAAAAGCTATAAGGTTTTATTATAACCGTAACAGTTTTAGCCGACTTGTAAACACCGTTCTGTTTTATCTGCCGCCGTTTGGTATATAAGAAATTCTTTTTTAAATTTACATTATGCTCTTACAAACCATTTTACTTTTTGTTCATTTTCTTAAAGTAATTTATATTTAAAATATAGTGAACCTAAAATTTTAAAAATAAGTATAATAATTATAACTTAAATATTCCAAGAAATAGCAATATATATTTATATCAAATCGAAGACTTAGAAGAAAGGAAAACTTTAGGTTTAAAAATCTTAATTAATATATTCCGGATAATCTGAATTTTGTATGAATTTAGCCATAGTTTTCTTTTTTATTATCTCTTTTAAATACGACCTGTGATAATAAAATCAGCTAAAAAGCCTAAAGAACTTGGTTCCTAAAATAAAAAGGATACTTGCCGTTTTTATCTCGAGAACAAAAATACTTATAAAAGAGAAATGGGATTATAATATAAGAACAAAGGTGCTTATCGTTAAAGAAATCTATCTTTAAAATCTAGCGCGGCCATATACGGCTTAAATTCGGGTAAGGAAAGCTTGGCTTTTCTTGCTAAAAATAATGTAATCTAAGTAATTTTGCTAATCTGGACCAGACTATTAAAATGGTGCAGGGTGCAGGGCCAAGGATGTGGGTCCACTGATCAGTTAATCAGTACCGCTTATATATTTCTAGGAGCTCTTTTCGCCGGGCGCAACCCCGGAGATATATACCACTTAAACATACTTATCATTATTCAAACAGGCTGGATTTAATACCAGATTAATTACACTAACTTTAATTTTCTTTAGAACCCTGGGCTTATTCATAACATTCTTTTTTGATTTCGTATTAATTAGAACTAACTTTATCCCTCTACATTTTTTCTGGCTGCCAAAAAAAAAACTGGCTTTAGTTAACTGCCGGAACAGCTTTCGATCTTCCGATTATAAGGCGGAATAAATAAGCGCCTAATTAAAACCATATAATAGTAATTATATATAATTATAATTACGATTATGATTAAGGTTACGATAACTTAAGTAACATATAATTAACGGCCGTAATTACGATAATAACGTAACTTTTTAAACGATTAATAAAAAAAAGTTATTAAATTAAGGCCTTATGCGAAAATAACTTAACTTAAACGACGGCAAAAAAGTACGAATATGTATAAAAGACCGATTTTGGAGTATAAATTAATTATTAAATTTTTAAACCCCTTACGTAATTCGGATTATTATACGTATTAATAAAAAGAATACATAATAAAATATATCATAAAGTTTAATTAATAAGGATTAAAAAAATTAAAATTCCGTCATTAACGACGTAATTATTAAAGTTTAAACCAATTCAAATAAATAAAACGACGATAAAATTAACGCTATGGATAAAATAACGAATATGAAAAAAATTTAAATTATGAAGTTAATTATTTTATATATAAAAAGAATTATCGAAAAAAAATGGGTTTTTAATATAATATAAAAATTAAATACGAAACGTTATAAGATATATTTTGGACTTTTTGGCGGTAATTAAGCAATATTTTATCTGGTTATTAATAAGTAATATTATTTGGAATTTCTTTTTATTAAGCTTAAGTATTATGGCGTTTAAGTTAATAATAAAGGTATTAATTAATAAGTTGGAAAAAACGTAATTAAATAATTAACGTCGTAACGACGATTAGAATAAAGTAATTCGGATGGATGGTAAAAAAAAGAGATTATTTATTTATTAAGTTCGAAATTAAGAAGGTATACCGCAAATAATTATTACGAATAATTATTTACTTTATGCTTAAATATATTTTAGATAAGGTAATATTTCGAAACTTAAATAATTTAAGGACCGGTAATATTACTTAATTTAAAATAAGTTTTGATAAATTTAATAAAAGGTTTTCGAATTTATCCGATATTATTATTGAACTTTAAAACTTATAATATAAATTATTATTAATATTAAATGTTTTTAATTTTTCGAACCCGTTTTTTAAATAGGATTATTTAATACCGATTAGTAAATAATTTTTAGGATAATAAATTTAACGATATTAAATTTAAAATAATAATAATTAAGCTAGGTTTTTAAATTTAATTAAAATTACGACGGGTTAAACAAAATCTGGTATCGTAATTAACGTATTTAAAGAACGAAATTTTATATTAACCTGAAAATTATTAAACTTATTTATAAATTTTATAATCTTTATATTAACCGTTTTATTTTTCGATACGCTTAAGTAATAAAAGCTTAGTTCTTTTACCGGCATTATGGATAAATTTTTATTTTTTATAGTTTTTCTAGATTTATCCGTTTTCCTTAATTTTCGCTTTTTAGGTACCGGAATTATAAATTAGCTTAAGGAAGTTAATAAACTATTTAAAAAGTATAAGTTTTCCGAGATTAAAATAATAAATACAATAACTTATTAAATGAACAACTTTATTATAAAAGCCCGATTTAAAGCTATTTTTTTGATGGAATTACCGTTAAAATAAGCCTATTTAAATTCTCTTAAGAAATTTTAAGTTATAAACCTTTAAAAAAATTCGAAGGGTAAAGAATCGATTAAGGATTTTAACGAAGCAAATTTAACGAAAAAAGTTTAATTAAGTATACAATTATTATTATTTAAAATACGTTATTAACGTACGAAATATTATTTTAAGGAATTAAGTTCAAAGGCAAAATAATTATTAAGGACGAATATATCGGAAGTCTGTTAAAGGATATATCCGTTAAATATTTGGCAAGAATTTTTAATAATTCGTTTATAAAGTTCGAAAATTTGTACGCGATAACTTACGATAATATATAGTTATTAATTAAAAATTAGGTTGTTAATAAAGCTGGGCTTTTTAAAATATAAAGGCCGTATACGATTTTGAATAAGTATCCGTTTTAACCTTAACCGAAAAAATAAAAACCGGTTTTATTCGATCTAGTAAACCAGATAATTTCGATAAGACAACTTACTTTTACGATAAACGGTACCTAAATAAACCGATTAAGTTATTAGGATTATTAACGCTTTTGAGCATTTAAAAATTATATAGGTACGATAAAATTTAAAATTCTAAGGCCTTTAAAAAATAAATGCGGAACCGAAAAGTTACCCGGACTTTACAATATTACGTTCCGTTAAAGTAAAAGCCTTTTTAAGCCTAAATATATAATATAAATCCGTCGATTAATATAATTAATTTCTAGCCGGATAAATATAATTAGTCTAACCTTTATTATAGATAAGGTAAGTATCGAAACCGAAAAGGTTATTATAACGGTTATTAAGGCCGAGGTAAATATTATAATAATTTTGATTAAAGTATTTATTAATTTTGTTAAAGCTAGGACATAGTATATAAAAATGCCAGTTATTTATTAATGTGGAAATTATAAAAGTAATTTTATTTGTTAACGACAAATATAAAATTTCTTTTAAAACTTTTAAGGATAATGTAATATTAAATATAATTTAATTCTTTTAAAATTTAAAGAATTAAGCGATCGAGTAATAAATGCCGATTTGGAAAAAGATTTTAAAATGGATTTATGATTCGTTAGCTTTTTTTATCCGATATAAGGAAAAGAGACGATATTTTGATTACCGAAAAGATATTTTCGAAAGCGTAAATAGTTTACCGTTGGGCCCTAATTAAGATATTAATAATCTAGTTAAATTTTCGAAGTATATTACGATTTTAAAATTAAATCGTTAAGAAACCATTATTAATTAACCCAAAGTAACCGAAATTAATATAACTTATTCCTTCGATTAGGATAAAAAACCGTTTTATAAAAAGGTACCTTTATGTTACTGGTGATGAAACGATTTTATTAAAAATAAAAATATCTGATATTTGGAAAAAATCCGGATTTTGGAAATCGACGACTTTGATTAATTAATTATATTTACTACCGTTATGATGGCTAAATGTTTTAAAAAAAAGAAAAAGAAATTTAAAGTCGCAAAAAAGAAAAAAAAAGTTTTTAATAAAACTAATAAGGGTAATATAATATATAGAGAACTTTTGTTTAATAATATAAAAATCGGTATTTAAAAAAATAATACCTTTCCGATATTTGTTAATATCCCGAAATTAAAAGATATTACGTAAATTAATAATATCCCTATTTTTAAAGGCTTAATTAATAAATATATAATTGAATTTTAGAAAAAGAAAATTCGAAAAAATGCCAAGAAAAAGTTTAAGATTATTTGGTCCGAATTAGGCGAAATTTGTCCAGATTTTGGTAAGATTTTTAAGAATTTTATGGTTATTAAAATTTTGAAGATATTTGGTCGTAAAAATTAGAAAATGATTAAGATAACTAAGGCCGAAATGCGAAGATTAAAAGTTTTAAATCCGAAAAGATCCGTTAGATTTTTATTATAAATATCGGTTATAAAATAAAGAGCCAGAAAAAAGTTAATATTTTGTCGGTTTAATAATGTAATCCAGCCGAATATGTTATTTTGTTATTTAAGGTAATAGTCCGAATGGATTATAAAGCTAGTAAGGATTTAATTAATGGCGTTATCGATATTGGAGCCTAATTTAACGTTATTATCGTATCGTACGTTAAATTATACGGATTAATTATGCGATAGATCCGTATATTATTTTTAGGTTTAATTCTTAAAAAACGATCTTTTTCGAAGGCATAATTAAAGTTTCCATTTAGTTAGCCGGCCGATTAATTATTAATTTTTTATTTATCGTTAATAATTATCATGTTGCGGAATTATTAATTTTTGGATTTAATTTTATGGCTAAATCGAGCATAATATTTAATATAAACCTTAAAATAATAAAAGAAATTTTGGAATACGGTTCGATAAAGATTATTATTCCGTTAGTTTTAGCTGGAAAAGTTATTTGCAGTATCCGTATTAAGAAGGAACTAAAAAAAGTAGCCGGTAAATTTATAAGCCGTTTTATTGGTGAAAGCAGGTTTAAAAACGAAAAAATAAATAAGGGTTTTATAATCCTTTTTTTTTTCGATTAATAATATTTACATTAATTAAAAGCCTCAAATTATTTAAGAAATTATAAGTAACTAATTAAAACCCGGAAATATTACTTTAAGTTAATTTAGTAATAAAAAACTTGCATATATTTTATACGGAATTTTGTAAGATAAAATGCGCGATAAAATTAAAAATAATTAATCGGTATAAATTAATATTATATATAAAGCGAAATAAAAAAAGGTAGTTTTTGTTAATAATGTACCGTTTAATAAATTAGTACTATCTGGACACCCCGATTAAAACGTTAAGGAACTAGAAAAGGTATGATAAATTATTAATTAATCCGGAAAAAAGCTAGATAAATCAGGTATTTTATTAACCGCTTTATTTTCCAAATTTCCTGATATGTTACGAAATATTCGATTTACCGGTAAAAAAGTTAAAGTTATTTTTAATTAATTAGGTGATAGGTTTACCCGTATAAAAAAGCTTTTTTTAAAAATATGCTGTCCCGAAAGAAAGTTATTTTAACCTGGAATTCGTAAAAATGCGGCAAGATTAAATAATATTTTATATTAAATTATAAAATTCAAACGATGTTTTATGTTATATAATAAGTTAAAGGTATTATTATACCTGTTAATATAAAAATAAGCTGATCGACGTATTATAAATCCGGATTTAAAAAGGTATATTCAAGTAATTTTATACGGCATATAAAAATATCTAGTTTTTTATAAAAAAAAGATAACAGCCCACGATTAATTAAATCCGCGACAAAATTTAATATAATCATTTTATAGGATATTTTTATGCTAAATAATTGCGACGGATTTTCGGCGGATTTTGCGATATGTTTTTTAGTAATTTTAGTAGATTTTTTTTCCCGGTTACGATTAGGTTATTTTAATTTTAGTTAGCAGAAATTCTACAATTTTTTCGATACCGTGAAGGTTTTTAAGGATAATTACCTTACTTTAAGGAGTTATAAATTTTACAATTTATTTTTGTCGTATAATAACAAGGATTTTAAATAATTTAATGTCCGATATAATACGTTTATTCGTTAATAATATCGGTATTAAGGGACCGAACACTAGATATAATAACGAACAATTTTTTTAAGGATCTGGAAATTCGTTTAGAAGTATATCGTTAATATAACTAAAACTTTTTTTTAATTACGAATTTGCTAGTATTTTAATTAATATAAAAAAGTTTTAATTATAGTAAAGATTACCGTTATAATTATATTCCTTTATGGATTATTTAGTTACCAATGCGGTATTATTAAGGTAATTAAAATTTTAAAAATTAAGTTAAATAAAAACGTTTCGGAAATTAGGGCTTTTTTAAATATTATCCTTTATTATCGAATTTTTATTGCGGATTTGATTTTAAAAGTTAAACTTTTTACGAATTTATTTAGAAAGAATAAAAATTTCGTTTAGGGGCCTAATTAAAATTCGGCAATACAAAAAAAAAAAAAGGTTTATAATAATTCTAACCTTAATTATTTTAAAGTAATCCCGATAATAAAAAGATTATTATAAAGTTAAAGGCGAATAAAAGCGGTTATAAAAATACTTTTAATCAATTAATTAATAAAATCGAATACTCCCGGCGTTATAAAAGTAATATTTAAAAAGGTATTAAGTTAAATTATAATATTAATAAATTAAAATATCGAATTATTTTTAAAATTTTATAAAGGTTCCGGAATTATATTTATAGCATCCGATTTTTACTAAAAATTATCGTTAAAGAATTAATTAATTAAATTAATAATTCTTAAGCTTTTTATTTAATATTACGGTTAATTGTTAAATGGTTTGGATAAAAATATTCGATTTCGAAATTAAATATATTACCGACAAAAAAGTTTTAATTATAAAAGGTTTATTTTAAAATTTACTTAAAGCTTTTAACGTATTAAACGATTAATAAAAAACAAGTTAACCCTTTTATTAATATTTAACCAAACGTTTTTCGGCTTAATTTTATCCTAACCGGAATATTATAATATCCCTTAAAACTAAGTAAAAGCTTTTTCTTAAAAACTGGTCGGAAAAGATATAAAAGTACGTAAAATTTTTAACGATATTAAAGGTTTTTAATCATTTTCGTAAAATTTTAAAAAAGAAAAAAAGAATTTTAAATAAAAGTTTTAAAATATTTTGTTTAAAACGGAATTTTTTAGCGTAAAATAAATAAGTAATACGGTAACCGTAAGGTTATTAATTCCGAATATAAATATTTTAAGGTAATTAAATAATATTATAAGTATTATAATTATAAAAAGCAAAATTCGACCTATTATTATATAATAGTTTTATATTATTAACGCGGAATATTTAGCCGTATCCGAAAGGTAATACTTATATATGTTAAATATTTAAAAGTAACCGATTAACAGGTCGAAAAAACTTATAGATTTTCGTAACTTATTAATATAATTATTATTTAAATAATCGATATATAATTTATACTTCCGGATAACGGTTATAAAATTACGATCGAAATTAAAAACCGAATTATCCTATTATTTGAAAATAAAGGTTTTACGATTAATTATGTTAATAACGATTAAAAAAAAATTTAAACGAATATATTTTTTACCGGCACCGTATTCCGATTAAAATTAAAATTATAAAAACCTAAGAAATAAAGCGAAATAATTAAAACTTATATTATATTCGGGATTTAACGAAAGGTTTAAATTACATATATTATTTAACGGCAAAACTTAATCGAAAAAGGATATCTTCTGGGCGTTAAAATTTTATAAAAGTAATAAATAAGGTTTGTAAAAAATGGGCCAAGTTTTTGCTTAAAATAGTTTTTATTAATAATATTATTATAAACATTTACGGCCTTAATTTTATAAATTATTGTACGGATAAAAAGCGTTTTTACCGATCGAAATAATTTTGCCGACCTGGAGAATTATGAATTAGGATTTTAACATCCCGAAAAAGGTTTTAGTCGTATAACGGTTTCGGTTTTTTGAAAAATAAAATTAAAAACGTGGTTAAAGTTATTAAGGTTAATGTTAATTAATACCGTAAAATTATTAAATTTATACATTAAAAGGGCGACAATAAAATAAGAAATAAACTTTTAAAAACACACGACCTGGTATTATTATATAATACGTTACGATATATAAATATATTTAAGGATATAAAATTAAAATATTATTAAGTTATCCCGTACTTAATTAATAATATTATTAATTAAGTTATTGATTATTTAAAAGAAATTCATAAAATAACACTGAAATTTTTTTTTTTTGCTAATAAAATAAAATAATTTGTAGAAGATAAAAAAGAATATTATAAATTAGTTAATTTGTTAAAAAAATTTCCGAAATAGTTTATTAATTAATTTTACGATAGAATATTAGATATTTTAATTATTACGCTTATTAAGTTATTAAACGATTAATAACTTAAACCTTGAAAGCTTATAAGGATAAATATTAAGGTATATATATTTAATAGTTAATTTAAAAGTTACGTAATTATGGAAGTCGATAATATAATTAAAATAAACCGATATAAAATATAAAGAAACTTAACGTAATTATTTTAAAAAATTAAAATATAAATTCTTTTTTAAACATTATAAATTATGTTAATTCCTGTTATAAATAATAATTATTTTCGGTTATTCGAAATTAATCCCCCGAATAAAACACGTTCGATATTAAAAATTTAAAATATAACGATTAATCTTTTCAGAAATTATTATTTAATAAAGATTTAAACTATTAAATAAATATTATTACGAATATTTTCATTAACTTATAAGGAGCGAAAAAGATTAACCTTAAATACCTTAAACCGATTATGACGAAAAATATATTTGTAAATTTTAATAAACCCGATAATATATCTTCAATATAATCATTTATAAATGCGCGGAATTAATTAACAGCCATAAAAAGGGAATATACCGTCTTAATTAGGATTTTCCGATATTTTATATTATCGTTCGTAAAATTAATAAGGTATAAAGTTAAAAATACCGAATATTTAAATAAATATATGCATAATATACCGGAAATTTTTAAATAAGTAACGTTATAAATAAATTAATATAACCAGATCGAAATATTTTAATAAAACTTAAATAAAACCGTTTTTTTTAAATTAAAGGAACTTAATTATATCGAATTAAACGTTTAAAATAACCCAAAAATTTTCGCCTTTAATTTACCAGCACATATTCCGATTTTTAATTAAACTTTCGACGGTAAAAATGAATATAATTTTAAATATTAAGTAATAATTAATATAAATTATGTAATAGGGATAATAAAAGTATATACCTTAATATATTTAAAAGTTACGACCCTTATATTATTATAAATACATGAAAATCTTATTACGTTCCGTTAATAATTAAAAATAATACCAAAAGAACGCAGTATTTTAGTATTAATATAATATTTTAATACATAATTAATAATACGGTTACCCGTTTAAATAATTAAAGCCCTCGAAAACAATTTTGCCGTAATATTATAAGAGAAAAATATTTTAAGAAAAATAAGTATTACGAATACTAATCAACAACTACCGGATAATTATTCGATAATACCGAAAATTAAATTAGGCCTAGTATTAAGATTTATTTTATTCGTTAAACGTATCCTTAATTAAAAAAACAATTCTAGCAAATTGCGGATTATATATTATTAAAACTTTAAGTAATATAAAATGCGAATCGTATTTAATATTACGGAACCGGTATTAAGAAAAAGCGTTAAGATATAAACAAATTATTAACGGTATATAAAGTTACTAAATTTACGGATATCGTTAAGGTTAATAAAAAGTTTAAAGCGACGATTTTACCTAAAACCTAATTAATATAACGGGATGTAGTCGAAAAGAATATTAAGGTATTAAAAGCTGCCAGTAATATTTAACGTCCGGTAAAAATAAAATCCAGGTTTTATTTATTTTCTATAATTCTTTAACCAATGGATACGGAATTATTAAAAACTAGAACAAAATTATTAAAACTGGGTTTTAATTTAAGCCACGACTTTTTTAAAAAGTTAATTAATTCATCCGGGTTTATATTCTTACGAAAACACTAGGGATTACGTAGGTTAAACGGCTGACGAAAATTTATAATTACGTTATTTAATAAAATAAGGATAATTAGAAATATGTTTAGATATTACAAAGCTTAAGAAATGGTATGGTTTGAAGAAAAAGGTTGGTATAATTATAAAAGAAAAAGGTTGTAAAAATGCGGGTGCAAAATCGAAGGGTACGCGATTAATTAAACAACGTTATAACGACTATTTTCTTTCTTTCTTTACTTAATATGGGATAAAATTTTTAAAACTTTCTTCGGCGTACAATGTTTTTAAATAAAAAATGAATATATTGACTTTAAAAGCACGTAATTAATTACTTGCATAAAACGCTATCATTTTTTAACGTACTTTTATTTTTATATAACTTTTAACCTTAATAATAAATTACTTAAACCTTTATAATTATATATATATATATATACTTATATACCACGAATTATTTCCTACCCGTTATTTATACCCCTAAGCCATTAAATACCGGCCTTATTTTACCAGTACCTTTTAAATAATTTATAAAGCGTCGCCATGTTATTGTTTAAAAAACGTAGCGTATATAATAAAAAATGGGTGCCAAAATTTTTAAAATTTCGAATTTTAAAAGGCTTACCTAATTAGCTAATATATCTATATAAGGAAGAGATAATATAATACGTTTACTTCGAAAAATGCATAATAATAATATTATTCCTTATCCTATTAAATTAACTACTTCTAAATACCGCTTTAATCGGGTTATTTCCATTATTTCTTACGATAAAGATAGTTAACGTCCATAAAAAAAAATTACCTTACCCTTATTTTGCACAGCAAAGGACTAAAATAGTACAATAACCGTACCGTTATAGCGTACCTTTATAATTATAATAAACAGCACCTTTTTTCGCTTTAAATATGTTATTACCTTAACCCGAATAATTACTTATAAAATACCTTAAAAATATATAGTTATTATTCTAAAAACCGGACGAATATTTGGTAATAATAAAGTTAAATTAATTTCCAGTTAATTTAAAAAGTTAATTTAATCGAGAAATTTAAAATATATCTAATTAATTGCCTATATAAAACTACGTACCGACGATAGCCCCGTAAGTTACTGGACCGGAATATTATATATCCGATCGGAACGCTTACTTTTAACATTTAATACCTACCCGGATTTTAAACGTTTTCGACGGTTACTTTAATTATATCGAAAAACGTAAAGTAAATTTAATTTCGACGACCTTCCCCTTACCCGTATTACGATCGTTATAATACCAACTTAAGTTTGCTTTTATATTTATAACCAATAAGTTAATTATATATTTTATGTTATTATCCGTAATATTTCGTAATAAAAAAAATTACTTAATAACTAAAACGATTAGATAAAACGAAAGTTAAATAAAAACCGAAATAACCGATATAATTAAAAGCTATTTTAGTTTAAACCCAGCAAAATTCGACGTTAAAAAAAACATAAAAAATTAACACGAAAAACTTTCATCCTTATTAATAGAAAGTTAAGATAATAAATCCGATATTAATTAACCTTTAAAAAAAACATATTACGTTTCTGTTAAACTAACGGTTACCTAAAAAACGAATAATATATAACAATTAAAAAAAGCGCGGAAAATACGTTATAAAAATCTAAAGGATAAAGAAAAAAAGCCGAAATTTAACTTAAAAAGTTATATCAAAGAAGGTTCACATTTAATTATAAAAGTAGGTTTATTTAGTTGATTTTACAAATAAACAAAAAATAAATAACGTATAAAAGTAAGTTTTTCAAAAATTTAAAAGGAGAAATTACAAAGGGCTGTTAAAAAAGTTAACCAAACTTTTTAACCGAACATAATAGGAAAACGATTAAGATCGACAATCGATAATACATTAAAAAACTTAAAATATAAAATATTATAATGATAAACCGAGGTGTTTCACGGGCACTAATTTTTAGCAAAGAAATAATACGTTTTATAATACTAATGAGGTCTGATAAAGTTAGAAATGTCGAAAAAAAAAATTAACACCAGACTAAATGTTATAAATATAAGAATTTAAATTACGTTAAAAACCAGTATCAGGTTCATAAAAAGCAACATAATATGTAAACCCCGATACCTAAGAAACGACTAAAAAGCCTTTACGGAAATAATAATGTAATAACCTTTAACATAACTAGGAAAAGGAAAAGTCTTAATTTAACGCCGGAAGTTTAAAAAAAATACGAAAGGTTCAGGTATTTTTCCTGGCCGCTATCAAACGACAAAGCGTTATCAGAACCGGGCCGACGGTAACTTCATAATACTAAGAACACGATATTTAAAGAAGATTAAAAAGGAAGCGATTGCTACTGGGCGTATAATAAAAAGTAATACAAATAAAAGAAAGAGGAATTAAACGAATAATCTAAGAAATATTAAAAATAAAATAAAACCTTGTATTATAAAAAGCCCGATTGATAAAACACGTTTTATATCATTTTTTAAACTTAAACTTATTAGCCTTCATATTGAAAATAATAGCAATAAAACTAATAATAAATTATTCATATGTATTATAAAAAACTCGTTTTCAGAAACCGGGCCAGAAGAAATATCAGAAATTAAAATAAATACCTCAATTTACGTACCGTAACCATATAAAACACCACCCTTACTATAAAGAAAACCTGGGGAGAAAAAAAGATTACTCCGTATAAAACATGAAAAATTATTACAAGTAATGAAAGCAGAAAATACGCAAACAAATATAGCAAATTATTTTAAAAGGACCGTAAACAACTAATACTAACTTATTACCGCAGTTATTTTTACAACGAATTCCAATTAAAGCTATAGTTTATAAGAAATTTTTCGAAAACGAAAAGAGATTGGCATATTATAATACTAAATACTAACAAAAACATTATTTAAAATATTACGAATATTTTAAATAAAAGGATTTCAATACATAATTCTTCAAATCTAAAGTTTAATTACGATGTTAAAAATTTCAAGTAAGTATAAACCATTGACCGAAAAAACAAAAAAGCTATTAAAAAGTTGAAACGAAGCTTGAAAAATAAACGCTGCTTGTAAAGAATTTATGGATTGGCAAAAATAAAGGGAATAATATATACTTTTTAAAATAGCTGTATATAAGATAATAAAAAATAAATATTCGTTTCATGATGAGTAAAATGTGAATTAATACAATAATAATATACCGTTATAATAAATTACGAAAGCGACGTAAATTATATTAAACTGGAAGTAATAAATAAATTAGGTTTATCGTAAAAGTTAAAGCCGAACTTATCGAATATAAAACTCGAAAAAATAGTAAATCTATTTATAATAGCATATAAAATAATTACGAAATTTATTATATCGAAGTTGTTCTTTAAAAGTAAAAAAAAATCATTTATTACGATATCCATTTAATAGAAAATGCGATGTAACTTCCGGTAATAATTTCCTATAATGATATAACTGTTAATTAAATTAAAATACTAATTACGTAAAATCTATATAACCTTTTATTAATAAAAACTATCTAAAATCAGGATTCCAGTTTAACTAATAACGGCGATAATAAATTTGAGCAAAGAAATACGATATATATAAAACAAGAACGAAATCGGTATAGGCGACGTATTATCGTTATAATCACAACACGATTATACGAAATAAAAATTAACTTATAGTATTAATCTTAAAGATTAATAAAAATACCCAAACTATTATGATAATATTAAACATATAAATAGCTTTTCATGAAAATTTAAACCAAAATTAATAGAATATAATAAATGAAACTATATAATATTTGTAAAAGATAATAAAGCGAAGACCTTTAATTTAATATATAACTTAAATAAATAACAACTAGACGCATTATAAAATACTTTAAAAATAGGTTACGAAAGAAATATATCACGCGCTACAAGTTATTATGAAATTAATATATATTTTTCAGACTAAAAGAACTTAAAAGTTCCGGCTAATAATACATTAGCGATAATTTAAAGATATAATAGTTCAAAATTATATAATAATAGCTTAATTTATCATAGTAAAAGATTACGTTTAAAGAAGTAAATAAATTAATAATATAAATTAACGCACCGGATATAATGAAAATCCTATTAAACCCAGTAGTAAATGAACATAATTCTTAAAGCTAAGTTCTGATTATATAAGTACCTAATAATATCTTTTAAACTTATTTATATACTTGTAATGTTTTGAAGGATAATTAAATAGATATTACGCAGATATCTTATTACCTTTATTATATATTAACTTTATAATATCTGGATTTATTTAGATTTTAAAAGGAAAATAGGAAAAAGGCTTATAAAGTTTTTTCAGCTTTATAGAATATTTATTTCTTATTTAACGGCGGAAGAAACAACTTGTATGACCAAAAAAGCCCATATTTAAATAGGATTTCATTTGCCGGATATATTAAAATAAACCTTAAGAATATAATAATAATTTAAAAAAGACTACGTATTATTAATACCAAAATCTAACCCTTTTTAAATTTCATTACTTATTATCGGAAATTTAATAGAACTTTAAAAAAGTCGCGATAACGTTTATTAATTTGGCTAGAAAAGAGATTAGAGTTTAATATATACTCCAATAAAAAAGCCTTTTTAAAGGTATAAAAACGTTATTAAGAATAAAATAATATTAATTAAATAGGACCTAAATCGTTATGTAAATTTAAAAAACGATATTTCAAATTATACGTTAAAAGTAAGCAAGCAGATATTAAGATAATTAATATGACTTATACCTGATTAATTTTTATTTTTATTAATTAAAAGGCCAAATTAAGATACATTTTTTAATTCAAGCATCTTTAATTAATGTAAATATATTTAAAAAATTCTGATATTATAATTAAAAAAACCTATTTTCAATTAAGATATAGATAAATTCCAAAAACCCTTTACGGTTTATTGTACCCTAAAAGCTATTAATATAATTACTCCGCTACTTAGAATAGCTTTCAGAATTCGATTTGCTTATTATTTATAAAAGAGAAGGCCAAAAAACGATGACAGGGATACTTCTAACGAACGATTAAACCTTAAAACAAGTGGTTAAAAATATATATTTTACGTTTAAATTATTAAATAAAGTCTATATAAAACAATAACAAATCATACTAGGAAATAAAATAATACCCGATCTAGATTAAAAAGTTTACTAATATGATATTTAATTACAAAAAAGCCCATAAGTTTTAAAGAAATCTTAAGAAAACTCATACGTAAAATATATAAATATTACCTATATAAATATGCCAAAGAATATGAAATTATAAAAGGATTATAGGCGACATATTCGTTTCTTTAAATAAAGTTATTAATAAAAAAGGTTATAGGGAAATATAACTTATATAATGTAGGGTTAATCTGGGTTTAAACCTTATTTTAAAGGCTACTCCAAATATAAAAGGAATTATTACAAATATTAAAGATTATAAAAGGTATAAAATAAATAACGGATAAATAGTTATAGATAACGGTATTTAACTTAAAGTTCCTTACGTATTATAAATAACCATACATTAAATACGTATAATTATGTAAAAATATAAATCTAATTCTCTAAGCTATCAGGAATTACTAAAAGCTTATAGGTATATCTAGTTGAAAATCCCGTCAGGTAAGCCCGGACCATTATAATCCTTAATAGGTCCCCCCTTTACGCCTAAAAGCAACCATATAACGTACGAATCTATATCCCTAAGGCCGCTAAATTAAGTTATATTAATTACAAAAAAAAAACTTAACGCAAATTTTTCGAACCTTATATAAATAAACCCAAACCTAAATCTTATAATCCTTAATTATAAATATTAATATATATTATTTAAATTTTATATAAAAAACTTTAACGATAGTTTTAAAAACCTTGATTATTTAAGCAGCACATTACCTTTTTGCTTTTTAATATTCTTAAAAATACCTTTAATAATATTAATTCGTTATTAAATATTAAATAAATCGATAATTACGTTAAATAGTACGTTTTTAACTGCTTTAAAAACCGCATTAACCATATTTTCGACTACGTTAATAACCTTTTCGATCTTATTATTAATTTGGTTTTCGATAACCTAAAAATTAACGCCTATATTAACAAAAATAACGTTATTATTATTAAAAATATTTTTTTATCTAGTTTTTATTTAACTTTATATATATCCTTTTATAAAATAAATATAACAAAATAAAAAGTACTTTTATTACTAACTTAAACGTTACCTTTTTTTGCCATAATAATAACCTAATATAAATTAAATTATTTTATTTTTATAAGGTAACCGCCAATATTACCGTTTATGTAACCTTTCGGATTATAATATCTAATAACTAAAATAATAACCTTAACTAATATCTTGCCGTTATATACCTTTTTACGTTTTTAAAATATATATACGTATTTTACGTTATCCTTAAAAAATTTTAGGTACGGATATATTACGAAATTTTTCGTATTATACTTAATAATAAACTTCGTAATTTCCTTAAATATTTTAATTATTAATTTAATATTATAATTATATTCCTTACGAAATCGGATAAAATAAACGTTTAATCTGTTTAAATTATCAGTTTTATTATTATCGTTATTTTTATTATCGAATTTTTTTAAATAATAAAAATTAATTCGTATTTCGTTTTTTTAAACGAAAAGTTCGATTTAATTAACAAAAAACGTTTTTTACCGGATTACTTTAGTTATTTAATTATTATTAACATTTTATTTAATATAACTAATTTTCAGGCCGGCAAAATTAAGCAAAAAATAATTAAGTTAATAAAACTTTTTTAAAAATAAGTCTTAATAAAGTTATTAATAAAGGTATTCGATTAAACCTTTATCTTTTTCTTATTATCATTACCGTCTTTTTTATTATTTATACCGTTATTTACGCTATTATTTACGCCATTATCACCGGTTCCTTTATTTCTGCAATTAATAATAAACATAAATACCGGTTTTCGGGCAAACCGGCCGATATTTTAAACAAACTTAACGCTATCCTTTTTTAAAAAGGTCATTCGGTCGGCCTATTTAACGATAAAATCTTTATTAAAGTTTTTAAACAAATTATCGATAATATTTTGAAAATTCTAAACGTCCATATTATTATTCCGAACGATTTCTTTATTAAAAATAATAGTTTTCTTAATAATTAATACCTTAATAACGATTTCGTTCTGGGTTCCGATTTAATTATTTTACTTATCGGAAAAACTAGTTTATTTAATAAACTTAATAAATTCGTCGTTTTCTTTTAAAAAATTATCCAGAACATATTTTTCGTTAACGTTATTATCCAACCGATTATTACCTACTAAAAAGGTAATAAATAAGGGCTTATTAAAATAATTACTTTATTCGTTTCTTTAAACGTTAAAATATTCGGAGCCAGATACGGCTCCGTTAACGGTTTTATTATCTACCATAACAGGATTCTTGTCGGATTATTCGTTTTAAAGGATAAATTAAACGGATCTTTTGCTAAAAAAAATAAAAAAAGCGAAAAAGGTTACGGATTATTAAAAATGAATAATAATAAAAAAACCGGTAAAAATTTCTTTTTATATAAAGAGATATCTTAAAATCGACGATATGTAGCTTTTTAATAACATAAAATTTCCTAAAAAGAATACAAATAATTAAAAATTATAAAAAAATATAACGTAAATTTGGTTAAAAAATATAAAAGATTTAAGTTAATAAATATATAAATTTATAAAAGATATATTAAAAAAATTTATAACGAATATAAAAAGATTTTTAATAAATATAACGAAATAAAAAAAAAAAAAATAATAAATATAACTAATTATTTTTTACTAAATTTCGCCTTTTTATATAAATAAAAAATATAATTACGTATCCGTTATTTAATACCTTAACGTTATTAAAACCGATTAAAACCTTTTTTCTAATACTTTATCGGCCAATTAATCGGATATTTCGTTTTATATTCGTTAATTACCTCGTTAATTATTATAAATAAGTTCTTTTTAAAACACTATTCGTTATCTTTAACTATATAACCTATCTATTTAACAAAATATTTAACCCAAAATTTTTTTTATATTATCGAATCCGGTAACCTTCGATAATATTAATTTCCTATTCTTATTTATCGCTATTTATAATTACCGGGCCAGGTTTAGCAACCTTTTACTCAAATAAATCCTTTCCTTATTTTGGTTTATATAATTATATTATAAAAAAGATAAAACGAACTTTTTATCCGGTAAGAAAATTTAATTTATAAACTTATTTTTCTATCCGTTTAAAAATTTTAAATAAACCAGCCCGGATAAGAAATTATTTCCGTTTAGGTTAACCGGATAAATAATATTTTTAATATAACTTAAAATATACGGTTTCGTCCTTATTAAATTTTATTAAAATATAACGGTTATAAATTTTTTTTTGCAAATATATTAACCAAATCCGATAATTATATAATTTCCTTAAGGTAAATTTTTTTTGAATATTTATCGCGTTTTTTAAAATTACAGTCCTTTTTTTTTGTTTAATATATTTAATATTAACCTAGGTTAAAAATTAAACATTAATTCGTTCGGGAAATTTTTTATTATAATTATTAAGGAATTATTTAAATAATATTAAAAAATAAATATTACATCCATCCATAAAACGTTAAAATTTATAGCTATATAAAAACGTATAATGATTTTAACGGTTTAAAATTTTTTTTTCGGATAATTTATTAATTTACGGATAATATGCGGTAAAAAAAAGTAACTTAATTATTAAAACGTTAAAAATCTTACCTTATAAGGCAAAAATAAACTTTAAATTCTTATTATTAATTATCGTCGTTAAAAGTTTTATAATCGCAAAATTATAATATCTTTAACGTTATCGTCGCCTAATCCTTAACGGTATATTATATATTACCCGGTATTAATAACAATTTTTTATTAACTTTATAAAAAATAATATATAAGTTATTTAAAATATTATATCCGGTTAACGCTTAAAAGATATTAACGGATATTATTTCCGGTATATCCGTAATAAAATTTATGGTTATTATATAATACGGTAACTTAACCGTTAATAAAAATACTAATTTTCCAAAAGATTTAACCCGATTAATCTGGTTTTCCCGGCAGATTACGTAAGAATTAAAATATTTCGAAACCTTAAAGTATTTTTTTACGAAATAAACGTTACGGAAGTTTTTTATTATACGATTCCTGCCAAAATGGGACTTTTTATCGTAAATTAATTTTAATACGTCCTTAATATAAATATAAAGGATATATAACCTTTTATAACTATTAAGGACAACATAATATAAAATATCGTTTTATAATTCGAAAAGTTTATATCGTTATTTTTTACATTTATTAGCTTTTATATTTTATAGCATTTTATAAATACGTTTATATTAATTATTTATAACGTATCTTTTAATAATACGCACTTTAAATTTATAATTAAAAACGGAAGTAATTTAAATAATAATATTTCTTTTTACCAGAAAATATTATACGTTAATATCGTCCTATATATTATTTAATTCGTTAAATTCGTCTCGTTTAAACGCCTTTTAATCCGTAATTATTATAAGTAAGTAAGATAACATATTTAATATTACGTTAAATTTTTCCGGAATATAATAAATTTTTAACTAAAATTATAATAAATAATTAATAATATTAACTAATTAAGTGTTATTTTTATTAAGGTTTATGGTAATTAAGAATATATAAGTAACGATTCCTTTAATAAAAACGTAATTAATAAAAACGATAACCGGAAATCGGTTAAATTAAATAAATTTTTAAATTTCTTTTACCTTTATATTAAGGCGGTTACTTTTTTTTTATCGATCCGTACTTTTTTTCCGTATTAAAAATTAACTTGGATTTAAAAAGGATAAGCTTAATTTCGGTTTTAGGTATATCTTTTCCGGAAATAACCTAACCGTCCTATTTACCGGCTAATTACAATACCATAATGCTATATATCTTTTTGTAAACGTTTATTTTTTTAAAAAAAGGTTTATTTTTCTGATAGTAATAAGTAACGTATTAAGCGCATAAGTGGTTTTAAAGCTGGTTTTATATAACCTTTTTTTCGTCCGTAAATATAAACTTAACCTTTAACGTATGTATTTATTTCGCCTATTTTAATACCTTAATAAATAAGGTTCCAAATTTCCTAAGCTTTATTAATAATTTTATTTTCCCTTCTTCGAAAAGTATTATTTTAACGCCGTATAATATAATTTTTTTACGTAATTAAATTATTATACTTAAATAAGTGTTTAATATATCGAACGTATTAAAAAAGGCAAACTTTTTAAAAACGTTAATATAGTTATCCGTTTTGGACATTCCGCTTCCGTCGATATTATATTTTAATAAACGAACTAAAAAAAAATTAATTTTTTTTTTTTACGTTAATATGAACCCGTACTTTATTAAATATATTTAATATTACACGGAAATATTTTAAATACTTCTTAATATTTATATTAAAAATAATAATATTATTAATATATACTTATTTAAAATATTTATATACGAAAAATAACTTATCCATAAATCGTTAACCGAAAGCAAAAAAGTCCCGAAATTTTATCAATATAACGTTAAATCTTTTTAATCTCCAAAAACTAATAATTATCATACTGTTCCGGTATTCCGTACGTATTAATAATTTAAAAAGAAACTAAAGGCGTTTAAGGAACTAAATTATATTTTATTTACTATATCGTCCATAATATTTTCCTGATCCGGTAATAAATAAACGTCGGAAACTATTATTTTATTTAACGGTTTAAAATTAATTTTTATACGGCCTTTTTATTACTTAACGTTTAGTTTTCTCCATATAACGAAAACCGGGATTATTATAAAAATAAGTTTATACTTAAAAAATATCTTTCTTTAACATAAAATTTATCGTATATTTTATCGAAAAACTGGCAGTTCTTAATACCTAATAGGTATATCTTAACCGGCTTTAATTATTTATACCATCCTTTAATAAAATTAATACGGATTTTATACTTTTCGAGTATAAATACGACGCCTTTATTTCGAAAAATGTTATAATTATTAACTAAATGGCGTATTTAACCGCTAATCGCAAAATTATTACATACGACAACCATTCCGGCCTTGGATTTAACCGATAAAATATCTATTAATTTCGTAATTCCGTATAAAAAGGTATAAAAATTAACGTTCGAATATTCGGTCGTTTTCGCATTTTTTTCGCTTTACGTTATAAACGAATAAATTTTTTTAACCGTATTAAGTTATTTATTCCGAATTATACCAGCTTTTTAATATTAATTAATTTCGTACCAATTAATTAACTGGATTTCCTTATTACCTTCGTAATTATATATAATACTAATCCTCTCGTTTTTTACAATTACGAAAAATTAGATTTTAAAATTATAAAAAATAACTTTTTTAAACTAAATTTATTAAAAATAAGGTTAAACGTTTCCGGATGGTTAGCTGTTATATAAAATGGTTATATTATACGGTTTCTTTTATTAACTGGATTAAATAAATTAACGTAATTTACGTCGACAAATATCATAATTATGGTTAAAATTACTATTATATAGGCAGCTATAACCTTTCGTCGGATAGGTTTTAAAAATACCGCTTTAAAAATTTTCCTTTTTATTTTTATATTAAAAATTAATCGGAAAATATAATTTTTTTAACGAAATTAATTTTAATTTCGTATTAACATAAAAATTTAACACTTAATAATATTTTTAGTCAGAAGCCGTTAATTATATTAACTTTAACCGCAAAATAGACGTTAATTTATATATCTTTAACTTAACCCCGTATATAAAAATCGAATTCGATTTAGGTATTAATCAGGGTCCTCAATTTAATATCTTTAACGTAAATAAGGTTAATTTTAAAAAATTTAAGGTCCTTAATCCAGGTCATTTTTTACTTCCGGTTAACGAAAATTATTAAGCTATTTATATCTGTACAAACGTTAACTAATTGTATATTAACGTTAACTTTAACGCCTACTTTTAAGTACGACGTCTTTTATTGCTTATAATTTTTTAAAATTGGCCTTAAATCGGATTTAACTACCTATTCGTTATTAAAAATAAAATATACGGTTCCGTTAACGTTAAAAACCTTTTTAATAACCGTAATAAAATTTACCGATCGTACCGTTTTAAATATTACCTAGCTTTTAATTAAATATTCCTTTTACATATAGCTATTAAAAAAGGCGACCGTACCGTATATAATATCATACCATTTATATAAATAACTTGCTTTTATTTTTAGCTTTTTTTATAATAAATATTTTATCCGACTTTTTAAAATATACAAAATACGTATTATTAACGATGTCCTTTTCGACATATATTTAATTTTTTTCGTAGTTAAGTTTTAACTTAATTTTGCTTTCGTTACAGTAAATATATCCGTTAACTTATAAGGCGGATTAATAATTTTCGGTATCTTTTTCGTATTTTTATGCGAATTTTTCGTTAAAAAATATATAAGTTCCATTTTTACGTTAAATATTTTAGCCAAATTTCCGATATTTTTTAAAACGCCGTTAAAAAGTTCCGCGGTCCGGATAACCCGACCGTTCCTTACGTTTAAAATATTAAAGGAAACGTAATTTTTTACGCCGTTATTCCTTTTTTCGGTAACCTTCCGAATAACCCCGAAGGCTTAAGTTAAAAATACGGAACCCCGGTAATTTTCGATTATATTAAGGAAATCCTTACCGTTAAAACCGTCGGTTATTACGGTTATTATTCGTTTAATAAGCCGTATTGTTTTAATTATCTGTATTATTATATACGTTATTTTATAATATAATTACCTTTAACATATCGGATAATTTAACCTTTTTAAATTTAGCTTTACCGTTAACCTTATTTAAATATACCGCGATAATATTTTCCTTTTTAAGTCGGAAATATAACGTTTAAATTCCGGATATAGTTTTTAATATAAACGGATAAGTAACTAAAAATTTATTAAATTACCCCATAACTTTACGTATTTAAATAATTCTATAACGTATATTTTAACCGGTTTTCTTTATTTATTATCTTTAAAGGTATACTGGTTCCGAATTAATTATTTTTAAACCTTTTTTAGCTTAATTCCGAATTATTTTAATATAACGTTTAAAAAGGTCGTTAAATTTAATTAAAGCCGGTATTTATCTTTTTCAGAAAGTTATTACTTTTATTAAACTAAAACGTTATTACGAAATAAAATTTAAATTTTTTAAAAAATAACGAATTTTCGATTATTTATATTAACCCATTTTTTTAATTTTTTGGCTTAAAAATATATGTTACGATAATATACTTATTTTTGGTTATAAAAAATATTTAAGCCGTTATATTTAACTTTTTCAGCGTCGGGCCAGAATAATTTAACGTTAATTACGCGGATCTTATAAGCCTTTATGAACTTTTTAGCTGGTATTTAACCGTACGTAACGGATATTACGCGTTAATTAATACGGAATTCCTTAATTTCCTTAAAAAAATAAGTAGAAATTCGTAATATGCCGTTATCTTTATTCGTAAGATTAAATAAATTTAAATCGTCGTTTTAAATCGCGTTTTACGCCGATAATCCGGGGTTTTTTAACGGAAGAAATAATATACTTTTCCGTTTAAAAGTTAATCTAATCGATATATTTTTTAAGATTAAAAATTTTTAAGATTTTAATTCGTTTATTAATATAGATATTAATTTTATGATATTTTCGGAAAAGTTTAACTATCCTGGTAATTTTCTTTTTTGAAAAAAATCGTTAAGTTTCATAAAATTTAAGCAAAGATTTTTCATATAAGTATAAATAAGTTTAAATTATTGGTCGAAAAGTTTATTAAACGTATTTTAATATTTTAATAGTATTATGGCATATAATACGTCGGTAATTATTATACCGTAAAAGTTATTAAATATAACGTTTAAAAATATTACTTTTTTTACGGATTAAAGGGTTTTTAAATATTTCCGCCTAACGATTAGGTTATCGGGATTTTTAACGCTATAAACGTAAATTTTTCGTATTTTTTCGAACTTGTTTTTTATAAATATATTTATTATTATAAAGTTTTATTATTAAATATTACGTTTATCCCGCGTTTTTTTTTTTGTATGCTTCCTTTCTAATAGGTGAAAAAAATAGCAGGATAATAAGGTAAATTAGTTTTTCATTCGGGTAATAGGTACCATTTGTTAATGGTTATAAAAGGTATGAAATAAATAACGGATAAATGGTTATAGATAACGGTATTTAACTTAAGGTTTTTTACGTGTTACGAGTAGCTATATATTAAATACGTATAATTATATAAAGGTATAAATCTGATTCTCTAAGTTATTAGGAATTATTAAAAGTTTATAAGTATATATAGTCGAGAATTCCGTTAGGTAAGCCCGGACCATTATAATTCTTCATAACAAATATAATTTATAAGATAAGAATTATACCTAATATCGTTAAGTATAATAACTAATTAATGGTTTTTACGGTTAAGATAGATTATATACCTTAAATCTATAAAACTTTATTTTAAAGCAGAACCTTAACCTGAAGCAGATTAATGCGTAGTTGCCGATAACTTTCGATTTTGGTAAACCTTATGCCAGCTCGTTGCAGTAAAGCTTAAGGGTAAACCTTGAAAATAAACCTTAAAAAAACTTTAAATATAAACCTTGACAATAAATTTTAAAAGTAAAACTTAAGTACGTATAAAACATTATATAAACCTTTAATAATTTTATAACTTAATCATTTTTACGGTTCTATTAAGATAATTAAATTATTATTTATTAAGATAATTAAATTATTATTTATTCAGATAATTAAATTACTATTTATTAACATAATTATATATACCGCGTATTATTTTTATATAATACCGGTAATGCATAACCGTAGAATTTCCAAAATAAATAGTCTTTTTACGTTACAACATGCTTATAAAGTTACCGGACGCGTTAACTTTATTAATATTACCATTAAGCCAGAAAATCTATTCCCAAACGATCGATATCGACTTTGAATTTTCGGATTCGATTTAATCCGCGAAAATTTTATTACTAAGTATTTAACGGAACTTATGTCGGTTAATATGAAAATTATGGAAAGATTATTAATAGAATTATACAGAGAAAACAAAAACCGGATCGAGAAATTCGAAACTTAGATTTAAGAATAAAATAAAAAAGATTACGAGTGATAGTTTGCCCGGCTGTTCTGGATTGCGAAAGATTTCTAAAATTCCGATAAGACGATTATCGATATGGATAGGAGCTGGCTCGGGGCTGCGAAAAGGATGGGTTTTAGTAAAACACAGGAATTAAGTTTGCAGTTTATTATTTTATTCAATTTTGTCTATACGGTTCCGTCACCTTAGGGGACAATAATTTATATAATAAAATTATAAAATTACATTTTAAATTATAAGGAAACCTATAATTATTACTAATTATAAGTGATCTTAAAAATTAATTACTTTAAATTTTATTACTACATTACTATTGCTAAGACCTTTAGTAACGAATATATATTATAATAATACATATATAATCCTTTACCGATTTTTAGATTTTTTAGATTTCCTATTCCTTAACGAAAACACAGACGCGGAATAATTAAGATACTTGTTTTTTTAAATACCTTATTACTGTATATAAATTCTTAATAAATATTAAATTTACTTTAAAACTTCGCAGAACCATATAATGTAATTAAAATTATATTAAAAGCTTTAAAACACTTTAAGCCATAAACGGACCGTTAAATAAAGAAATACAGAATAGATTCCAAACCTATTACCGATATTACATTAAGCCCGAATAAAACTATAATGCTAAGAAGTTAATAAACATTAGATTAACTTATATTATAAATTATAACGAAAATTTGGCAATGAAAGTAACTATTATTAATTTTGGTTTTATATTGAAAATTTACTAAAATTTACAAAATATTGTAGCTAATATTAGGGTAATTTTTACTTTGAAATAATTTAAATATTCATATATAAAAATAAATCCGAAACATAAATTTATCCGTATTAAAATAGAAAGATAGTATCATTAAGAAAGGGTTAAGGAATTAACTTTTTAAAATAATTGATAATTTTTTTTTTTTACAAAATATCGAAGTTAAATAACTTAATGAAAAACATAATGTTAAGTATTTTAATTTCTATTAAATCGTAAAAAGAATCATTCAAGAAATTATTAGTTAAAATTAGCTTATATAATTAAAATTGACCTCATTTTTAGGGCGGCTGACTGGCTTAATTAATTATTAAACCTCTGTCGTACCGTTTATGTAAGCAGTGATATTATGGGGATTTAAACACCTAATTAAAGGTGTACTTACTTTTAGTAAAAGTAGATATTAAGAAGATTTTGGTAATTAAGCTTTATTATAAGTTACTATTTATTTAAATTATAGAAATCACAAGCGTATATATGTTATTTTTAGCTTAAGCTATTTAAGTGACTTAAACCTTTAAGTTTGTGAAGACCTTTAAGTTTACCGTAGGTTTAAAGAACTTAAAGCATTAAGTTTTTTAAAATCTTTAACCCTGTTACGTAACCTTGGACTTACGTCGGAGTTTTATTCCTTATTTTATGACCGTTTGTTTTTAGGTTAAGTTTTTAAGTTATAATACGATTCTTTATCTCAGCATTTTTGCCCTTAAAGATTAATTTGTTTTTTTATCTCTATCTAGTAAATAATTTTTTTTATATCCTATTTTAGCTTATGTTAGTTTTTATATCTAACCGTATTAAAAGGTAAAAATCTTTAGCGTAATAATGCTTCAATTTGGTGGAAACAAAGTAACCGTTTTCTTTTTATTAATTTTCTTTTCGTATCTTTGCTATAAATTTAAATAAAGGGTTTATAAGATTATTCCGCTTTTAGGAAATATTTCGTTATAACGAGCCTGGTAATTTGTACAATTTATTTCGGTTTTGCTTTTATGTACTAACACATTTTGAAGGAAAAAGAACGACTGGAGTATAAAGAAAAGTAAGCGAGGAAAGTTTTTAGTTTTGCTGTTAATACGTTTAATGATTTTTAAAAATAGTATCAGGTTTTACACCGTTATAAATTAAAATATTACGGCGAGGTATATAAGATACGGAGGCGATAAAAGAATTTAAACGTCTCGAAGGGCGTAATAATAATTGGAAACTGAATTGGTTTCGTTCGTATAGGTCTTCTTTTATTAATTGGTTATTATTAAGTAATGTAGATTGGAATATATTTAACCCAAACGGTTCCGTTGCTGCTGGTAAAACCTTTTAACGAAATATTAAGATTCCATCTGGTTTTTAAAGGTTTTTAGGTCTTTGGTAACTTTCCGTGGTTTTTTTATTTAATTAGCTATTATTTCTTGCCGGTTTTGGGTATTAAGGATCTTTTCGATTTTTAAAATAATACTTTGTCCGTTACTTTTCTTTCTTGTTCTGTATGCATTTATGTTATGTTTGCCCTTAATTTTAATTAAGAAATATAAGAAAAGGATTAAAGCTTAATATTAGGGTGTAGCTTTAATTAGTAATTATTGTTTGAAATTATTTTATTTTATTTTATAGGGCTTAATATATATAAAGTCGACCTTTTTATTAAGTCGTTCAATTTGCATTTTTCTTTTGGCTAAATCAAATTTTTTTCTTTTAACAATATTTTTAAAAATCTTTTGGTTATTATAGTCTGTATTTAAGTAAGTACGAATTTAAATTTTGTTTTTATTTTTTTATATAATTATTCAAGCTCTTTCAAGGTAAAACTTTTTTAAAATTAGATGGTTTATTTATAAATCCCGATAAATCTTGTTATAAATTAAAATTAGCGTTAGTGAATAATATTTTAATATTTTCCTAATAACTGAACTTTTAAAGTAATTAAGTTATTAATAATCTTTTATTATAATTTTTTCATTTATAATTAACATAATACCTTAAGTTATCATTAAGTACAAAACTCTTTTTTCTTATTTATTTATAATTTAAATATTTATACAAATCTATTATTAAAACCTAAAAACCTTATAAGTGTTTGTTATAGTTTTAAGATAAATATATTACTTTCATCGGATATAATGTGTATTAAAGGTTTATGTATATTAATACAGTATTTTAAAAAAGTACTGTAATTATTATACGTTTATATTTTCGTTCAGTAATAAAAAGGTTAGGGTTTTATAAACCGATTTATGATTATAAAAATATTATTATATTTTATACTTATTATTAAGTTAATTAATCATAATTCTTTTAGTAAGAAAATTAAAAGCTATTATCTTTTATGGACGCTTTAAAAGTGGTAATAATTATAATATTTATTATAGCTTATAACGTTATATTTTAATTTTGTTACATAAACCATATATTTATAAAACCTCTTTTAATATTAAGTTGATTTGGGAAAAATAATATGTATATTGTACCCGTTTTATAGTTTTGCAGAATTTCGGGTATCCGTATAGGTAATATATATGTACTTCGCTCGTTAATTCTTTTAGCTATTTTTGTAATACTTCCGTTTTATTTATTTTTTCTTTAATAGTAATTGGTTATTATATTCTTAAAATATCTGGTATAACTTAGGGAGTAAGGTTTATTTTTAAGGTTTATTCTTAAGGTTTACTGCCTGGCATAAGGTTCATTAAAGTCGAAGCTTATCGGCAACCACGTATCAGTCTGCTTCAGAGTAAGGTTTTATCGGACTGAGGTATACAATTTATTTTAACCGTAAAAACTATTAATCGGTTATCGTGTTCGGAGATACTGGGTATAATATTTATCGTGTGGATTTTATATGTAATAACTTTTTGTATATTTAGCTTAGCCTGGAAAATAAGGCTTGAACTTATATTAACCTTATATAACTTAGGGAGTAATTTTTTAATTATTACAATTTGTCGTAGTTTTATATATCTTTTTTGTTAGATTAAATAGTTAGTATAGAATTCTAAGAGTTCTTTCTGTCAAGTTTGGTTGTTTGTTAAGGATATCAGTTTTGCCGTTTTCTTACCTTTTTTTTTTGTAAATAATAATACGGTAAGTGCTAAAAAATATTCTATGTAATAGAATTATGCGTCCCAATGGCTCAGTGGTCTCGAGCCTGGGTGTCCTTTTTTCGCGCTTGCTGCAGGCTTGGGGAACCTACAGCTTGCGTCGGACTGCTGGTTCGAATCCAGCTTGGGACAACGTGCTCTGGGTGGCGCCAAGCCCAGTGCATGGACCATTTCGGAAGCTTCGGCTTCTGCGTTGTTTGTGGCTGGCGACTATTGGAAACTAGTGGTTAGGGGCGTTGGAGCTTGGTGGGGCTCTGGAACCAATCAATCGTGTACTATTTCAATTTGTCTGTTTATCGTGGCCATGGCCCCTATATGGTTGTTCATCCGGCCCCCCTTAGGTACGATTTTTGGAGTGTGTCCTCCGGTCGCGTCGTGTTATCAATCGTGTATGTATGTATTTGGACGCGTCGCGTGTTTAGACGACGACGGTGCATGTATGTACTTACTGCCGTGGACCAGGCGTCAGCTTGTACATAGCTTTGATACCTTATTAATAACACTTTACCTTGTAATAGAATTATTCTCTAATTAGCCTTCGGGTAACATAAACAGAGGTAAGGCTTTTATAATCCAATTATATTTTACTTTAATGTAACTACTTTTTAGGTAGCATCGGAACCATCCAAAAACGTTAACGATTGTTAAAAAAAATATTTTAGTAAAATAAAACGTAATAACGTATATAACATTTTAATTATTTCGGTACTTAATTATTCCGTTTAATATGTAATTCGAAGTATTAGCTTTTTGTTTAATGGAATAATTAAGGTCGTATATATTTAATATTAGGTTGTTAGTAATTACGTTTTTAATCCTTTAAAAACTTTTTGTTATTTTTAATATTTCTTATAATTTGATTTTCTTTAATACTTTTTCTTTCTTTTTAGTTCCGTTAGGTAAAGATATTATGATTTCATTAAAGTTCCGAGTAGACTTTCGGTAATAATTAACCCATTTAAGAAAGGATTAAAGGGTTGAAATAGTTAAAAATGTCCGCCTTATCTTTATATATCGTTTGGTTCTTTAATACGTTAATAATAAGTATATTTATAACGATATAAAAATATTTACACGCTATGTCTTAATTTTAATACTTTACGCGATTTTTAATTAAAAACAAAGGTTATATAATATAAAAATCTCTATTATCATTATTTAATAATATTTTAACTTTTAATCCGAGGTTTAATTTATAAATCTGTTATTAATTTATTTAAATTCGGAATATTATAGTATAAATTATTAGATTAATTTTTTACTTAGTGTTTAAGATATATATTAAACTTTTTTATGCTGTTTAAACATATTAATTATAAAATGCTCTATTTATTAATATACTTTATTTACCTTAGAACTGCTAAAAATCTTTTTATACTTTGTTATCGCTTTATAAACTCTACTTTTTTTAATTTTCTAAGCTTTAATAAAGCATTTTAATGTTATATTTCAGCTTATATTTTGGGGATTTAGTATAATTAATCCATTTTAAGGTCTTAGATTACATTAATTATTATAACCTAAAGGCTCGGCCTGTAAATCCACGGTCGGAAAGTCTTGGAATTATTTCCGACGTAAGTCCCAGGTTACGTAACAAGCTTAAAGGTCTTAAAGGCCTCAGCGCTTTAAGCCCCTTAAGCCTATAATAGGCTTAAAGGTCTTAACGAGCTTCAAGGTTTAAGCCTCTTAAGTACCTGAAAGCTAAAATAATACTACCTTATAATACAACTAAATTACTTGAATTATTTTTAATATTTATTATTACTAAATGTAATTATACTTTTAATTTATTATTTAAATTCTTAGAATATTATTATTAACATAAAGCATATGATTAAATTTAATAATTAATTAAGTTACCTAACTCTTTTACGTTATTAATTTTTATTTCATAATCTTATCAAACTTTAAATAATAATTTTAATATTATATCTAATAACAAATAACTTACCAACTTTACTTATAAAATCCTGGAAAGTATTATGGTCTCGGACGTCGAAAAGGTTATATAAAAACCAAACGTTATTTAAAAAAGTACTTTAACGCTTGAATATAGTAAATAAACGTATTACTTAATTTGAAAAAAGTTAATACTGGCTTTATTACTTCGTTTAAAATAACCTAACAAAGGATCGAAAAAAAATAATACGGGCTTTATTACTTCGTTAAGAATAACCCAAAAAAGGATTCAAAAAAACTAGGATTTTACAGTTATATGTCTTTTAGAAACGAATCGACTTATTTAACTAATACGTATGAAGAAGTCCGAAAAGGTATTAAAACTCCTAAAGCCAAAACCGTCCGATAAAACTTGACTAAAATATAATTATGTTTTACTTAATACAGAATTAAGTTTAATTATTTTGTTTTTTAATTGACGATTTTAACGTTATAAACCGAAGTCGTAAATAATTAATCTTTAAAAAAATATAAATATATCATTCGCAACAGCCTTAAAGAAATATATTATTATTATGCTAAAAGTACGTTTGCTAAGTATGAGAATAAAATACAATAATTAAAAAGAACTCGATAATATATTACGGGGAACTTTCAGCATAATAAATAAACCAATAAACGCCGAAATATACCTTTAAACTAAATTTTAAAAAAGTTTATATCTTATTATAACATTATAATTATTTATTTAACTTCGAAAATAAATTAAGAATAAAAAACGTTAATAACCAAATTTTTTAAAGGCCTAAAGGAAAAGATATAAAAAGAACTTTTTAAATAAAAGCGACCAAAGCTTTAACAACTTATATTACGATACTAATTAAAATTAACGACCGATAAAATATATAAAGACTCAAAAACGCCAAATATAATAATAAAGCTAAACCTTCCATTTACCCCGATGCCTTACGAAAAAATAATATATTTTACGGCACACATCTAAGATTTTTAAAGCTAGAAACCGCGCAAAAAAAAATTAAAACCAGATTTAATGTTATAATTATAATAAAACAGGTTATATTAAGAACTAATATAAAGATCCTAAAACATTGTAACGTAATAATTGGACCTTGGTATCTAAAGAATTATTAAAAAAAAAATAATAAGACGGTTATTTTTAGCATGGTTAAAAAAAGGAAAAACCCTAACCTACTTTTAAAAGTACGAAAATGATTACGAAAAGCTAAAACATATTCCCAGGCCGCAATTGCACAATAATATACCGCTATATCCGGTGCAACAATTACTTAATAGTTCTAAAAACACAAAGCATGGAAAGAATTAATGGCAGAAAGGTTAATATCTTATACGTAATAGAAAAAAATAATGACAAAAATATAAAAATATATTTAATAAGGAATTATACGTATATATTAACAAAGGTTTAATGGCGAAATCTAGATTTTAAAGGATATTAAAAACTAAATATAATACCGATATTTACGTTATATAACAACAGAAAATATCACTTATATCTTTATAACAAAATAAAGCTAACTTAACATAAAAGGTTATTCCGAATAAAATTCCATATATTATTACAAATAATATAATTTTAAAATATAACGAAAATAACTATATTAAACCGTTCTAAAAGCCTTTCGAAAGGTTATTTATAACTTACGTTTTAAAGTAACGTTTACTAAAACACTTATTAAAAAAAGCTATTTTAAAAAAAAATCCAGAAACCCAAAAAAGAGTTAGGGTAATACGACGGCTAATAATAACAAAGATATTACCTGAAAAATTTAATATATACCCGACAAAAAAGTGTTACGTATAATACCTTAAACTGGAAATTTAATTACGACGTTAAAAAAGATACTTTAAAAAGATTTAAAAAATTAACCGAAAAATTTAAAACCGTATTAAGAGGTTAAAAATGGGCTAAAAGAGGACGCTATTTATGAAAAAATTACAAGCTACCAAAAACAAAAAGCGTTAATATATGTCCTTTAAAAGAACTTTATTGTTATAACCAGAGCCCTTGGCACAGTAACAAACGGTCGGAAGTTATGGGACAGAACCCCCGGTATGGGGCCAGGGTCACGTAATGGGCTCGATGGGCTCGAAAAACCTAAGGGGATTTGGTACGTCAAACCAGTCGAACCGGACGACGGCTCGAAATGGCTCGATAGGTTCGAAAAAACTTAACCACCAAAAAAAAAATAAAATTAAATCAAACTAATTAAACCAAAAGTAACATATATATATTCGTTACTTTTTTATAGTTTAAATAATATTAACTTATAATATAATTTAATTACCCAAATTATTTTTAATATTTATTATTATTAAACGTAATTATATTTTAATTTATTATTTAAATTTTTATAATATTATTATTAATATAAACCGTACGATTAAGATTTAATAATTAATTAAATTAATTAACCGTTATACGTTATAAATTTTTATTTAATAATATTATTAAACTTTAAATAATAATTTTAATATAATATCCGGCCGTAAATAATTTATTAATCTTATTTATATAATTCCAAAAAATACCATAACTTTAAATAACGAAAAAGTTCCATAAAAACCGAATTTTACCAAAAAATAAATATTTTAACAACTAAATATAATAAACAAACGTATCGTTTAATTCGAAAAAAATAATACCGATTTCGTTATCTTATTTAAAACTACCCAAAAAAAGTTAAAAAAAAATAAAAACCTTATAACCGTAAACCTTTTAAAAAAAATTCGATTAATTCCGTTAATTTTTACCAAAAAATCCGGAAAAATATTAAAATTACCTAAACCAAAATTATTTAACGGAACTTTTATTAAATTATAATTATTTTTTACTTAATACCGAATTTATTTTAATTATTTTCTTATTTAACTTACGATCCTTATATTAAAAATTAAATTCGTAATTAATTATTTTAAAGAAAATATAATTATATAATTTAAACTAACCTTAAAAAAATATATTACGTTACCCCCAAAATTATAATTACCTAAAGTACGGATCGTATATAACGATTACGAAAAATTCGAAAATATATTACAAAGAATTTTCGGTATAATAAACGAAAAAACGAAAACTAAAATATAACTTAAAAACTTAATTTAAAAAAAATCTGCATTTAATTACGGTATTACGTTCGTTTAATTAACTTTAAAAATAAATTAAAAATAAAAAATTTTAATAACTAAATTTTTTAAAAAAAACCGATTTAAATTTTTAATTAATTATATTATAATAATAATCAAAATTAATAACTAATAATACGCCTAAAAAATTAAAAACGTTAAATATAATAATAAAACCAAATATTTTACTTACCTTAACGCCTTATAAAAAAATAATACGTTTTACGATATTTATTTAAAACCTATAAAATTAAAAACCGTACAAAAAAAAAATTACAACTAAATCAAATATTACAATTATAATAAAATAAGCTATATTAAAAATTAATACAAAACCCCCCAAAAATAATATAATAACTAAACCCTAATACTTAAAAAATAACTAAAAAACAAAAAAACCGTTACTTTCGGTATAATCAAAAAAAAAAAAAAAAATCCTAACCTACCCCTAAAAATATAAAAAAAGCTACAAAAAGCTAAAGCATTTTCCCAGGCCGCAATCACCCGATAACGCGCCATCATAACCGGCCTTACGATTATTTAATAATTACAAAAGTACGAAAAATAAAAAAAGTTAATACCAAAAAAACGGATATTTCGTACGTAACAAAAAAAATAATAACAAAAAAAATAATAAAAATTAAACGAATAAATTAAAAAAATATTAAAATTAAAACGAAACTTTATACCCCAAAAAACCCGATCGACATAAAAAATTATATGCCATTTATTATACAAAAATCCATTACCCTCGACATCAAAAATAATAAAAATATATCCAGTAACGATTTACGCATATATACCGACAAAAGTTCGATTTCGAAAACCAAATAAAAAAAAATATCAAAAACCAAAAATGATACCGATATCTACGTACTATAACCATACAAAATACCGTCGACATCCTTATAACAAAAGGAAGTTAGCTAAAAAGAAAAAATTATCCCGAACAAAACCCTATATACCATTATAAATAATATAACCATAAAATACAAAAAAAATAAATATACCAAACCGTTATAAAAGCTTTACGAAAAGTTATTTACAACTTACGATTTAAGTTATCATTTACCAAAAAACCTAACGAAAAACGCAAACTAAAAAAAAAGATCCAAAAACGGAAAAAAAATATAACGTAATATAACGCCTAATAGTAACAAAAATACTACCCCGAAAAATCGATATATATCCGACAAAAAAAATTCCATATATAATTCCTTAAACTTAAAACTTAATTACGATATTAAAAAAGTTAGCTAAAAAAAATTTAACGAATCAACCGAAAAAACCAAAAATATATCAAAAAATTAAAATTAAGCCCAAAAAATAAACGCTACTTATAAAAAAGCTACAAGTTGGCAAAAGCAAAAAAAATTAATATATACCCCTTAAAAAAACTTTATATACGATAATAAAAAGGACAAAAATTTTTTTTATTATAATCAAAATACGAATTAAAAAAAATGGTATATTATTATAATATATTACGAAACCGACCCGAATTATATCAAACCGGAAGTAATTAACAAATTACGTTTATTATAAAAAAAAAAATCGAACCTTATAAAATCGAAAATGCTAAAAGTACCAAATTTACCTATAATAACGAAAAAATTAACCGCAAAATTAATTACTTCGTAACTTATATTCAAAAACGAAAATAAATTATTAATTTCGATATCGTTTTAATACGAAATTACGATATAATTTTTAATAAAAAATAATTATATTAATATAACCCTTTAATTAATTAAAAAATTGGCTAAATAAAATTCGTTTTATTTTCCGCTAACAAAAACGACTTAAAAAAAAAATCTTATTATTTAACTAATAATAATAACGATAAATACAGGCATAAAAATACGACAAAAATTTTGTTACCCAAAAAAATACGACATATATAAAAAAAAAGGCGAAATAAATATATACGACGCATTATCGTTATAATTAAAATATAATTATACGAAATAAACGACGATTTATAATACCAACCCCAAAAACCAAAAAAAATAGCCAAAATATTACCATAATACCATAAATACGAACAACTTTTTAAAAACCAAATCGAAATAAAATTACTAAAATATAGCAAATAAAATTCCGAAATAATCCTAAAAAATAACAAAACGATTACTTTTTATCCTATATATAACCTAAATTAACAAAAATTATACGTATTACGAAAATATTTCGAAAATAAACTATATAAAAAATATATTAAACGTTCCAAATTACTAACAAAATACCCCATATTTTTTATACCAAAAAAAATAAAAATTTACGGTTAATAATCGATTACCGATAATTAAATAATATTACGGTTAAAAATTGCATACTTTTACCTTTAATTACCGAAATAAAAAATTACTTTTACGGACTTAAATAATTTATTACCCTAAACTTACGCAATAAATATAATTTAATTCGTATCAAACTAAGAAACGAATAAAAAATAACTTTTAAAATTAAATATAAATTATACGAATATTTAATAATACCATTCGGGCTTATTAACGTACTTACGACGTTCCAAAAAATAATTAATTACGTATTACGTAAATACCTTAATATTTTTATTATCTATTACCTTAATAACATTTTTATTTATTTAAATTCGGAAAAAAAACATAAAAAATACGTCCATAAAATTCTTCAAACTTTATAAAACGCTAATCTTTTAAATAACGCCGAAAAAAATAAATTCTATAAACAAAAAATACCGTACCTAAAATACGTTATTACCCCGGAATATATTAAAATAAACCCTAAAAAAATAATAACAATTCAAAAATAAAAAATATCTATTATAATTACCGAAATCTAAATTTTCCTTAAATTCGCTAACTATTATCGGAAATTTATTTGCAACTTTAGCAAAATCGCAATATTTTTATTTAACTTAACCAAAAAAAAACGAAATTTTAATAAATAATTAAAACAAAAAAAGCTTTTTAAAATATTAAAAACGTAATTATTAATAAACCAGTACTAATTATATATAACCTAAATCGTTCCGTAAAATTAAAAACCGACGTTTCGAATTATACATTAAACGTAATAACCTGATACAAAAATAATTAAGGTAACTTATATTTTATTACGTTTTATTTTTATAAATTAAAAAAAGTTAAATTAAATTACGTTATCTTAAATAAAAAATTCCTAACTATTATTAACGTTTTTAAAAAATTTAAATATTACCTTAAAAAAAACTTATATTAGGTTAAAATATATACAAATTACAAAAATTTTATCCGGTTTATTATTACCCGAAAACTAACAAAACGATAATTCCGTTATATAAAATACCTTTCGGAATTTAATTTTATTATTATATATAAAAAAAAGTTAAAAAATAATAAAATAAACGTTTTTAATAAATAACCAAACCTAAAAAACAAAATCCTAAAAATTCCGTACTAAATATTCGACCTAAAAAAAAATATATATATAAAAATACGACAAATTATAACAATTAAAAAAATAATACCTAACTTATACCAAAAAATTTAACGATATAACGATTAACTACCAGAAAATAAAAAAACCGATAAAACCCAAATACTAAAAAAATACCAAAAAAAAATTACGTACAAAATATACGAATATTAGTTATACGGATACCTTAAAATCCATAAAACCATAAAACGATTATAACGTATATATTATTTCCTTAAAATAAAATTAATAATTAAAAAATTTTTATAAAGGTACGATTTATATAATAAAACCAAAATACGA
Organism: Monosporascus sp. MG133; assembly: GCA_004155925.1. NCBI lineage: Eukaryota > Fungi > Ascomycota > Sordariomycetes > Xylariales > Monosporascus > Monosporascus sp. MG133. The sequence continues at coordinate 59,222 of QJNX01000011.1, read as the reverse complement.
TATCATAAACCATACGGAAAACTATAATCGTTACTAATTATAAAATAATTATAAAACTTAATTATTTTTAATTTTATTATTAAATTATTATTATTAAAAAACCTAAAAACAAATATATATTACGATAACATTTTTATAATCGTAAACCGATTTATAAAATTTTTTTAATTTTTACCATTTAACGAAAATATAAACGCAAAATAATTAATATATATTTTTTTTAAATATTTAATTATTATATATAAACTTTTAATAAAAATTATATCGGATAAAAATACCATACTTACTTTAAAATTTTGGCAAAATTTTATAACATAATTCGGCTTAAACCATAAATTCTTAAACGTTTTTAAATTATAAATAAATAACCAAATAAAAAAAATTAACTAAATACTTAAAACTTACTTATAATATTATATTAATTACGAACAAAATAATTAAATCGAAAAATTATTAATAACCTAGTTAATTTATAATACAAATTATTACGAAAATATTAAAATAATATTAATTAACGTTAATTTCGGTTTTACGTTAAAAATTTACCGGAATTCGTAAAAAAAAGAACCTATTAATATTAAAATAATTTTTATTTTAAAATAACTTAAATAATTATATATAAAAATAAAAACAAAACTTAAATTCGTACGTACCTAAATAAAAAAATATTATAATCGGAAAAAGTTAAAAAAATTAATTTTTTAAAAAAAAGAAATAATTTATTTAATTACTAAAAATATCCAAATTAAATAACTTAATAAAAAACTCGATTTTAAATATATCGAACCGTATAAGGTTAAAAAAAAAATTTAAAAAATAATTACTAACTAAAATTACCCTTTAAAATTAAATTCCATCTTATTTTCCATATTTCCTTATTAGAATTAATAACGGACATAATCCAAATTAATACGAAATAAAAAAAAAATTAACGGAAAACGTATTAATATAAAAAATCGAAAAAATTTTTAATATCAAAAAAAAAAATTAAAAAGTAATATTTAGTTAAATAAAAAAATTACCCAAAGTTAAAAAATACATAAAAACTTACGGAAAACCTTACGGAAACCTAACGTTTACTAAAAAACTTTTACTAATAACGTTAAAAATATTAAGGTTAAAAAAATTTTAATTTACGTTATTTAAATCGAATTAATTAATTACGTCCGTAATACGAAAAAACGAAACTATTTCGGCCTTTAACTTATATTATTTTTTTTCCAAACGTTTAAATTTTTTTATCGCTTCCGTATTTTTAATACCTTTACGTAATATTTTAATTTCTTGCTTACGTAAAAAAATTTTTTAATTACGTAATTAAACCAAACGATTAAATAATTTGCTAAAATATTATTATAATTTATTAAAACGTTATTAAACGGAAAATAACTTTTTTTTTATAAAACGTTTTTAAAATTCGAAACGATTTTTTTTTTAATTAAACGGTTATATTTAATTTCGGAAAAATTAAATAAATTATAAAAACCGTTATATTCGGAATAATAAATATATTTTCCAAAACTAAAATAAATTTTATAAATTTTTTTTTTACGTTTATAACGCAAATAAAAAAATACGGATATATTAAAATCAAACGTATCGATTTTTTTAAAAAGAACTAAAATATTATTACCTTTACGGAATTTTTATTTTTTAATACGATTAAATATAACGACCTAAAACGAACCAAAAAAAAAAAATAAAAAAAAAAAATTACGTATTAAATAAATGCGACAAATAAATTAATTTTTAAAAGTAAAAATCCTAAAAAAAGGAAATCGTATTATAATTAAAGCCTTTAACATAATAACAAACGGTCGGAAATTATAAAATAAAACCCCCGGTATGGGGCCAGGGTTACGTAATAGGTTCGATAAGTTCGAAGGACCTAAAGGAACTTGGTACGTCGAACTAGTCGAACCGGACGACGGTTCGAAATAATTCGATAGGTTCGAAAAGATTTAACTACTAAAAAAAAAATAGAATCAAGTTAAGCCAGTTAAACCAAAAATAACATATATACGTTCGTTACTTTCCTATAATCTAAATAATACCAGCTTATAATATAACTTAATTACCCAAATTATTTTTAACATTTATTATTACCAGACGTAATTATATTTCAACCTATTATTCAGATTCCCACAATACTACTGCTAACATAAACCGTACGACTAGGGTTTAATAGTTGGTTAAGCCAGTCAGCCGTTACATTTATATACGATAATAAAAAAGATAGAAATTCTTTATTTTAAAATTCAAATACGAATTAAAAAAAGAAATATACTTTTAAAATAATGTATAAAACCCATCCGAATTATGTCAAATTAAAGCTATATAACGAATTACGTTTGCTATAAAAAATGAACCCGAATTGTACGAATTATAAAATATAAAAAATATTAAATTTCCCTATATTTAAAAGTAAGTTAAATGTAAAATTAATTACGTTAAAACTTATATATAAAATCGAAAATAAATTATTAATTTCGATATTATTTTAATACGAAATCATAAGATAATTCTTATATCCATTATTAATAAAAACGATTTAAATAAAATTCTTATTATTTAATTAATTGCATTATTCTAAAATCTGAACTTCGGAGCTCTCGAACCGGTTTTTATCTTCCCCATTTAGCTTTGCCAATAATATTTTCATAATTTCCATGTTATTTGGTATAAGTTCCGTTAAAGATCTATTATTATAATTTTCGCGGATTAAATCGTATCCGAAAATTAAAAACCGAAGTCGATCCTTTAGGGATAGATTTTCTGGTTCGATGGTAATATTGATGGGTTTAACGCGCCCGGTAACCTTATGGCAATTTTGTACCGTAAGATAGTTTTTTTAGAAATCCTATAGTTGCGGATTACAGGCATTGTATATTCGGAATTGCGCGCTATGTTTAATTGTTTTGATAAAAATAATTCGAAAAGCTGTAGGAATAATTAAGCCGTAAGATTGGCGAGGGTTCGTATAGCTTTTTATGCGTACTTAAGGTTTATCTTTAAGGTTTATCGTTAAGGTTTATTTTTAAGGTTTATTCTTAAGGTTTATTTTTAAGGTTTATTCTTAAGGTTATTGCCTGGCATAAGGTTTATTAGAGTCGAAGCTTATCGGTAACTACGTATTTTGCTTTAAAGTAAGGTTCTGGTTCAGAGTAAGGTTTTATGGAATTAAGGGATATAATTTATCTTGACCGTAAAGACCATTAATTAGTTATCGTGTTCGAAGATATTGGGTATAATATTTATCGTGTGGATTATATATGTAATGATTTTTTGTATATTTGGCTCAGCCTGGAAAATAAGGCTTAAATTTATATCAACCTTGCATTATGTAATTAATTACGACGATGGCAAATATATATATCAGAATACGATAAAGATATTATTACCTTAAAAAATATAGTATATATAAAAAAAAGGATAAAATAAATATATACGACCCGTTATTATTATATTTAAACTATAATTATACGCAATAAATAACGATTTATAATATTAAGCCTTAAAACGAAAAAGAATAATTTAAATATTCCCATAATATTATTAATATGAACGACTTTTTCTAAAAAAAGATTAACCTAAAATTATAAAAATGTAATAAAAAGATTACGAAATAATCTTAAAATATAATAAAATATTTTAGTTTTTCTTTTATAACTTATATTAATCAAAACTATATAGATTATAAATGTATTTTCAAGGCAAATTACGAAACGAATATATTAAACATTTTAAGTTACTGGTAAAATATTTATATTTTCCGTGAAAAGAAAATCGGAAAATTATAATTAATAGTTGATTACCGATAAGTAAAAGATATTATCGCTAAATATCGTATATTTTTCGCCTTATTTACCGAAATAAAAAATTACTTTCACGGAATTAAATAATTCATTACCTTAAACTTATAAAAAGGTTATAATTTAATTCGTATTAAACAAAAGAACGAATAAAAAGTGGCCTTTAAAACCCAATACAGATTCTACGAATATTTCATAATACCCTTTGGATTTATTAATAAACTTATAACGTACCAAAAGAATTTAATTACGTATTATATAAATACCTTATTATTTTGTTATTTATTACCTTAATAATATTTTTATTTACTTACCTTCGGAAAGGAAATATTAAATATATATTCATAAGGTTCTTTTATGAAATGTAAATTTCTTAATTAATACCAAAAAAACGATTTCTAAAATAAAAAATAACGTACTTAAAACACGTAATCACTTCCGGACATATTAAAATAAACCTTACAAAGATTATATGTAAAAAACAGTTGATATTATAATTACCAAAATTTAAATCTTTTTTAGATTCGCTAATTATTACCAGAAGTTTGTTCCTAATTTTAATAAAATACCGATATTTTTAGTTAACTTAATTAAGAGAAAGGTCAAAATTTAATAAACGGCCGAAATTAAACAGGTAAAAACCGATATTTCGGATTATACGATAAACGTAATAATTGGATATAAAGATAATTAAAATAACATGTATTTTATTATGTTTTAGTCCTATAAATTAGAAAAAGCGGAATTAAATTCTACTATTACAGCTAGAGAATCTTTAGCTATTATTAATGTATTGAAAAAAAACCTATATTAGGTTAAAATATACATAAACCAAAAAGACTTTACTCCGTTTTACCATTACCCGAAAGTAATAAGATAATAATTCCATTATATAAAATACCTCTCGGAATTTAACTTTATTATTCTTTATTAAGAAAGGTTAGAAAATAACAGAATAAACGCTTTTATCAAACGACCAGATATAGAAAAATAAATACTTAAAATCCCATACCAAATATTCGGCCTGATAAAAAAAGGATACATAAAACTACGGTAAATTGCAATAATTAAAAGAATAATATCTGATTTATACCAAATATTCTAACAATATAACGATTACCTACTAAAGGAAAAAAGAACCGACAAAACGTAAATACCAGAAAAATATTCAAACAAAATACGCGAAATATATAAATACTAATTACGGAACCGTGGAGCCAGCTGGCATACGGTTCATGAGAGTCGAAGCTTATCGGCAACCACTCTGCTTCAGAGTAAGGTTCTGCTTCAAAGTAAGGTTCTATAGAACTAAGGTATATAATCTATCTTAACCGTAAAAACTATTAATCAGTTATCGTGTTCGAAGATACTGGGTATAATATCTATCGTATGGATTATATGTGTAATGATTTTCTATATATTTGGCTCAGCCTGGAAAAAAAGGCTTGAACCTATATCAACCTTGCATAAATACTAATTATAAAAATACCGTAATATCCATACAACCCTAAAACGGTTATAAAGGAGATATTATTTTTGTAAAATAAAGTTATTAATAAAAAAAGTTTTACGAAAATATAACCTATATAACAAAACAAAACTATAACGCTATAATTTATACGGAAAATTATAACTATTATTAATCGTAAAATAACCATGAATTTTAATATTTTATAATTTTATTACCGAATTATTATTATCAAAAAATACAGCAAAGAATATATATTCCGGTAACAGTTTTGAAATCGTAAATCGATTTATAATACTTTTTTACTTTTTACTATTTAACGAAATTACGGTCGTAAAATAACTAACGTATACGGGCTTTTAATAAAGATTATATCCCATAAAAAGCTTATATTAAAATTAAAAATTTAAAAAACTTTATAACATAATTAAGCTTAAATTATAAAGAGATAATTAAATAAGGAAAATTAACCAAACGGTTAAAACTTACTTACGATATTATATTAAGGATGCCACGTTGATATAGGTTCAAGCCTTATTTTCCAGGCTGAGCAAAATATACAGAAAATCATTATATATATAATCCATACGATAGATACTATACCCAATATCTTCGTACACGATAACTAATTAATGGTCTTTACGGTTAAGATAAATTATATACCTTAGTCCTATAAAACCTCACTCTGGAGCAGAACCTCACTCTAAAGCAGACTGATGCGTAGTTGCCGATAAGCTTCCACTCTGATAAACATTATATTAAGTATAAATAAAATTATTAAATCGAAAAGCGATTAATAACTTTAATAATTTATAATATAAATTAAAATAGAAATATTAAAATAATACTAATTAACGCCAATTTCATTTATACTAAAAATTTACTAAACTTTACAAAAAGAAAATTAATTAAGGTTAAAATAATTATGTATAATAATAAAAACGGAAATCGAATTCGTACGGATTTAAATATAATAAAAATATAACGAGAAAACTTAAAAGAATTGATTTTTTAAAAAGGAAAAATATTTTATCTAACTATGAAAAATATCAAAATTAAATGGCCTAAGAAAGATTCGATTCTAATATATCAAACTATATAAAGTTGTAAAATAAATCTTAAAAAATAATTATCAGCTTATATTATTTATTAAAGTTAAAACCATCCCGTTTTTTATATCTCTTTATTAAAATTAATAACGGACATAATTTAAATCCATACGGAGCGAAAGAAAAGGTAACAAAAATCGGAGAAATATAAAAGGTTAAAGGAATTTCCAATACCAAAGCAGGGACGTTAAAAAATACTTTTTAATTAAATAAGAAGACTCTTTAAAAATAAACAATATATGGAAATTTACAAAAAAGCTTTACGAAAACTTAATACCTGTTAGAAATCGATTCATAATAATACCAGGAAAGTTGAAAATAAATGCGTTTTCATTTAATAATTAATTAACAACAGAAAGGCCTATACGAAAATGGCCAGTTCGGTTTCTAGCTACTCTTACGCCCTTTTTAAGCGTTTAAATTCCTTTATCGCTTCCGTATTTTAAAGATTACGACGTAACATTTTAGGTTTACTACGGCGTAAAACCGTATGTTAATTTTAAAAACGGTTTAATTTATTAACGGCAAAACGAAAAACCTTTCGAACCTGTTTTTGTTTATATTTTAACCCTTTCTTTTCGTCCAAAAATTGTCAATATTTAAAAAAAATTAATTATAAGAATTATTATCTTTAATGTAACGAAAATATTTCCCAAAAGTAAAATAAACCTTATAAACCTTTTATTTAAATTTATTAGAGAAATACGAAATAAAAAAACTTAATAAAATTAAAGGTATTAATCCGTTTTCATTAAACTAAAACGTTATAACGTTTCAATAAATTTTATTTTTAATACGGTTAAACAAAACGACTAATAAAATCCGAAAAACAATATGTAAAAAGAGGAATTACCTATTAAATAAACACGACAAATAATTCATCTTTAAGTGCAAAGATCCTAAAAGAAGAAAATCGTATTATTACTTAAAAGTTTAGCTTATAAATGTACTGTCGGAAAGGTTTAACATTATTTCAGACGTAAGTTCCGGATTACGTAATAAACCTAAAGGTTTTATAAGCCTTAACGCTTTAAACCGCTTAAACTTACGATAGGCTTAAAGGTTTTAACGAATTTAAAAGTTTAAGTTATTAAATACCTAAAGCCAAAAATAATATATATACGTTCGTTATTTCTTTATAATCTAAATAATACCAACTTGTAATATAACTTGGTTACCCAAATTATTTTTAATATCTGTTATTACCAACCGTAATTATACCTTTAATTAATTATTCAGATCCCTATAATATTACTGCTAACATAAACCGTACGACTAGGGTTTAATAATTGGTTAAGCCAGTCTGCCGTTACATTAATTTAAAACAACTAATATAGGTTTTTTTTAAACCTTATTTTGTCTGTTTTAGTTTTTATATTTTTTTGCACATTTTATTATATTTTTCTTTTTTAAAGTTGATTTCATAAACTCGTGATATATTATAGTTCCTATTATTAGTGAATATTAACATAATATTTATTTATTTTCCCGTTTCATTTATCGCCGTAATTCTTTTTAATTAACTCACTTTTTAACTTCATATTTTCGAGTTATATATTAATCTTTAAAACGGTTATATATATACTATTTAGTTTTAGTTAAATAAATGAAGATAAACTTAAAAACTTGTTTTTAAGTAATATTTTACGCTTTATATAAATTCTTTCATAAATAAATTATCTTACTTACATTATTATTATTATTATTATTATTATTATTATTATTATTATTATTATTATTATTATTATTATCTGCTTAATAGTTTTTAATTTTTTAATATTTATTAAATATAGGGTTAGAACATAATTATTACATTCTGACTGTTTATATTAATATGTAATTAAGTTAAAATAAGATACTTATAATCTTTCGAAAGTTATAATATTTTAGTTAACGTAATACAATTTTTAAAATAAAGCTTAATTCTTAAATTTAATTATTTATATTTTTTAAAATGTGTAAAGTGTGTTAATTAACGTAGCTAAGATTATTATACTTTTAAATATTTTTAAATTTTATTTATTAGTAAAAACAGTTTAATTAAAAAGCTGATTATATTTAAAATGTTTATATTTTTATATAATTTATAAATCGGAAGTATAACTTACTTTAAGGTTAATTTAAAATTAGCGTTTTTAAATAATATTATTTCGTTTTAGTTACGTTTAAATAATTTTTATTATAATTTAACGCTTTTTTAATTTCGATATATATTATCATATTAAGTTAATATTAAAATTGTATAAAATAATATTTATATATTTATATTTGAATTTTGTTTAACAAATTCTTTTTGTCGGTCCACGTTAAGGTTATAAAGTGCTAGGAACTTAACTGATTGTACCTGCCTGAGACTTACTTCCTTCCGTCCGTATTGGTTACGAATCCGGTTGGATAAGTACTTGTACCTAGCAGTACCTCGGAACGAAAATTTGGAGAAGTGACTCCAATATTCGTAGCACCTAAGTAAACTTTTAGACGGTCAATATATGGCAACTGAGCTGTAAGAGCATAAAGTCAAGCAGCTACCCGACATGATACAACCGTTCGAGGTTTTGTCCAACTCCCAATTATAAAGCATGGAACCCACTGCTCTTCTTCGACCAAGTGCGGCCTGGACTCCCAACTGATGGCCTCTCCCGAACCGTACTTCCAGCTTCAATTCCACACATTTTCGACATGGCGGATGAGTTTTCCCTACTGTGTCCATTCGGCACGCAGCCGGGGGACAATTGGTTCAGGGCTGCTTACAAGTGGGAGCGGGCTCAGGCGAGTCATTTAGAGTACCGACTAGGCGGACAACCGATTATGCTTGCCTCGCTTCATAATCTTCACTTCCCATTTGCCTAGGGCCTCTGTTTCTAACTGACGATCTTGGTCCTTTCGCAGATCTTCGAATGGCTCAAAGAAGTTTCCGAGGGGAAGAAAGGCGGGGAAAGTCCCAAGAAGGAGGATGTCCGGAGGCAGTTGGTGGCCACTTACCGCAGAATTCAAAGACTCTGGTATGTTGTTTATCCTTTTGTCTTTACTATACAACAAAGCATGACTACTACTGGCAGCGACGTAGTTCTCTTTTCTCCCTTCTCTCTCCGCGGAAGGGAGTTGCGAACCCCCGTAGGTAATTGTATATTTATGCTAATACATGCTAATAGTTTAGAGGTCGACGAAGACGCACAACGAGGAAGGGATTTCAGAGTCCGCCACCTAAAGCCTGACTGCCACATACTCCGCCAAAAAGACCGCAACTGGACAATCCTAAATAAGACCTGGAAATATAATGTACGCCCGATTATGAAGCTGCGCGATTATGGGCCAGAGGGAGATGAGCAGACGCTATTCTACTGGTGCCCGTACGACTTGCTAGGGCGCTTCCTCAGCTTGCTGGGACCGGCACCCCCAGGGGCGGCGAAAAACACATATTTTCTCCCCCTGACGGCTGTGTATGGCCAGTGGTGTTCTAAGATTGCGGGAGATAAAACCAAGACGCAGAGGGGCAATGGCTCCGGCGATTGGCCATACATGTTTCAGTGCACATGGTATGAGGACAAACTGAATGGAAGCATCAAATTGTTCAGACTAGGGGCCTCCCTCGCCGGGGCTGGGTGGGAAACGGGTGTAGGGTCGTGGCGCTACACCGTGGGCAAATCGCGATTCGATATCCTTCGTTCGGCCCGGACGGACATTGTCTGCGGGTATAAGTATCCCTCATTGGAGGACTACGAGAAACAGAAAGATCTTGCACAAGGGGCTCGAACGGCCTACGGAAACTGTGCAGAGACGTATCCGTTCACAGGGTTGATGGTCAGGTACGTACGGGCGCAGGTTTCCAAGTCTCATCCCTAAAGGACTCAGCCATACTAAGCGGTGTCTCATCCTATTTACGTAGTTTGTGCTGATTGGTTTCAAAGCAAGAAAGCGAATAACGACACCAACCTTTTCGGCCTCGCCTTGCGAAGACATTACATTGATCCTGCTCTGGAGGACTACGACTGCTTCCGAGATGGTATAATATGGAAGGAACTTCAAGGCCCTTGCACTAACTGCCGAACGCAACTTCAAACAGCTGGCGCTTCGTGGACCAACTTCCATAAAAATTATGATAAAGCGCGGGCTCCCGCCAGGCCATGAAAGGTGGCGGCGGGGGAAAAAGATGTCGAAGAATATGGGTACCCTCGCTTCGTCATCAAGACTTAACCTATAAGCACCCCGTCACAACGTTTGTTCCAGGGCTCCTACATTATATGTAGAGCTTCCTAACCACCGCTCGCTACAGCACCGGATTGATTCATACACTTTTCAAACTCTAAGCAAGGTTTTTACGCGATTAGCCTAACTGAAAAGGGCGTAATGTCGCACCTTGATATGGCTGGATTCCGCACTACGCCGCGGAAGGGCAAAAGATTAGATTGTCGGATATTATCAGCTAGCAGGGGATGCGTTAGCACCCTATATACGAAAAGATTCCATTTATCGGAACATATATATTCCGTGTCTAAACTACTTCGGAGATCAGGATGCGTTACGAGGGCGTACGTAACTAGCCTTTTAATATAATTTAATCATTATCCTTTTTATTTAATAATTAAAGATTTATACAAGCTTAATATAGGTTCAATCCTTATTTTCCAGGCTGAGCTAAATATATAGAAAATTATTATATATATAATCCATACGGTATATATTTTACTTAATATCTTCGAATACGATAACTAATTAATAGTTTTTACGTTTAAGATAGATTATATACCTTAATCTTATAAAACCTTATTCTGAAGCAGAACCTTACTTTAAAACAGAATACATAGTTGTTAATAAGCTTCGACTCTGATAAACCTTATACCAGCTGGCTCCACGGTTCCGTATGGTTGCAATAAACCTTAAAAATAAACCTTAAAGATAAACCTTAAAAATAAATTTTAAGAATAAACTTTAAAAATAAACCGTAAGGATAAACCTTAAAAATAAACGTTGAATATAAATTTTTCTCCCTCGAAGAGACGTAACCGTATAGATAATTTGTTATGACCAGAGCCCTTGGCATAGTGACAGACGGTCGGAAGTTGTGGGACAGAAATTCCGGTGTGGGGCCAGGGTCATGTGATGGGCTCGATGGGCTCGAGGGACCTAAGGGGACTTGGCACGTCGAGCCAGTCGAGCTGGACGACGGCTCGAGGTGGTTCGATAGGTTCGAAAGGACCTAATTACCAAAAGAAAAATAAAGTTAAATTAAGCCAATCGAACCAAAAATAATATATATACGTTCGTTATTTTTTTATAATTTAAATAATATTAATTTATAATATAATTTAATTATTTAAATTATTTTTAATATTTATTATTATTAAACGTAATTATATTTTAATTTATTATTTAAATTTTTATAATATTATTATTAATATAAACCGTACGATTAAAGTTTAATAATTAATTAAATTAATTAACCGTTATACGTTATAAATTTTTGTTTAATAATATTATTAAATTTTAAATAATATTTTCGATATTATATCCGGTAATAAATAATTTATTAACTTTATTTATATAATTTTAAAAAATATTATAATTTCGGATAACGAAAAAGTTTTATAAAAATTTAACCCTATTAAAAAATAAATATTTTAATAATTAAACGTAATAAATAAACGTATCGTTTAATTCGAAAAAAATAATATCGATTTTATTATTTTATTTAAAATTATTTAAAAAGGGTTAAAAAAAAAATAAAAACCTTATAATTATAAATTTTTTTAAAAAAATTCGATTAATTCCGTTAATTTTTATTAAAAAATCCGGAAAAGTATTAAAATTACTTAAATTAAAGCCGTTTAACGGAATTTTTATTAAATTATAGTTATTTTTTATTTAATATTTAATTTATTTTGGTTATTTTTTTTATTTAACTTATAACTTTTACGTTAAAAATCGAATTCGTAATTAATTATTTTAAAAAAAATATAATTATATAATTCGAATTAATTTAAAAAAAATATATTACGTTATTTTTAAAATTACGGTTACTTAAAGTACGGGTTATATATAACGATTACGAAAAATTCGAAAATATATTACGAAAAATTTTCGGCGTAATAAACGAAAAAACGAAGGCCGAAATATAACTTAAAAACTTAATTTAAAAAAAATCTGTATTTAATTACGGCGTTACGTTCGTTTAATTAACTTTAAAAATAAATTAGAAAAAAAAAGTTTTAATAACCAAATTTTTTAAAGGTTTAAAAAAAAAAGTTTAAAAAATTTTTTTTAAAAAAAACCGATTTAAATTTTTAATTAATTATATTACGATAGTAATCAAAATTAATAATCGATAATACGCCTAAAAAACCAAAAATATTAAATACGGTAATAAAATTAAATATTTTATTTACCTTAACGTTTTGCGAAAAAATAATACGTTTTACGGTATTTATTTAAGACTTATAAAATTAAAAACCGTCCAAAAAAAAATTTAAAACCAGATTAAATATTACAATTATAATAAAATAGGCCATATTAAGAACTAATATAAAACCCCTAAAAAATAACATAACGGCTAAATTTTAATACCTAAAAAATAACCAAAAAATAAAAAAACCGTTATTTTCGGCATAATTAAAAAAAGGGAAAACTTTAACCTACCCCTAAAAGTATAAAAAAAGCTACGGAAAGCCAAAGTATTTTCTTAAGCCGTAATCATCCGATAACGCCTTACGACAACCAAACCAACAATTACTTAATGGTTATAAAAATACAAAAGATGGAAAAAGTTAATACCGGAAAAATTAATATTCCGTACGTAATTAAAAAACAATAACGATAAAAATAATAGGAATTAAGTAAATAAATTAAAAAATATTAAGGTTAGGACAAGGCCTTATGCCCAGGAAAGCCCGATCGATATAGGAAATTACATATTATTTATTACAAAAGAACTTATTGCCTATAATACGAAAAATAACAATAATATATTTAACGACGATTTATACGTATGTATAAACAAGGATTTAATTTCCATACCCAAACCGGAAGCGATTCCAGGGACCAGAGGTGGTACAGACATCTACGTACCATAACCATACAAAACGATATCGATACGGTTATAACGTTAGAAAACTGGCTAAAAAGGAAGACTTGCCCTAAATAGGACCTTATATACCATTACGAATAATATAACCATAAGACGTAAAAAAAATGGATTTATTAAACAATAATAAAAACATAACGAAAGGTAATAAACAACTTATACTTTCGACGCGCTTATGCTCATAGTTCTAAAAAAAGGAAAAAAATAAAAAAGGAAATCGGAAAACGCCTGATAAAAATAACCCAGTATTATACCCAGTATCAAAAATGCCAGGGATATCAGGACCAACCAGTGATAACGATAAACGAAAAATGGGCCATAACGACAAACTGGTCGGAAAAAACCGAAAACCTCAGAAAATAAATTACTAGCTTAATAAGTTAAACGAAACGCCAGAAGGAAAAAATCCTCGAATTAAAAGTTTAACTACGTCGACAGAAAAGGTAGCTGAAATAATTGCAGGTAAAAACCCCAAAAGGAGAAAGCTACCTATAAAAAAGCTACAGGTTGGCAAAAATAAAAGAAGTTAATATATACCCCTTAAAAAAGCTTTATATACGATAATAAAAAGGATAAAAATTCCTCCTATTATAATCAAAATACGAATTAGGAAAAAATGGTATATTATTATAATAAATTACGGAACCGATCCAAATTATATCAAACCGGAAATAATTAACGAATTACGTTTGCTATAAAAAAATAAAATTAAACCTTATAAAATCGAAAATGCCGAAAGTACCAAATTTACCTATAATAACGGATGGGTTAACCGCGAAATTAATTATTTCGAAACCTATATTTAAAAATAAAAATAAACCGTTAATTTCGATATTATCTTAATACGGAATTACGACATAATTTTCGGCAAAAAAAAATTATATTAATATAATCCTTTAATTAATTAAAAAACTGGCCAAATAAAATTCGTTTTATTTTCCGTTAACAAAAACGATTTAGAAAAAAAATCTTATTACTTAACTAACGACGATAATGGCAAATATAAGTATAAAAATATAACAAAAATCTTACCACCTATAAGAACACGATATATACAAAAAAAAGGGCGAAATAAATATGTACGACATATTATCGTTACAATTAAAATATGGTTATACGAAATAAACGACGATTTATAACACCAGTTCCAAAAGCCAGAAAAAATAGTTAAAATATTATTATAATACCATAAATACGAACGACTTTTTAAAAACCAAATCGAAACAAAATTATTAAAATATAATAAATAAAATTACGAAATAATTTTAAAAGATAAGAAAACGATTATTTTTTACCTTATATATAACTTAAATTAACAAAAATTATACGTATTATAAAAATACCTCGAAAATAAGTTACGTAAAGGATATATTAAACGTTTTAAGTTACCAATAAAGTACTTTATAATTTTTATACCAAAAAAAATGGAAAATTACGGCTAATAATCGATTATCGATAATTAAACGATATTACGATTAAGGATCGCATATTTTTACCCTTAATTACCGAAATAAAAAATCATTTTTACGGAATTAAATAATTTATTACTTTAAACTTACGCGATAAGTATAATTTAATTCGTATTAAACCAGAAAATAAATAAAAAATAACTTTTAAAACTAAATACGAATTATACGAATACCTAATAATACCATTCGGGCTTATTAACGTACCCGTAATATTCCAAAAAATGGTTAATTACGTATTATACAAATATTTTAACATTTTTGTTATTTATTATTTTAATAATATTTTTATTTATTTAAATTCGGAAAAAAAATATAAAAAATACGTTTATAAAGTTTTTTAAATTTTACAAAACGTTAATTTCCTAATTAACGCCGAAAAAAGCAAGTTCCATAAGCAAAAAATACCGTACTTAAGATACGTAATTATTTCGGGATATATTAAAATGGATCCTAAAAAAATAATAACAATTTAAAAATAACAAATATCTATTATAATTACCGAAATCCAGGCTTTTTTCGGGTTTGCTAATTATTACCGAAAATTTATTTGCAATTTTAGCAAAATCGTAATATTTTTATTTAACCTTACCAAAAAAGAAACGAAATTTTAATAAATAATTAAAATAAAAAAAACCTTTTAAAAGATTAAAAATATAATTATTAATAAGTTAATATTAATTATATACGATTCAAATCGTTCCGTAAAACTAAAAACCGATATTTCGGATTATATATTAGGTATAATAACCGAACATAAAAATAATTAAAGTAATTTATACCTTATTACGTTTTATTCTTATAAATTAAAAAAAACCGAACTAAATTACGCCATTTCCGATAAAAAATTTCTAGTTATTATTAACGTTTTTAAAAAATTTAAATATTACCTTAAAGGAAATTTATATCAGGTTAAAATATATATAAACCATAAAAATTTTACCCGATTTACTACTATGCGAAAACTAACAAAATAACAATTCCGTTACGTAAAATACCTTTCGGAATTTAATTTCGTTATTATATATAAAAAAGGGTTAAAAAATAACAAAGCAAACGTTTTTAACAAACGACCAGACCTAAAAAAAAAGTCCTAAAAATTCCGTACCAAATATTCGACCTAATAAAAAAAGGATATATAAAAATACGACAAATTGCAATAATTAAAAAAACGATACCTAACCTATATTAAAAATTTAACGATATAACGACCAGCTACCAAAAAATAAAAAAACTAATAAAATCCAAATACCAAAAAAATATTAAAAGAAATTAACGCGCGAAATATATAAATATTAATTATACGGATACCTTAAAATCCCTAAAACCATAAAACGATTATAACGTATATATTACTTTTTCAAAATAAAATTAGTATTTAAAAAAATTTTGCAAAAATACGACTTATATAATAAAACCAAAATACGACGCCATAAACCATACGGAAAATTATAACCATTACTAATCGTAAAATAACCATAAAATTTAATTATCTTTAATTTTATTATTAAGCTATTATTATCAAAAAATTTAATAACGGGCATATATTACGATAATATTTTTATAATCGTAAACCGATTTACCAAATTTTTTTATTTTCTATTATTTAACGAAAATATAAACGCAAAATAATTAACATATATTTTTTTTAAATATTTGGTTAATATATATAAATTTTTAATAGAAATTATATCGGATAAAAGTATTATATTCGTTTCAAAATTTTAGCAAAATTTTATAATATAATTCGGCCTAAATTATAAATTTTCAAATATTTTTAGATTATAAACGGATAACCAAATAAAAAGAATTAATTAAATATTTAAAATTTATTTATAATATTATATTAATTACGAACAAAATAATTAGGTAAAAAAATTATTAATAACTTAATTAACTTATAACATAAGTTATTACGAAAATATTAAAATAATATTAACTAACGTTAATTTCGGTTTTATATTAAAAATTTACCAAAATTTATAAAAAAAAATACTTATTAATATTAAAATAATTTTTATTTTAAAATAACTTAAATAATTATATATAAAAATAAAAACAAAATTTAAATTCGTACGTATCTAAATATAAAAATATTATAATTAAAAAAAATTAAAAGGATTAATTTTTCAAAAAAGAAAAATGGTTTATTTAGTTACTAAAAATATTTAAACTAAACGATTTAATAAAAAATTCGACTTTAAATATATCAAACTTTATAAAGTCGTAAAAAAAATTTCGAAAAATAATTATTAATTAAAATTACCTTCCAAAATTAAATTATATCCCGTTTTTTACGTTTCCTTATTAAAGTTAATAGCAAACATAATCCAAATTAATACGGAATAAAAAAAAAAGGTAACAAAAAACGTATTAATATAAAAGGTTAAAAAAATTCTTAATATTAAGAAAAAAAACGGTAAAAGGTAATATTTAATTAAATAAAAAAATTACCCAAAGTTAAAAAATACATAGAAACTTACGGAGAACTTTACGGAAACTTAACGTCTGCTAAAGAATTTTTATTAATAACGTCGGAAACGTTAAAATTAAAAAAATTCTAATTTACGTTATCCAAGTCGGGCCAGCCAACCGCATTCGTAATACGAAAAAACGAAGCCATTTTGGCCTTTAGTTTACGTTACTTTTTTTCTAAACGTTCGAATTTTTCCATCGTTTCCGTACTTTTAATACCTTTACGTAATATTTCGATTCCCTACTTACGTAAAAGCTTTTTTTGATTACGTAATCGAATTAAATAATCAAATAATTCGCTAAAATATTGCTACAGTTTATTAAAACGTTATTAAACGGAAAATAACTTTTTTTTAATAAAACGTTCCTAAAATTCGAAACGATTTTTTTTCGTAACCAAACGGTTATATTCGATTTCGAAAAAATTAAATAAGTTATAGAAACCGTTATATTCGGAATAACGAATATATTTTTTAAAATTAAAATAAACCTTATAACTTTTCTTTTACGTTTATAACGTAAACAAAAAAATGCGGACATATTAAAACTAAACGTATCGATTTTTTTTTTAAAAACCAAAACGTTATTATATTTATAAGATTTTTATTTTTTACTACGGTTAAATATAACGACCAAAACGAACCAAAAAATAAAATATGTAAAAAGGAAAATTATTTACTAAATAAATACGATAAACAAATTAATCTTTAAAAGTAAAAATTTTAGAAAAGGGAAATCGTATTATAACCAGAACCCTTAATATAATAATAAACGGTCGGAAGTTATGGGACAGAAATTCCGGTATAGGGCCAGGGTTATATAATGGGCTCGATGGGCTTAAGGGACCTAAAGGGATTTGGCACGTCGAGCCAGTCGAGCTGGGCGACGGCTCGAGATAGCTCGATGGGTTCGAAAGAACCTAACTACCAGAAAAAAGATAAAGTTAAGTCGAGCCAGTCGAGCCAAAAGTAGCATATATACGTTCGTTACTTTCCTATAATCTGGATAATACCAGCTTATAATATAATTTAGTTATCCAAATTACCTTTAATATTTGCTATTACTAAACGTAATTATATTTCAGCTTATTATTCAGATTCCCATAGTATTATTATTAACATAAACCGTACGACTAGGGTTTAATAGTTGGTTAAGCCAGTTAGCCGTTACATAATTGGATAAAATGATAAATTGCTACCTTAATTCCTATGCTTTACTAAAACCCATCCCTTTCGTAGCTTTTATTTACGTCGATTCTTATCGGAATTTTGGAAATTTTTCGCAATCCGGAGGAGCCGGATACATTATCGTTCGTAATTTTTCAGTTTATATTATTCCAAAATTTAAATTTCGAAATTTCTAATGCCGTAATTATTATTATTTTCCAGTTTTTTTAATAATGTTTTTATAATACACATATTTTTCGGTATAAGTATTATTAAAAATTAATTACCGTTATTGTTATAAATTAAATTATACCCGAAAATTAAAAACCGAATTCGGCTTTTTTATAATAGGTTTTTTAAATCCATGTTACTATTAATCGTTTTGGCCCCTCCGGTAATTTTATAGAGGTTTTGGATTATGAATGGAACGATATTTTGGTAAATCTTTTCGTTACGGATTACCGGTATGGTATAATTGGAATAGCGCGGCATGTTTAATTATCTTAATAAAAATAATTCGAAAAGATGTTATAAAAATAATTAAAATTGGCGAGGGTTCATATAACCTTTTATGAGTATTTAAGGTTTATCTTTAAGGTTTATCGTTAAGGTTTATTCTTAAGGTTTATTTTTAAGGTTTATTTTTAAAGTTTATCCTTAAGGTTTATTCTTAAAGTTTACTGCAACCAGCTGGCATAAGGTTCCTCAGAATCGAAGCTTATTGGCAACTATGCATATGATCCTCCCAAGCCGACATCAGTCGAAAAATTGCGTGTTTACGGGGGCCCAGCAACCTGCTTTAGAATAAGGTTTTGCTTTAAAATAAGGTTCTATAAAATTAAGGTATATAATCTATCTTAACCGTAAAAACCATTAATTAGTTATCGAATTCGAAAATACTGGGTATAATATCTATCGTATGGATTATATATATAATAATTTTCTCTACATTTGTCTCTGCCTGGAAAATAAGGCCTGAACTTATATCAACCTTGCCAAAAGAAATTTTAACGATAAACCTTGAAGGCAAACCTTAAAACGCAGAAAGAATTTTAGAAACCTTTGCCAGTTCTAATTATTCCTATAGCTAAAAGGAAGATATTAATACGATAAACCAGGTAAATAATACTTAATATTAAACTACCTTTTCGAATTACCTTTATCAAAAAGGTTGAATATAACGCGTTATTTTAACTATACCATACCGGTAATCCGTAACGAAAAGATTTGTTAAGAAATCGTTTTATTTATAATTTAAAACCTCTATAAAGTTACCGGACGGGTTAAAACGATCGATAATACCGTCGATTTAAAAAACCTATTCCAAAAAAATTAAATTCGGCTTTTATTTTCGAATACGATTTAATTTACGAAAATAACGGTAATCGATTTTTATTAATACTTATGCCGAAAAATATGGATACCATAAAAATATTATTAAAAAAATTAAAAAACGATAATAATAACGGATTTAAAAAACTTTAAAATTCGGATTTTGGAATAATGTAAACTAAAAAATTACGAGCGATAATTTGCCCGGCTGTTCCAGATTGCAAAGAACCTCCAGAATTCCGATAAGAATCGACGTAAATAAAAGCGAAATTTGCAAAAGGGATGGGTTTTAATAAAGTACAGGAATTAAGGTAGCAATCTATCATTTTATCTAATTATCTACACGGTTACGTATCCTCGAAGGAGAAATTAAAGATTTATTCGTTTAAATTATATTATTATTAAGTAATAAAATAGTGTTAAAATAATATACGCTACATATTAATAATAATTAGTTATATAACTTAACAATTATAATTATAACCGTATCGTTAAAGTTTATTATTATTTATAAAGAACTTGAAGATTAAGATTACTTTAAAGCTGAATTTTATTTTAAAGCATAAGTTTTATAACCAGCAGGAATGATGTTAAACCCTATTAAAGTCTAGGCCTTTTAATAACGCTGTGGCTTAGTTAGCGTTGCAACTAGGGGATGTAATAGTGGATGCGTTATTCGAAGTCCCAGTATCGCTTTCTCTCAGTTATAGGTGTTTTATGTATATTTAAGGAGGTTTTATAACCTTCCTTTTTAAACAGGATCTTTTTAAAGGTAAACCTGATAATATATTCCTCTTTAGCCATAAATACTTTAATGTATGACATTAAGGTTTTATAATTATAAACCCGGTCCGTATTTTCTTGTAATTTATGCTTCGATATATTTATTAATTACGTTACGGACGTCGCCTTTTTAGGTAATTCGGAACCTCGCCGTCATTTCCGTAATAATTTTATAACCTATTACCGCCCTTTCCTGAGGATATTTCTTACTTCAATATTTAATTTTTTTTGTAGCTTTTTATTATATTATGTTTAAAATTATGGTTTTTTTACTTTTAAAAGATTTTAATAAGATTTCGTTAAAACAATTTAAAGCATTTTTTCTTTTAGAAAGGACCACAAAGGAATATAATATATTCGAATTTCACGTTAACTTTAAAACGGGCTTTTCGTAGGATTATATTAACCCCAATAACGCATATACGTTATCGTTATTAAAAAACAATATTTTCCTTAACTTTAAAAATTTCGATTTAAAGGTTACTAATAAGCTTAAATTTAAGTTAATAATAAAGCCGAATATTTAAAGGACGATAAAAATATACGATCGAAAATAAACTTTTTTTATTTAAGAAAAAGGGTTTGTTAAAATTAACAAATTTTTAAATTAAATAATTTATTTTTATTAGTATTAAATATACCAAAAGACCTGTATTTTTCCAAAGAAGTTAATTATTTTAAAAAACGAATTTAAGCCTAGTAATAACGTTCGGATTTCCGAAATCCGCATTCGATATAAAGAAACGTTAAAAATAAATAAAATTCAAATGAATATATAACTTTTTAAATATTAAAAAGTATATATTAAAGGCGAAAAACCTTAATTTTTAATATCTATAAATTATTAAAAATATTTTAATTTCCTTAAGGTTATAAATACTTTTTTATATAATTTGTTTTATTTAAATTATTACGGTAAATGAAGTTATAATTAATAATAAGGATATTAATAAGCTACTTTTGATGCAAAAATTCGTAAAATGCTTCCGAAGCTATATAGGTTTACGGAAGGCTTAGGGCGCCACCTCCGAACAGTTATTACGGGAAGTATTTAGCGTCACATTTAACGGAAATTTTTTTTAATTAAACGGGACCTTTCTAAAACGCATCGGATAACAATAATAACCAGAATAGAAACCGTTACGATTATTTTAACCGATAATATTTTTACGGTGTTCTTTATATTTCAAAAAATGTTTTTATATTTGCCTAAAAGTTAGGCCTAATAGCTGGATAAAGGATCTTAAAATAAGAAAATAGGTAAATTAACGAATCGTAAACGGTACCGAAACGTTAAAAAAGGCTGTTAAGTATATAAAAAAGGATTCGAATTTCTAAATTGCTTAGTTAATTTTTATACTTTTCGTTAAAGGTTTTCCTTTATTAATAAACCCTTAGGTTAATAACGTTATTACCAGATATTGTTTTAAAAAATTTACGTTATTGGGTATATATTTAAATTTCTACGTTAAAAATCCGAAGGTTAATTTTATTAACTTTTACCTTTATATAATGGGCAGAAAACTTTAAGCAGCAGGAAAGTATCTAGATATTTTGAGTAAAAAAACGCGAAAAATTGCGTTTATTATTCCAAACAGCAGGATTATTCTATTTTCCTAAAGAGTTAGTTTTATATTTTTAAAATATATACTAACCTAGTTTCGTCAAAGTTATTTTAATATGCCAATATTTATTAAAACCATAAAACCGACGTCGTATATTATAAAAAGTTAAAAACGTTAAAACGCAAATAACGAAAATTAAATTGATTAAGTGCCAGCCTATTATATATTACGTTAAGGTATTTTTAAAAATAATAATGACGATACTTCCTTTTTAATAGCTTTTATAATAATTTATGAGCATAACGGTACGGTTCCGAGCATAAAAGCGTCCCGGAAAACGAAAGCGAACCCGAGTATAAAGTTATCTTCGAAAAGGAGGTCGAGGATTTTGTTACTGAGCCCTTAATCGGAAAGTTTATACCGAGGAAATAAATAGGTTAAAAAAGGTTTTACGGTAATGATTTTAAATGTTTTTAAAAACCTTTAAAAGGAAATGTTATATTATGGTATAAAACACTTGCTTATTTAAGTTTTATGTCTTGAAAAAGATAATGTAAATAATTACCGGAACGAAAATTTAATTATCGACGAAATTTAATTATTAGGATTATATTATTACGAAAGTGAGAAAAAAGGTTTTATAAAAACCATAAATTAAAGATCGTAAGTTTTTTATTACGATATATATTAACTTTTAAGAATTTAATAACGTTTTTACCGGGCATACGAAAATATTAATCGTTATTTACTTATTACTGCAATTAAGCGTAATTATATTATAAAACGTAAAAAGTACGCATTTATTAGCTTAATAGACGTAATAAATCTTTTTAAAACATAATAATATATTAAAATTAAAATAATCGTATTAAAAGGAAAGTTATTGTTCGAAAAGAAGTTCCGAAAATAGTTTTTAAATATTTAAGGTTTCGTATAAAACTTATAACCTTATATTAAAAAGCTTATAATCGTTTAAAAATAAAACGGGAGCGTAATTAAGACGAAAATATGTTACTTAATAATTTATAATAACTTTTTTACCTTGTGAACTACGAGAAAAATATATTAAACGTTTGAGATTATTAATAAAGTATCCCATATTTTTCGTACTAAGAAACCGGAAAGTTATGGTTAATGATCGATTACCGATAATTAAACGATTCTATGATAAAAAATCGTATATTTCTATTCTTAATTATTAAAATAAAATATTATTTAAACGGAATTAAATAATTTATTACGTTAAATTTACGAAACCGAAATATTTTAATTCGTAGTAAACAAAGAAGTGAATAACAAAATAACCTTTAAAATCAAATACGGGTTATAAGAATATCTGGTGAGATTTTTCAGGTTTATTATATTATCGATAACGTTATAAAAAATAATTAACTAAGTATTTTATAAGTACTCTTAATATTTTTATTATCTATTATTTTAACAATGTTTTATTTTATTTAAAGTCGGAAAAAGAATATAGGAAATACGTTTTAAAGTTTTATAACTTTTATAAAATATTAATTTTTTAAATAACGCCCAAAAAGAATACGTTCTACAAGCCCAAACTACGGTACTATTTAAGATACGTTACTATTTCCAAATATTTTAAGTAAATTCTAAGAAAATATTAATAATTTAAAAATAAGAAATGTTTATTATAATTACTGAAATCCTGGGTTTGTTTAATTTCGTCAATTATTACCGGATATTTATTTATAATTCTAACAAAATCGTAGTAGTATTTTGTCTAATCTCACCAAAAAAAGTCGAATTTTAATAAATAGCTAAAACAAACTTTTTTAAAATAAAATTAAAAACTTAATTATTAATAAGCTAATATTAATTATATATTATTTAGGTCGTTTTATAAAACTAAAAACCGATATTTCGAATTATACGTTATTCGTAATAATCAGATATAAAAATAATTAAGCTAAGTTATAATTTATTACGTTTTATTATTATAAATTTAAAGAAACTAAATTAAATTTCGTTATTTTAACTAAAAATACTTAATTATTATTAATATATTTAAAGAATTAGATATTACTTTAAACGAAACTTTTATTAAGTTAAGATATATATAAACCATAAAAACTTTACTTGGTTTAATATTAACCGAAAATTGAAAAAAAGGTAATTCTGATACGGAAAACATATTTAGGAATTTAATTTTATTATTATTTATAAAAAAGGAACAAAAAAGATAAAACGGAGGACTTTAACTAACGACCAGATCTAAAAAGAAAATCTTGAAGGTCCTATATTAAAGATTAAACATGATAAAAAAAGAATATATAAAATTACACTAAATTAGAATAATTATAAATACTATACCATATATATATTAGAAGATTTAATAATATAACGACCAGTTATTAAAAAAAATATTAAGATCCAAATATTAAAGGAACTTTCAAAGGAATTAATACAAAAGAAATATAAATACCAGTTATACGGATACCTTAAAATTTATAAAAATATAAATTAATTTTAACGTATATATTACATCTTTAAAATAAAATTAAAAATAAAAAAGTTTTTATAAAAATGCTACCTGGATCTTAAAATAAAAATACGATATTATAAATCATACGGAAATTATTATTATTATTAGCTATAAAATATCTTTAAAATTTAATTATTTTGGATTTTATTATTAACTTATTATTAGCCAGAAACCTCGTAATCAGTATATGTTACGATAATATCTTTATAATCGTAAAATAATTTATAAATCTTTTTTAATTTTTATTATTTAATAAGAATATAATTACCAAATAAATAATATATGTTATCTTTAAATACTTTATTAATATATATAACTTTTAATAAAATTTATATCTAATGAAAATATTATATTTATTTTATAATTTTAGTAAAATCTTAAAATCTAATTAAGCTTAAATTATAAATTTTTACACGCCTTTAAATTAAAAACGGATAATTAAATAAAAAAACTTAATTAAATATTTAAAACTTATTTACGGTATTATATTAATTATAAACAAAATAATAAAGTTAAAAAATCACCTATAATCTAATTAACTTATAGCATAAATTATGTCCTAATGGCTCAGTGATCGTGAGCCTGGGTGTCCTTTTTTCGCGCGCTTGCTACAGGCCTGGGCAACCTCAGCTTGCCAAAGGACGGCTGGCTTGAATCCAGCTCGGGATAACGTGCTCTAGGTAGCCCCTAGCCCAGTGCACGGACCATCTGGAGCTTCGGCTTCGCGTTGTATTAGGCGATAATTGGAGTGGTTAGGGGCGTTAAAGCCTGGCCAGGGCTTTGGAACTAATTAAATATATCGTCTACGTCATTAAATTTGTTTGTTTCCGTAACTATAACCCTTCCAGGTTTTTTATCTGGCCCGCCTTGGGTAAGGTTTTTAAAATATGACCTCCGGTCGCGTCGTATTTTTATTAATCGTAGATGTATAAATTTGATTATATTACGTATTTAAACGACGACCCTGCATATATATACTTATTATCGTAAACTAGGCGTCAGCATATATATAGCTTTGATACCTTATTAATAACACTTTACCCTATATTATATAAATTATTACGAAAATATTAAAATACTACTAATTAAAGTTAATATTAATGTAATGTTAAAAATTTACCAAAATTTATAAAAAACAAAAAAGCTTAATAAGCGTTAAAAAAATTCTTACTTTATAATAACTTAAATGGTTGCATATAAAAATAAAAACGGAATTTAAATTCGTATATATTTAAATACAGCAATATTACAATCAGAAAATGTTAAAAAAGTAACCTTTTAAAACGAGAAAATAATTATAAAAGTATTTAAACTAAAAAGTATAATAAAAGATTTCGGTTGAATAAAATTTAAATTATATAAAGTCGTAAAAGAAATTTTCCAAAAATATTTACTAATTAAAGTTACCCCTTAAAATTAAACTTTATCCCGCTTTTTACGTTTCCTTATTAAAATTAATAACGGATATAATTTAAATCCATACCGAACGAAAAAAGAAAATAATAAAAAAGATACTAATATTAAATTCGAAAGAATCCTTAATACCAAAAAGGAAAACAGTAAACGGCAGTATTTGGTTAAGTAAGAAAATTACCTAAAATTAAAAAATATATAAAAACCTATAAAAAACCTTACGGAAACCTAACGCTTATTATTAAAAATTTCTATTAATAACGTCGGAAAACTTAAAAATGACGTTTTAATTTCCGTTATCGATTTATAACGGGTTAAAAACGGGGATTAATCCAGTTAACCGTTTACGTTTCGGTCTTAAATCTTTTCTACCGTTCCAGTTTATCCAAATCCCTTACCTTACGGCAAACCATTTCGGCAGCATTTTTACGTTACCTCATTAAAATCAGGCCCTTTTTTTGAGGTTGTGGCTGCGCCTACGGCGCAGCTTGTGGCTAGAGCTTTCCAAAAACCTGTAGCTCTAGGTACCGACCCACAAAAAGATCCACAGAAATCACAAACCTCAAAAAAGAGCCTAATATCAAGTTGTGATTTTTTGGCTCCGTTCTGTACATTTCCATACAAAATTTCGACAATTTAACTTGAAAACTAGCAAATATAACAATAATAGAAAATTATCATAAAATAACAAAAATTATTATTAGATGTAACTTTAAAAGGGATTTTTAGCCGTATATATAACTTTCCAAATAAAGCTGGTTTGGCGTTACCTCAGCTAGCTCAGGCCTCCCTGGCTTGTTTTCCGAATGTACTGCTATATTACGCTAAAAATTAACCAATCAAATCTCATAAAACCGTAAGAAGGCACCGAGGCCTAAGATCAAGTTGTGCGAAAAATGGGTCCGTTCTGAACGCTCTCTAGGAATCCGGAGGTTCCCTGCGGGAAAAGTGGGTCCACCCCTATTCGAGGTGACAAAAAGGGGTCACATGGCTTTCTATATCCTTCCATACACTTCCATTACCCACCTTTGATTAATAATGGAAATAATGGATTAATATATAAATAACCTGCTAAATAAGCTGTTATTCACGTATATAGAAAGCCCTGCATTTCCCTCGTCGTTATTAACAGTCCATAGCTTGAATAATCATCAATATACACTTCTGCGACACACCTTAAGAATTTATCCTTTCTTGATTAAGTCTACCCTGCACTTATTCGCATACTGAACCTTTCAGGGTAGCCTTATTGCTTCCTGCAGGGTAACCTCACCTTCGGTCCTGCAGCAACATTACATTTCTTAGACGCTCCCACCAAAATCATCAACTTTCCTTCAATTTTTTTTAAAAATTAAAAAGTTTATGTTACAAAAAGCCCTTTTGCAGCGAATTTATGTCCGATATGTTTGATACTCTATATAGGCGTCGAATATAAGCTAATTTACGTACAGCAATTTTTCTAATTGTTTTAGTTGCAAATTGCGACCAATATGGCTAGGTTTAAGGCTGGGAAATAGGCGACCGCAACGGCCTCATGGCTGCAACTGCACAACCACCGGTCGCATCATTATACACCGAGCTTCCTAAATATATCCTGTATGGGGATACCCCGTATATCAATTTTTTCGGCCGTACGGGTTAGAATTGTTACGTTGCAACCCTGAAAAGGTCCCGGACTTAATTAACCGGAACGCCCTCCTTACTGCAACGTAACAACCATAACCCGTACGGATAAAACAATAACTATACGGGCTTCTCCCATACTAAGTTACCCTTAAAAGGTTTATAGCGAAATGTTATACGCTATAATTACGTTATTATAGCCATAAGGACGTTTATAATTAAAGGTTTACTTAAAAGGAAAATTTTGATTTAATTCTTTAATATCTTTACTAATCCAAATCCGATTATAGAATTATATATATGGCTAGAAACCCCTTTTAAAACTTTATATAATATTATTCTTTATTATTTAATATTTATTTTTATTGTTATTATATTTGCCAATTTCCAATTTAGATTTTCGAAAATTTGTAGGGAACTATTTAAAACGAGCCCTAAAAATTATAACTTGATATCAGGCCTTATTTTTAAGGTTTATGATTTCTATGGGTCTTTTTATAAGTCGGTACCTAGAGCTACATATCTCTGGAAAGCCCTAGCCACAGCTGCGCCGCAGGCGCACCCATAATCTCAAAAATAGGGCCTGGTTTTAATGAGATAAGTTTGGCGGAGATATTAAAGAAACAAATTAAAATTTCCGTTCTGTACATCCTCCCTAACCGCAACGCTCTTATGGCTACGACAACGCAACTACCGCATGCATTATTTCGCCATGGGCCTTCCAAGGGTAATTTAATATGGAAAAAGCCCGTCCAGCTATTCTTTTGTCCGTACGGATTATGGTTGTTACGTCGCAGCAAAAAGGGCGTTCCGGTTAATCAAGTCCGGGACCTTTTTAAGGCTGCGACGTAACAACTATAGCCCGAACGGCCGAAAAATTTAATATCCGGGCTTTCCCCATATAAAATATACCTGGGAGACCCGGTATACGATGATGCGACCGATAGTTGTGTTGTCGCAGCGATAAGGCCGTTGCGGTCGCCTATTTCGCAGACCTTTATTCAGCCGTATTGGCTGCAATCCCCGTTTAAAAAAAATGAAAAGAAATACCGACATATACGCTAGCTTATACTGGACGCGTATATAAAGTATCAAACTTATCGGACGTAAATTCGCTGCAAAAGGGCTTTTTTTTACCTAAATCTTTTAATCTTGTAAAAAAATTTGAAAGAAAATTAATAATTTAGGTGGGAGCGCCTAGAACGGACCCAATTTTCGCATAATTGGATCATAGGCCTTGCTGGCTTGTTACGGTTTTATGGGATTTGATTGGTTAATTTTTAACGTGATACAGCAGTACATCGAGAAAACAATCTAGGGAGGCCTGAGCTAGCTGAGGTAATTTTTACGTAACATTTTTTCTTATTTGCGAAAATGCTATAAATAGGTTAACGCCTTAAAAAAAAACGTTTCGGTATTTTTTTTTAGCTTTTTAATTTAATCTTTTTCTTAAAAAATATGAAATATTACTTATAGATTTATATTACTAAAATCATAATAAACATATTTTCTTTTATATAAATTTTATAATGAAATTTACCTTATATAACAATATAATTAAAACGGTTAATACGGAAATAGGCTAAATAATGAAATATATTTATACTAAATTTATTAATAAAAAAAACGAAATTTTTATAACAAGCCGGATCGGAACTAACCTTCTTTTAAAAAAAAGAAATTACGGCCAGATAAAACGACGATGAGTAATATAAAGAAAAATAAAAATTAAAATTAAAATTATTAACCATACGATATAAAATAAATAAATTAATTTTTAAAGGCAGAAATCCTCCTAAAAAAATCGTAGTATGGCCTAGTTAACCTTAATTACTCCAAACGGTCGGAACTATAAGTATATAAGCTCCCATCGTTATCTTAAAATGACGTAACTAACCGTAATCGAACGAAATCGGTTCGATTACTTCCGACTAAATAGCAAATAATTGAACAGAGTTAATTCGACTATGTTTGACCAAATAACAAATAATTAAATACGGTTTATTCGCTTATGTTCGATTATAAAAATTAAGGAAAAATATATACGTTCGTTATTTCCTATAATTTAAATAGTACCAGTTTATAATATAACTTAATTACCCAGATCGCCTTTAACATCTGTTATTACCAGACGTAACTATACCTTCAGTCTATTATTGAATTGGGGCGGGACAGAGTCAGTCCTGATCAGTACGACAACAAAGAGAGTGTTACGAGTGAGCCCAGGGTTCTAAAGAAAATTAAAATTAATGCAATTTATCTGGTTTTGAAACCAGTCTGTCTGATAAAGATAAATGTCTGAATAAGTTGATAAATTCATAAGTGGTATTTCTCCCGGGGTTGCGCCCGGCGAAAAGAGCTTCTAGAAATATATAAAAGGTGTTAATTAACTGATCAGTAGACCTATAACTTTGGCCCTGCATCCTGTACCATTTTAACACTTTTTTTTAAAATAAAATTATTTTCGATTTGTTTTAAGAAATAAATAAAAATTTAACGCGATAATTCCGAATGGTTTAAATAAATTTAATATATATGAACTTAACCGATTCGTTAATTTAACCCTTACGCGGTTTATTTTTTAATATTTTTAACTTAGGATTTCGTTTTTTACGTTTCCTTAAATTTTTCCGTTATTTAACTTTCTTCCGTTTTTTTTGAACCTTATTCTCCGATAATTTCTTAACGATTAATACTTCGTATTTAGACCATTCCGGTTATTTTTAAAGGAAGTAAGGTTCGGGATTCCGTTCCGTATTTTCGAAAATATTTTTTACTTATTTATACGGAGTAATATATTAATTACGAGCCATGGTTTTTACGTATTGATTATTTAAGGCCGGTTGAATTATATATTTCGTATTAAGGATTAACTTTTTGGATGTAGGATTAAGTTGAGTACTTTAAGGGATTAAAGGATTGGTTGGAATGGACGGGGGAAAGGGTATGATTATATTAAAGGGTTTTATAAATCGTTATCGAAATTAATTAATAAAAGGAATTCATAAGAGCTTAAATATTTCGCGTATTTTACGAAATAGTTTTTAAGTTTTATTAATAGATCGAAATTATATAAGTTGGGGTTTAATAATAAAAGTGGTTTTTAAGGGTTAATTAATATCGGGTTTATTATCTTAACTTTCGGTTAATAAGGATAAAGGTTTTCCAGATTAATTTTTTATGTTTCTTTTAACGTCGAATTTTGCTGGTTTTAGGCCGAGGTACCTTTTAATTATGTCGGTTATTTCGGTTTTTATTTGGTTTTCGTTTTATTTTATCGCTTTATTTAATAAATAATTTCCTTATTATATAAGGTTACAGGTAATAATATAAAGTACATAATTAACCTATAAGTTATAAGTATAAAAGCGGACCTGGATAAGTATTATAACGATCGTAATACGGGTAAGGAAAAGGTTGTCGAAATTTAATCCATTTTATATTTCCCGGTATTATCGGAATAATTATCGAAAGCGTTTAGGATTTGGGTAAATATTAAATATTAAAAATAAGGGTTTTAATCGGATATATAATATACCGATTTAATAACTTATAAGAATATCGTCGGTACGTAATTTTATATAAGTAATTAATTAAATATATTTTAGATTTTTCGGTTTAATTTATTTTTCGCATAAATTTGGAATTAATCCAGATTTATTATTACCGATTATCCGTCCGGCTTTTGGAATAATAATTATATAATTTTGGGGTACCTTATAAGCGATTATTTAAATTAAAGTAATAATATATTTAAAGCGAAAAAGGGTATTATTTGTTATAATTATAAGGGTACGTTATAATAACGCGGTTATTACATCGCTCCAGTTTTTTACTAACTAAAATAGGGATGGGATAATATTTTTTTATGAACGTTAGTTATATTTATTAAAAGGAATAATAAAAATAGCCCGATTAAAGCGGTATTTAAAAGCAGCTAACCTGATAGGATGGAGAATGGTATTATTATTATGCATTTTTCGAATACACGTATTATGTTATCTTTTCCCCATATAGGTATATTACTTAATTAGGTAAGTTTTCCAAAATTCGAAGTATTGATTTTCTTAAAGCTTTTTTATTATTATATATAATACGTTTTTTAGACGATAATATAACGATAACTTATAAATTGATTAAAAGGTACGGAAAAAATAGGGACGGTATTTAATAGTTTAGGGGTATTAATAACGGGTGGAAGACGAATTGTAGTATGTAAGTGTATATATATATGTTAAAATATATAGGTATATTTGTAAGCGTTTTGGTGTTAAGGTTGGAAGGTATATAAAGATAGGAGTACGTTAGGAAATTATAGCAAGTTATGTAAGTAATTCATTAGGTGCTTTAAAGGTTAATATACTGGTTTTTTATTTAAAAGTTTTATGCGCCGAAAAAATTCCTGAAAATTTTATCCGGTATTAAATAAAGGAAAGAAAAAAATAATTATTATAACATTCTTTAATTAATAGCGTATTTTTTAATTTTTGTACCCGTATTTTTTATATATTTGTTTATAATTATTTTAACCATTTTTTCCAATATATTACTTTTTAAGCTTTTTATGTACCTACATATATTTTTAATTATCCTTATTTTATTAATTAGTATAATTATAAATTTTCGTTAATCGTCGGATTTATATAGTTCCTAGGGTTTTTATAATAGTATAAATACGGATGATTTAGTTAGCTTTTTAAAAAAAGTCGTTTTTTAAATTATATTTTAATTTTAATAATTTTTTTCCAGCTGGTAATAATACCGTACCGATCGTTTAAAAAGTGCGCAAAATATGTAAAACCTGGATCTTATTTTTATTCGACGTTAAATATTATTGGCGGTTTTTAATACCCTTATATTCGTTTTTGTTATATTGCGGCATATTAATTAGGTTTTAGGTATTAATCGTTACTTTAAACCTTTTATTAATGTTAATAATATTCGCAAATTTAATAATTTTATATACCGTTAATAATTTATTTATAATTGAATTTTTTTAATACCGGTTCCGTAATATTAAATATAATTAATATTATATATTACTCAGTACTTTAATAATAAATAACCCGCGACTTATTAGGCTTTATATTTTTTTAAAAAAAGGTTACGTCCGACGATTAAAATAAGTCCTAATTTTAGGCCTAGCTTAATTTTCGGTATTATCGAATAATTATCCGGTGGTCGTCGATTATTATCCGTAATACCTGCTTTTTTTTAAAATACTTCCGCTTTATAATATTACGGTAAACTTTTTTTCGAAAACTTTAATTATTTAAGCGGCCAGCCGTATTATTAATTATATCCTAAAATTTTAAACCAGCATTAAAGTATTACGTTTTTTTCGTATTATTTTTAATTATTAACGGAACGTAACAAAATTTTAGAATAATTATAATAACATAAAGCTTATATTTTTTAAGTATATTAAGGTATATACCTTTATTACCCTTATTACCTGGCTTATATTAATCGTTACCAAATATTTAAAGTTATATTTATTTTTATCGTTGGAGGTTTAATTAAGGGTCGGTATATACGTTAATAAATCGAAGGCGAAAATTTTTAAGCTGCCGTAAATGTTTAATGCGACGTAATTAGGTTTTTTTAAACTAAAAATAAACGGTTATATTTAATTTTTATTAAAATTTTTCTAACCGGTTTTATTAATCTATTTATAACGTTATTTATTAAGAATTTTCGATATATTACCGGTTTATTTATCTAAATATTTAATATTTTTAACCTTATACCTTATAAAATTTACAAACGGTAATATAAAATATTAAAAAGTTTTGATTAATACGGTATATTCCTTTTGTTAGGTATTAATTAATTTCCTGTTTTTGTAAAGGATTTTATAATAATTATATCGGGTTTATTAAAGGTTATAAATATACTTTTTACAACGACCGATTTAAAATATTTAAAACTAATTATTTTCGGTTTTTATAAATTAAGGAAAATATTTATAACAGTATTTATCCAATATTTCGAAAATTTACTGGATAATAATTTCGGAAAAAAGTTAAAAATTTGATTTTAAATTCTTAATATTAAACCCTTATTATTCGAAGGATTAATTATAAATAATAAAAAG
Source organism: Monosporascus sp. MG133 (assembly GCA_004155925.1). Taxonomy (NCBI): domain Eukaryota; kingdom Fungi; phylum Ascomycota; class Sordariomycetes; order Xylariales; genus Monosporascus; species Monosporascus sp. MG133. The sequence goes on along the minus strand of QJNX01000011.1, from coordinate 25,326 downwards.
TAATTATCGTTTATAATAATAATTAACATAATCCTAAAAAATTTAAAAAAAATTTATGTTAATTGTTTTAAGTTAATTTCGTTAACTTTTTTCGCTTCTTAAATTAATTAATTTTAACTATACTATCGTCGACCATAATTACGGAACTTTCGAATTAGTCATTAAATATATATACCTTAATATTTGCTTTTATAAATTTTAAGGCTTAAAATTATTAATCGTTTAATAACTTAATAATTATAACGGCTAAAATATCCCATATTATATTAACAGGTTAATTAATAAAGGGGTTCGTTTAATTGTTTTTTTATAAAATAACCGGCTTTTAATAATTTTTTTTTTATAAATTATTTTAATTTATTAACAAAAAAAATACCTTATAACTTCGTCCTATTAATTTTTTTTAAATAATAAATATTTCGACTAATAATATTATTAATTAAATACGGCCCAATTTAATAATATTTTAGTTTTATATCCTTAAATATATTTATGTATCGTAACGTATTATATAATAATATTAAATCGTTTATTTTCAAAAATTCGTTTTTTATCTTATTTTCGTTCTTTTAATTTATAAACCTAGTAACCTTATAACTTTAATTAATAATAACCTTAATAACTTTAGCTACGTTTTTAATTTTTTTTAAAAAACTAAATCCGTTCCGTAATTAAATTTTTCTTCGAAATATTAAGGTCCTAATTTATAATACGCTATATCGACAAAATTATTCCGATCGGTAAAAACATTTTTTATCCGTATAATAATTTATTAGGATTAAAACCGTAACTTTTTATAATGATATTATCGGCGAAAAATATTTTAAATAAAACTTTGGTTTATTTTTTATTAATTCTATTTATTATTTTTATTAAAGTTTTAAGGATCGGAATATATCCTTTTTTAATTAAGCTTTATTAGTAGGTAACATATACGGCTTTAATCTTTCGCTAAATCCCGAATGTATTATAAACTTTAATTATTTTATTTTTATTTTCAGAGCCTTTATTAATCTTAATTTTATTCGGGACGTCGTACCGGTAAAAAATATAGTCGTTTAAAAACTTTTTAATTATTATTAACGTAATTATATACAGGATTTTTATTTCCAAATAACCGGATAATTTATACTTAATTTCGACCGTAACTTTATAACCGTTATCCGTAAATATAAATTATATATTAATTCGCTAAATAATAATTATATTAATAAGGTATAAAAATCTATAAATGTTTTCGTAACGTTAATCGGCTGCTTTTTAATATTTAATATTCGTAATTATTTCTTTTCTAAATATGGCTAAATATTCCGTATTAATAATATAAAGTTATTATATGACGATAGGCTAAATTTTACCTTTTATAACCCTAATCCTTATAATATTACCTAATTATTATAAAACGTTTTTATTCGGAGTTAATAATTTTACGGTTACCGTACCGTTTATTTATTTTATGCCAAAAAATTCCGATTTGGATAAAATATTGTAAAATATTTATTCTCAAGATTATTTTTTTTCCTTTTTGGAACTTTACGAAAATAAATAAGAACCTTTAATAGTATTAAAATTTTCGCGTATTTTTGCAATATTTTAACCCAGTTTTTAATAAAAGGCCCTTATCTTATTTCGGAAGGTATTAATAACGTCCCGGTTAGGATACAATTAAGCCGAATAACGTTTAGTTAGATATTAATAAAATTATCGACTTCTTCCTTTTATTAATCGTCCAGCGCGTTAAAAACTTTAGGTAACTTTCGGAATAAGCCGTTTATAATTAAATTATTTTTACCGGAAATATGCTTAATTTCGAAATTAAATATTTGTATTTAAGCGATTTAACGAATAATTATAATATTAGGTAAAAAACTTAAGGAATTATTAAATAAATTAATTTATACTTTAACGTTAATTTTTAATAAAAATCGGACGTTATAAATATAATTCCGGAACTTTTATAAAATTTTAAAAATAATTTAATATTTTAATTTATTAATATTATAATTTAACTTAATACCTTTTTATGTACCGTTTTTATAACGCGTAAAATATTCGATTTTATTAATTAATTAGCCAAAATTACCTTATAATTAATTTTATTCGCGTTAATTTTTATAATAATTTTTTTTATATCGGAATTATAATTTAAGATAACCAAAATCGGGGCTATCGTAAATTTCTTTTTAAAGATTTTATCGCCAGGTTTTAATTAAGCCCTTAAATAAAAAAAAAAATTTTTCGGAATAAATTCGTCAAAGGTTTAACTTTTAAAGTATAATACCTAATAAAGATTTGATAATATATGGTAATATTTAAAAAAGCCTTAACTTTTAAAAGCCTTTATATAATTTAATTTCCAGGATTTTAATTATTTTAATAATATCGGATCGGTAATTAGTCGATCCGAAAAGAAATCTGATTATCATAATAATCTTTTGGTATTATTAAAACCTTTTTATATTAATCGTAATATCGGTAAATTTGTTATTAAAACAGGTTTTGTTTATATTAACGACATGTTTATAAATGAACTTCTGGATTTTTGTAAAAAAATATTTATTAATATACCTAATTTTCGGGTTTTTAATACCGATATTATTAACGAATAAGCGGATTATATCTGGCATTAAAGCGTTTAAAATATTTTTCATTACGTAATAAAAATAAGTTATAAAGTTAATAACCCTTTAAAGCAAAATATTTATCCTTAAAAGCCTTAACAGTATCGAAAAAATTGTATAATTTTTGCTGGTTAAAGTTAAAATAACCTAATCGTAACCGGAAAAGAAATTTATTAAAATTATCAAAAACTATAATATAAAGTCCGCAGAAAATTCGTGATAGTTATTTAACATAAACGTATTTTATAAAATAATTATATTTAATTTCGTTACGGAATTAATTAATTACAGGCCGTTATTCTTTTTTATCAGGAATTAGGTATTTTTATATGCCGCATAAAACTGTTTCAATACGTCTTTTTAAATTCAGATTCGTAATATATCGATTAATTTATTTTTTATGCTAGCCGGTATAACGATACCTTTAGTTTACTATGCCTTATAAGCGATTATCCGAATTTTGTAATCTGGTATAATATATTATTTCATCCTGCCGTATTTTTTTTAATCCCAGATTAAGGCAGCCTTTTTTCGGTATAGTATTTTTTTAAAAAAAGCTTTTTTTATATAGGTAAATTTGTTATTCAGTTAATTAAAAATAACCTTAACTTTCTTATCGGTAAATGGAATATTTTACGGCATATTAACGAATTTCGGAAATAAAGTAACTAAAGGAATATTAGGTTCGTCCGCTTTTTTGCTGGATTAATTAATAATTTATCGTATTTTTTTCCAGTTTTTTAACTTTCTAATCGGAATTTCTAAATAGTATTAATCTATTAAGTAATACGTCGTTAACAGGAATTACTTTTTGCTATTTCGGCTTATATATAATATTAATTTATATTAATCGGTTATTATTAATTTTATCGCGTATTTTATCCTATAAAATTTCGTATAAAACGCATAATAATTTTTTATCGTTAAATTAACCTCAAATAATATTTCCGGCTTCCAGTTAGTTATTTATAACTTTTTAAATAATTGCCGGATTTTGATTAATATAAGTAATATTAATCGAAAAAATATAAAAACTTATAAAATGTTTATTTGCCTTTTCGTTTTTTAAATTTATTTTTGCTAATAAAACAGTTTATAAATTTACCGGCTATTTTTTTTTTTAACTTTTTATCGGTACTGATATTACAAATAACCTTTTTAGTTAAGATTAACGAAATAATAATTTTTATTGGGCGGAACTTTAGTGTTTTTTTATTATTTTAAGGTTTATATTAAATATTATTTTCGATTTGGCAATAAAGTTAAATTTAAGGATTAATAGTTACGTAACGTAATAATTATCGCCGATAAATAAAGAAATGATAGTTAATCGGTTAGCTAACTAAACGGAAGCCTCGATTATATTTTTAAAATAGGTCCATTTTTAAAAATTATAGTTTATAAATAATACGTAAGTTTGTTGCATAATTAATCCGTATCGCTTAACGTACGACGCGATAATAACGCTTAATTCGGTTTTAGTATGGATAATTTTATTAATCAGATTTTCGCCATTTTTATGGGTTAATCGCACTGCTAGTTTAAATAACGGAATAATATATTCGGCTGGATTGTATTATTAAACCGACAGAATATTAATTTCTTTTTGGCTTTTTATTTTATAACCGATATTTATGGTAAAAATCCTAATAAGTTTTTTCGGGTTTGGGATTTTTAACTCTTATATTTCGGTTTCGGTTATTTTAATCGTTTTTTGGTTTTTATAACTAAATACCTCCAGAATATTAGTAGCCATTAAATTTTTAAAAGCTTTTCCGAAATCTGGGCAAATTTCGATTAATTCGGACCAAATAATTTCGAACTTTTTTTGAGCGTTTTTTCGGATTTTTTCTTTTAAGATTTGATTATATATTTATTAATTAAGTCTTTATGGATAAGGGAGTTATTAATTTAGGTGGTATTATCTAACTTCCGGGTATTAGTAAGTATTTAAAAAATATTATTTATTTAAATACCGATTTTTATAGTATAGAAAAAAGGTTTTTTATATATTACATTATTTTCGTTAACTTCGTATTCGGTTTTATTTTTTGTTATACCTTTAGATTTTTCCTTTTTTTAAAAAAAACTTTTGGATTCTATAATACTAATAAGTACGGTCGGTTAATTAAAGTCGTCGATTTCCAAAATTCGGATTTTTTTTTAAATATCGCATACTTTTATTTTTAATAAGATCGTTTTATAATTAATTGCGTAAAGGTACCTTTTTATAAAACGGTTTTCCGTTCTGATCGACGAAATGGATTATATTAATCTTAATTATTTTAAATTAATTAATTTCGGTTTTTTATTAATTTAGCTTTATGATCGTAATATATTTCGGGGGTTTAGTTAAATTATTAATATCCGGATTAAAGCTAGTCGGTAATTTATTTACGTTTCGGAAAATATCGTCTTGCCGATTAAAAAAAAAATATTTTTATCGAATAAGGAAAGCTGGCAAATTATAAATCTATTTTAAAATCTTTTTTTAAATCGGGATTTATTATCCGATTATTTAACATTTTAAGATTTAAAAAAATTAAATTATTTTTAATATCGTTTTATTTTTAAAAGTTTTAAAGAAAACGATATATTTATCGTTAATAAATAAGATTAATTTTATAATTTTTATATTAATAAATAAACGGCATTTTTATATATTTTATCTTAATTTTTAGCAAAATTAATAAATATTTTAATTAAAGTTATTATAACGTTTATTTCGGTTTTAATAATTATTTCGGTAATTTTTTCGGTTTCGGTATTTATTTCGTTTATGATCAGGATTATATTAATTATATTAATCGCCGGATTTATATTATATATTTGGGCCTAAGGTATTTTTGATTTCAACGAAACGTAATATTATAAAATCCGGATAATTTTTCGGTTCCGTATTCTTTTTTAAAAAATTTCGAAATTTTAAATTTATCGTATTTATATAATCTTTAAGTTTTAAAAAGTATTATTAATTTTAATTACCTGATTAATTTAATTAGATATCGTTTATCGTAAAAACAGGCTTTTTTATCGAAATTGTTTAACCTATTAAGTCGAATAAAACCGGTTTTTATTTTTTCGGTTAAGGTTAAAATGGATATTTATTTAAAATCGTTTACGGCCTTTATATTTAAAAAGCCCAGCTTTATTAATAACCTAGTTTTTAATTAATAATTATATATTATTATAAGTTATCGCGTATAAATTCTTATATTTTAGGGCTGAATTATTAAGGACTTTTTCGAAATATTTAATAAATATACCTTTTAATAAACTTTCGGTATATTTTTCCTTATTAACTATTTTTTTAACTTAAATTTTTTAATCATATTCCGGACCTTCATAACGTATTCTAGATAATAATCGTATACTTAATTAGGCTTTTTACGCTAAATTTATTTCGTTTAAGTTTTTAAAAGATTTTTTACCGTCCGAATTTACTTAAAATTTTATAACTTAAAGGTTTTCAAAATAATTTAAATAATTATATTTCATTCGGTAATTTTATTAAAAATAATTTTAATTCTGTTTTTTATAATAATTTTATCGGTTTAATAAAATACCTTATTAATTATCTTAATTTCAGAAAATTTATATTTTTTAAATAGTTTAATAACTACTTTAAACCCTTTTATAATTCGGATATTTAAAAAACGAAAATTAAACAAAACGGATAAAAACCGGAAAAACTATAAAAAAGAAAACTTATTTATAATATCCATAAAATTAAATTTTTATTAATTAATCGTATCGAAAAATAAAACATTTAGTATAAATACCGTAAGGCCGGTAAATAACTTTAACAATTTTTAAATTAATATAAAACTTCTTTTTTTTAATACGTTAATTACGATATTAGGTTTTATTTAAGTATTTATACTTTTAATTAACTTTAAAAACCAGGTTTAATTATTATTATTTTAAAACCTAATATCGTTAGATTTACTATCGTAAAAATTATTTAATAATTAATATTAAGTAATCGTATTTAAAAAAAGATTTAAAAATTAAGGAAATATAATGCTAATAATAATTTATATTATAAATCTTAAAATTAAATAATATTTTCGGAAAGTTCCGATAAACCTTTAATAAATTTAATAAAACTTATTTTAAATTAATCGGTATTACCGGTTTTTAAATCATTTAAGTTTTAAAATATTATCTTAAACTAAATATGTTTAAATATAAAGTAAATAATTATTTGCGATAATTATTTTCGGTATATTTTTTTTTCGAATTTAAAAGGTAAATAATTTTTTTTTATTATCCGTCCGAATAATTTTATCTTAATTGTCGGTACATCGTTAATTATTTAATTACGCTTTTTTAACTTTTTATTAATATTTTTATTATTAATTTAAACGTTATAATATTTAAATTTAATAAAAAAAGTATTTCTTAAAAAATACTGCTTAATAATAATTAGGCAAAACATCATTTAATTAAAGTTAAAAAATTTAAAATATATCTTAAAACGATTCGTATTTAATTTCTGCATTATATTAAAAAACGTTATTTTGTTTTAAAATTTTTTTTAATATAAAATAACGAATTTTATAACCTTATTCCTTTTTTTATTCGTATTCGTTATCTTTTCCATATCGTTAATTTTGTCGTCGTTTTATATATTTTAATTAATTTAAATTCTAATAATTAAGTTATTAGCGATATAATTTTAATTTTTTCAATCCGTATTAATAAAATTTTATAATTTATTTTATTACGTAATTCTTTTATTAATACGTATAATAATCCGAGTTACGTAATTAGTTTAAAATTTGGATAATTAATTTATATTCTGAAACCGGTTACCTTTATACGTTTGTATTTTTTTGCCGTCGTTTAAATTAGGTTATTTTTGAATAAGGCCTTAATTTAATAACTTTTTTTTATTAATCGTTTTAAAAATTGCGTTATTATTATAACTGCGGCCGTTAATTATATACCGTTTAAGTTATCGTAACCGTAGTTATAATCGTAATCGTGATCGCGTATAATTATTATCATACATTTTTAATTAGGACTTTATCCATTCCGCCTTATAATCGGAAGATCGAAAGTTGCCTTGATAGCTAACTAAAGCCAGTTTTTTTTCCTTGGTAGCCAGATAAAATGGGGCGGAATAATGTTAATTCTGATTAGTACGAAAATAAAAAGAGTGTTACGAATAAACCCAGGGTTTTAGAGAAAATTGAAGTTAATGTAATTTATCTGGTTTTAAGACCAGTTTGTTTAATAAAGATGAATGTTTAAATAAGTTGATAAGTTTATGAGTAATGTTTCTCCCGGGGTTGCGGCCGGCGAAAAAAGCTCCTAGAAATATATACGAGGTGCTGACTAACTGATCAGTGGACCTACAACCTTGGCCCTGCACCCTACACCATTTTATTATTCAAATTCCTATAATACTACTGCTAACATAAACCGTACGACTCGGGTTTAATAATTGGTTAAGCCAGTCAGCCGTCACAGTTACGGTAAAAATTTTTTCCTATTAATTTAAAGTATTACCTTTAAGAAAAGGCTAAATAAAACAGGAACGATAATTACTGTGGTAAAAAAGGTGCGAAAAATCGGTCCGGTAAAACTAAATTAATAACTTCGATAAAACGCGACGGAAAAATTAAGGCTGGAAATTCTTAATTAATAAAGGCAATTAAGCTATTAAAATTTATTCGATTTAATCCTTAAATACACCCGTTACGTTATAAGGCAACGGCCTTTATCGACTAGATACGACATAATTAAAATACGTTTAAGCTTAATTTATATATAATAAACTTATTTTAAATAAATTAATAAACTTAATTAAATCGACTAACTTAAAGTTTAATTATTGCATTATTTATTTTGTTAATTTTCGTTTACTTAAATATTTTTTCATTTATATAAGGTATATACGTATAATGGCTTTTTTTAAATTATTAAAATAAAAGAATAAACCATTTTGGACTCCGTACTTGTATATCTAGCTCGCTTATATATCTTACCTCAGCTAGCTTAGGCCCCGCCGGCTCAGTTTCCATTTTCTTTAAAATCACTTAAATACCACTTTATAACGCTAAAAATTAACCAATCAAATCCCAAATCCCCGTAACGAGCCAGCGAAGCCTAAATTCAGGTTATAAAAAAAAAGGGTTCTTTCTATAAATTTCATTCTTAAAAAAACGAAAATCCGTAACAATTTAATAAGAAAACGTTCCTTATAAATATATATATATCTATACGAATGCCTCAATCATAACCTATTATTAATACCATTCTAATCCTAATCAGAACCCGTTTGGTACTCTTAGGCACCAACGTATCCATCAACTACTGTCAGATATAGGGGTCATCAGTGATGTCGTATTACATGACTAGTTGCAGGCGCTCTAGAACGCGTACTGTACTTTAATGTAATCCGTCCACGGAACATATAAGGTCCGATCAGAGGGAGCCTTTCCGTATATGGAGTGCTAGCGCACCCCCGCTAGCTGACAACTACAGCCCGAATACGTTACGTTATCCTTATCCCTTTTAAAACACGACGAAACCGAATTCTCCCAATTTTACCGCGCGAACCTTACTATAACGAACCTATCATACATCGACCTGGAGGTGTAAACAGTATCCGAAATGGGGGTCTTAATTTGCAGGTAATAATAGCATAATAAATAAGGTATTCATTAAAAAAATTTACGGACTTTTCCCTTAATCGGAAAACGATACCTTTGATTAAAAATGTAAATTAATAATTAAAGAACCAAATTAAATAGGTACTATTTACATAAGAAACTGTTTATTATATATCCTTTCTGGATTTAATAAGTATATCGTAAATTTATGGAATCTGTTGGATCTGGTTCCAGATTTACCAGATCTTCCAGATTACCATATTTTAACGCGGGAAAAGCCAAGCTTTCCTTATCCGAGGATTAACTGTAAAAAGCCTATACCAGGCTCCGGAAGCTGGCTTCCTTAAGCTAAGAACCTTTATTCTTATATTATAATACCATTTCCCCTTTGTAAAGATTTTTATTTTAAAAATAAAAATCGTAAATGGCCTTTTTATTTTATTAAAAAAGTTTTCCGCAATCTTTTAATTAACTTTATTATAATAGGACGATTAAAAAAGCGAAAAAGAGTTACATAAAAACTAACGCGATATTCGTAATATTCGTACTGATTTAATTAAAATTTTTAAAACTAAAAACATCTTTTATTTTAATTATATTCGGTTTAACGTAATCGATTATTTTTTTCCTTAAAATATTTAAGTTATAACTGGTATATTCGTTATTAACGTTTTTTTTATAACGCGGAACCCATAAATTCGTTAAAAATAATAAACGAAGTTTAATAACGATTATAATAAAAATAACAAAAAGTTAAGGACAATTTTTAAGAATATTAAAAACTTACAAAAAAGGAATTAAACAAATTACGACGCCGGTAAGAAAAAAAATAAAAAGAATTTAATAACAAATTAAAATGTTTATATTTTTAATAAAACCTTTTTAAAAAAAGGTTTTGGAAATATTAAGGGAAAGTTTGGAGTTAAATTAATAAAAAAAACGGGAAAAGTTGGAAAAAGAATAGCGTCGCGTAAAGGTGGAATAAGCGCGGCCTATTTTCAAATAAATACCGCGGTAGAGGTATTTATTTTTTTTCGGTTGAAATGCCTTAAACCTGGATTTAAGCGGGGGATCGTTATCGCCTGCGATTTTGGCTAGATTAAAAAGGGTCGGTTAGGATTTTGTCGATGGAAATGCTTAATTAAGTTTATCGTATGTACCAGATATTCAAATGGTTCCCATATATGATTTTCCGGTAAGAAATTTATTTATTTAACCAAATACTAAATTTTGTTTTTAATTATTTCAAAATTCAGTATCCTTTCGATTTCGTATTCGTTATCGTTTTTTTCGATTTTAAGGCTTTTTTTAAACGAAACGTTTTTTGGGGCTAGTTTTAATAAGAAAATGTGGAATATAAGGTATATTTTTATAATTTTAGGTAATAATAATTTGTAATTAATTTTTAAAATAATCTTTTTAATTTTTGAACTGGCCGAATTTTTTAAAACTGAACTTATTAATAAGCCTTTTCGTTTTAATCTGGAAAAGATTTAACGTTACTTTTTATTTTTAACGTAATTAGTAAACTTTTTTTCTTTTATTAAAATTAATCCCTTAATTTTCTTTTATAATATCAGGCCATTTTTTATTACAAAAGTTATAACTTAATTTAAAATCGGGCTTATATTATTTTAATTTTTATTATTATTTCCTTTCGTAAAATTATTATAATAATAACTAATATCTTACGTATTAATTATGTTAGTGGTTAAATTATTATATTATATCGTATAGGGCTTTATAAGTTAATGTACCCATATTTTTGTTAACGGATATATTATAAGTTATTTATATAAGTAGTAAAAATTTAATTTAATTATTTTGCTAATGGTTAACGTAATTTTAACGGTATTATTTCCAGCTTTAGTTTACTCGTTTCATTTAACCATTTATTTAGGGGTAATAAGCCGTTAAAATTTAAGCTTAGTACCGATTTACTTCAAGGAGTTGGTACCGAATTTAAATATAAAAAGTTTGTCCTAATCACAAATAATCTTTTTGGTATTTTATACTTATCGAAACAATATCGAATAAACGTATAAACTAGTTATTTGGCCTTTACCATTCCTTTAAAAGGTAAAAAGTACCTATATTTAATAAGTTTATTAATAATTACCTATATAGTATCATATTTAACTTTAATAACTGGATTTTTCGATATAGGAAAATTAATGATAAAATTTTAAGTTATAGTATTTTATGCTTTATTAGGTACGTTTGTAAGTTATAACAAGCTATATAGCTTATAGCGAGCTGCCTTAATTTTGTTGCAAACGCTATAATTTTTGATTACTTTTTTAATTATCTGGCGGAATTTTAAAAAGTCGTATTTTTTTAAAAGTCGCTTAACGGTTTTAAATATTTTTTAATATCCATATAAGACATCTTTCTGGAATTTTTTAATAAATTCCTTTTGTTACTGGCAGGGGATATAAATTTTGCCGCGAATAATAGCTGGTCCTTAGCGTTTTTGTTTTTTAATTATTTAACTTCCTTTTATTTTTCCGGATCGTAAAGGTTTCTGAATTATATTAATTTTTTTAAAGTAGGTTATTTTAACGTTATATATAATTTTACGGTTTTATCGTTCTTACGATATAGTACCTGTATATATCGTTTGGAAAATTTTAAATTATAAAAAAAAATACCAACTAATTAAACCGCAATAATCGATCCATATTATAAAAAATAATAACTGTTTTCCGTTTTTATGTTATTTTATATATAAAGAAATGTTTTGCGTATATTTATACGTATCCAGTAATTTAATAATATTAACGGGACATATATAATATAAGTAACTTTAAAAATAAATCATTAGTTTTTAAATAAAATAATGTAATTATATTAAAAATCGCCGAAGTTTTACTTATTCGAACCTTTTATCGTTGATATATATAATACCTATATATTCGCGTTATTTTTATAAAGATTACGTAACCGATATGAATTATTAATAAAATTAAGTTCGGCGTATACGGAACAATTAAAAATACTTCGATCGGAAACCTTTTTTCGAAAACTTAACTTACCAAAGTTAGAAAATATATATATTTTCGGTCAACGGTTACCAAGTTCGAAATTATCGCATATAATATAATTTTTAAGTATCTTAATCGCGTTAAATGAATAAGGAAAATGTTACGAAATTTTAATTAAAACGCGTTAATAAATAACCGTCCATTAAACGAAAGTTTTTTATCGTTTTTGCCTAATAATACGTTATTTAATAATATAAATAATATAATTAAGAATTCCTAAATATTTTATTTTTTAATCTAAAAATATAATTTATATTTATTATTTTTTAAACTACGCAGTTTTAATTAAGGTATATTAAACGTAACTTTTCCGACGGTTAAGTATAAAACCGGCCATACTTTTAATACAGATAATATTCTATAAAACGATAACTTTTTTAACCCGATTACGGATAAGAACCGATTATTAAACAATATTATTTTTATCGATAAAAATTTTGCAATTATTACCGATTCCTTTAAAAAAGTCCAATTTATCATTACTTTTCGTGTATTACATAATATAATCATGTTAATTATATTAAACGGTTAATATTAATATTGTTAATTTTAATAAGGCCGGTTAAAATGATTACGGCAAAAGATATATTTTATTACGATTAAATATTATGTTTTATAATATTAAATTTAATATTTATTAATGCGACTTTAACGTTAAATATAATTTTTATAAAATCCCCACAAAATATAACAAATATTTAATTAGAAAATCAAATATTATAACCTATAACTTATTAACAAATTCTGGCTGTTAAAAAATAATATATATAACGCTAATTTTATCTTTTTCCGAAATTCGTTTTTAATTAAATAGCGTTTTTTTTTAACAAATTTTATATCCGTTATATTTTTTCGCAAAATAAGTATTACGTTATTAAAAATTTTCGTAACGAAACGTTAAACGTACCCACTGTTTGCTTCGTAATTTTTAACTTATTAAAAATATCTATTTCGGATTTAATGGATTAATTAAAAATTTAAAAGTATTTTAATTACGAACAGTAAAATTATGAAAATTAAATTTATCGCTTTTATTATATTATACCCGTTATTAATAACGAAAATAACCGTAATTAATTAAACATATTAAAGAACTAAAATTAATTTATAAGTAACCTTAATATAGCTACCCGAAAAGTTTTCGGTATCAAATTCGTTAAGGATAATTTGATGTCGGACGATTATAATATCCTGCATATAAGAAAAAATTATAATTTTATAATATAAACTATAAATAATTCGATAAATAATCCTAATCGGAACGGTTCATCGTTTTCTTTATTATCGTTAAATAAACAAAATAAAAATTTATCGGCCGAAAAGGAAATAATAGTATATTTTTTACCTTTTAATTATTATTATATCTTATTATAACTAATGTAAAAACTTTATTATAATTTTAATATTAATAGAAATTAAAATATTTCGGCATTTTAATTAAGTACGTTACCTTTATATATCTTATTAATATTAATATTATATAAATTTTTCGTATTAAAATAAAGCGACGCATTAAGAATATGATATTATTAATAGTTAAATACATTATATAATTTCGTATTAACTTTTATAATTTACGTAAAATTAACTTATTAATTAAAGTTTTTATATATTTTTTTAAAACTTTTTCATTTAATTATACCTTCTTTTATGTATTATTATAAGTTATATATTAATAACCACTTTTATATTATTGGAACCTAAAAGTATTTCCCTTTTAAGCGTAATATCCGCACTTAAATCTTTTTAAAAAATTTTATTCGGACCGTATAATAATACCGAATATTTGAAAACCGTTTATAAATATCTTTTACCGCCTTATTATACGTAATTTACATGGTTATGGCTTATATAATCCCGTAAATTTTAATATTCATAAAACGGCTATATAATATATAATTTTCCGCTAATTAATCCGGTTTGTAAGTTTATAAACCTTTTTCGTAACGTTTATAAAATAATCGGTAAATATATTTTTTTCGCTAAATTACGAAAACCGTAATTAATTAAAGATCGGTAATTAACTTAATAATTTAATAATTTATAAAACCGGCATAATCTATTATAGCGATATTTTTATTTTATCGGATATTATTATTAAAAATATTCCGAACGATATTATTAATATTTAATAGTTATATGCAAGGTTAATATAGGTTCAAGCCTTATTTTCCAGGCTGAGCTAAATATACAAAAAATCATTACATATATAATCCATACGATAAATACTATACCTAATATCTTCGAACACGATAACTAATTAATAGTTTTCACGGTTAAGATAGATTATATACCTCAGTCCCATAGAACCTCATTCTGAAGCAGACTGATGCGTGGTTGCCGATAAGCTTCGACTCTGATGAACCTTATGCTAGCCACGGTTCCGCATGGTCGTATTAAACCTTAACAATAAACCTTAAGGATAAACCTTAAGGATAAACCTTGAGAATAAACCTTAAGGATAAACCTTAAGAATAAACCTTGAGGATAAACCTTGAAAATAAACCTTAAAAATAAACCTTAACGATAAACCTTGAGGATAAACCTCAAGTGCGCATAAAAGGCTGTACGAGCCCTCGCCAGTCTTGCGGCTTGATCATTCCTACAGCACCTTTTCGAGTTACCTTCATCAAAACAGCTGAACATGCCGCGCTATTCCAACTATACCATACCGGGAATCCGCAACGAGAGGATTTACCAAGAAATCGTCTTATTTACAATCCAAAGCCCCCATAAAGTCACCGGACGGGCCAAGACCATCGACAGCACCGTCGATCTAAATTTTAATACTTATATAAATACCGTTCTTTTTTTATTATAAATTCTTATTTATAATATAAACCTTTAATAATTTTACCGATTTTAAAATTTATTATTTATCGTAAAATTTTCTTAATTAATATACGTTCGATTTAACGTTAAAACGTAAGGTATTTATAATTTTCAAGTTTTTTCTTATATTAAGATAATATTATAATATAAATTTAATATTTAAAACCGATTACGTACAATATATACTTTCCGTTAGGTTCGTTTTAAATCTTAAAATAATTAAATATTACTTAATTAATAAGAAATTACTTTAATTAAAATAACGCCGTCAGTTATATTATAATTTAAATAAATGTGAGAATAATTTTAATTATTTTCTGGTTTAAAAGTTTATTATTTATCTTTAAAATTATTTATCGTAAGAATTATTAACAAAAGTATTATTATCGAATTTAACTTATTTAACCGGAAATTTAAAGTCATCCGGTTATATTTAAGGTATATTATCGGCACAATTATTAACGAAAAAGTTATTATCGAATTTAACTTATTTAACCGGAAATTTAAAGTTTTCGGGTTATATTTAAGGTATATTATCGATAATATTACGGAAAAAGCTTTTAATTTATCGTTAATTTCGTTTATATTTTCCGATATTATAAAATATATAAAGGTATATATTATAAAAAAGGATTTAAATGTTAAATAAATAAAAAACGGATTAAGAATTATATTACAGGTAAATTAAAAAATAATGGGTTAATAATTATATTGTAAAGAAATTAATTTTACGTATTATAATACTATAAAATAAATAAAAATATATAAAATAATAGTATATTATATTAAAATAAGTAATATCGATTCTGTATTAAATAAATACAATAATATTATTTTATATATATTAATTAAAGAAAACTTATAAATTATATTAAATAAATAAATAAAAATATTTCGTATAAATTGTATATAATTATTATTTCTTTTGTATTTATTATTACTGCGTTATAGGAAAAAATAACGTTAACTTTAAGGTTAATATTTAACAACTAATATAAACCTAGCTATTTATATATTTCTAATTATAGAACTTTAAAATTCGCTTATATTTTAATCTTAATTATATGTATTACCTTAGGATTCGTTTATAACTTATTAATTATTTATAAATTTTGTTTATACATTTTAAATCCTTTCGTAATTTGTTTTATTAATCATACTTTCGGATACTATTTAATATACAAACCTTACCTAATTTATTACATTTTATATTTTCCATTTTTATTTTTAATCTTAAATAATTAAAAATACCGTCGGTAAGCTTATAATATTTCTAAATTTTGCATATATAAATATTTTATTTTTGGCACCTAATATTATATATTCGTAGGAACTTTATCCCGTTAATTATATTTTATATCCTTCTTTTTAATTTTTAATCTTAATTAACCAAAAATACCGTCGGTAAGCTTATATTATCTCTAGATCTTTTATATATAAATATTTTGTTTATAATACCTAATATTTCATAATCGTACGAATTTTATCCCGTTTATTTTGTCTTATATCTTTCCGTTTAATATTTAATCCAAATTAACCAAAAGTATTATCGATAAGTTTATAATATTCTTAAAATTCTTTATATATAATCATTCTTTTTATAATATTTAATATAATATAATTATTATAATCATATTGCTACCATTTAATCCAACGGATTATAACGACCTTATTTTAACGTATTATAATAAGTTAACAAAAAATTAAAATATTTATATAAATATAAATATTATTTAATTAACTTTTAATACGATATATATTAAATACGGCGCCATTTCCTATATCCCCCCCTTAATTATTTCTTAATCCCCTTCCAAATCTTAAATCAACCGACAAATTATTATTAATTTCCGCCAGGTAAATATTCGATAAAATTATAATATTATAAGGCCTTAATAAAATAAGGGTTATTAATATATGTTTAAAAATCTAATTTGCTTACCGTTATATAATCGTTAACATATATTTTACTTTTAATCATATCGAAATAATATTTCACTTAATATTTAAAGGTTTCGTTTATATATATGTATATTTTAAGGCGTTAATAAAAAAAGGTATTTATATATTTTAATAATTTTTAGTCTTTAATATTATTTTCCGCTAACAAAATTATAACATAATATATAATATTATGTATTTTTTTCGTTATATGAAAATATTACGAAAATATTAATGAGCTATAAATTACGGATTACTAAAGAATAAATTTTTAAAATCGTAAAATAATATCCTTTATATCATAAACTTAATTAAAGTATTTAATTTAAAAAACCGTCTAATTCGGGCCATTTAACGTTTTTAAAGGTTTATATAAAATAATAATTTAGGTAATATAAACGACATTTAAAATATAATAATTGTATACTTCCGATTAAAAAAAACCGTAACAATTTTTAAGTTATATATTATATAAAAATAGTTTTTATAATATTAAACAAAAAATAATCCGTTTTTATACGTAATCTTTTAACGGTTAAATAAATATATATAAAAATTAAATCCATAAGTATTATAATATAATCGGTACCAGTATTAAAAATTTTATGGGCTTTTTAATATATCCGTCAACCTGTATATTTATCTAAAATTTTAATATAAAAAAATTCCGAAATTTATCCGGTTTTTCGGTTACGCCGGCAAAAAAAAATTTAAATAACCGGAATTTTGTACTTTTATACATCTGTTATTTTAAAAAACGAAAATTTAAAAACCGTAACCGGAAAAACCGGTAAAGTTTTATTCGGTATATTTAACGTTTAGTAATATATTTATAACCCCGGTAAAACGACAAGCCTAAAAAATCTTAGAATGACCGAAATTTGTTGTAAAAATGCGACGATTTAGACGATAAATTTCCGAAGGTATTAATTAAAATCTTAAATTAATTACTTTAAAAAAACCGTTACCATAAAAGTTCCTAGCAAAAAGGAAATAACGTACGTAATAAACCTTAAAAAATGGTAATTAAAACCCAGCTTTAAAAAATAACACCTATAATTACGAAAAAAACAAATTATAAAATGTAAAAGTTTTTAATTTATTATAAAACCGGAATTTTAAATATTTCGTATTAATACTTAAAACAAAGCGGATGCCGGAATAATTATATATATAATACCAAAATAGCCTTTCCGATATTAAGTAAAAACTATTTATATCGTTTATTTACCTGCATAATTAATCCCCTTAACTAGTTAATCGACCCGAATTAAGGTATCTTAAAGGTTAATAAAGATAAAAATATTTTAAAAATTAATATAACGAACTTAAAAAAAACCAGAAAATAGGAATTAAAAAATTTAAATTCGATATCGTAAATAAATGGTTATAAATTAAAAAAGATATTTTATTAATAATTATAATAAATTATAATTTATAACACCTAATATTAAAGTTTATTAATCTTCCTAAATAATAAAATTTATTATATTTTTATA
This sequence comes from Monosporascus sp. MG133, assembly GCA_004155925.1. Classification (NCBI taxonomy): domain Eukaryota; kingdom Fungi; phylum Ascomycota; class Sordariomycetes; order Xylariales; genus Monosporascus; species Monosporascus sp. MG133. The sequence continues at coordinate 6,766 of QJNX01000011.1, read as the reverse complement.
ATAATATATAATTACTCCGGATTAAAAAAATTAATATTTATATAATATTTAAAGAATTTAAAATTAATAAAATAATAAATATAAGCGTATTATTTCGCCGTGTTAGGCGATTAAGTTATTTTAACGCAAAAAGAATATCGTTTCGGATTTTACAATAACGTTAATATTCCGCGAAAATTTAAGGAAATTAAAAAAGTATAATTATAACGTTCCGTATTTAAACGAATTCGAAGATATACCGTCAGAAACCGCGAAAATTTATAACGTTACGTTTCGACCTTTATTATACCCTATTTATTAACAACCGTAACCTTAACCTTATTTCGAAACTGAACGCGTTTTTTGGGGCCCTCCTTAATTAGAACCGGCCGGGTTTCGTTTTTTAATTTTCGACTTGGTATTATGGTTATTATTATTATTAAATAAATACCGTTTATTTTTGGTACGCAATTTTCCGACCTTAATAATAATTATTACCTCGGTTTTATTTTCCGATATATTATTCGTAACGTTAAATTACGTATCGTTACTTTTTAATAATACCGGCGATTCCGGTAACGAAATAAAAATAAACGAATTAAACGAATACGGATACGGTAACGAAAACGGCTTTAATAAATTAAAAATATTAAAAAAATTATAAGTTTTAAATTAACGTTATAAATAAAAAAACGTAAATTCTTTTTAATTAAAATTATTTATTATATCGCAAATTACGTATAAGATATAAATATGGCGATAATCGGAATTATAACTTTAAACCGCGAAAATCTATAAACGGTATACTGGATCCCTATTTAAATTATTAAAATTAGCTTTAAAATTTTAATTACTAATTTAAACCGAACGGTTATAATTAATAAATTTTAATTATAACGGAACGCAGTTTACTATAATTACGTAATTTTTTTTAATATTTATCGGATTTATAACGCGGTTATCATTTGTAACTTATATAAATCGGTTCGGAATATAAAAGTCCGGCGTTATTTTTTTAATTTAAATTTAATAAGTTATTTATGAAAAGTTTTTCGTTTTTTTAAAAAATAAAAAGTATAATTGTTTCATAAATTAAATAAAACGCAAAAAAAAACCTTTTAAAATGTTTTAATATTACCATTTATCGAACCCGGAAACTGCCTTAATTAATTCGATTATATTTTAAATTAAATAAAATATTTAAATTTTATTTAACCTAATCGGAAACGTATTAAATAAAAACCGTTTAAATTAAACAAAAATAAACGTTTATTTTATTTTTTTATTACCGAAGGGAAATAATCGTATAAAAAATAATTTATTAGTTTGTTATTTATATTATAATTCGATTATTTTTTACTTAACTACTTTTAACGAACCGGTTTTTAATTATTTCCCTACGGATTTTTTCGCGTTCGAAAGTTCGAATATATAAATAAAATTAAGTATATATAAATTAAAACAAAATTTAGCTGGAATAAGGTTATTGCGGTTTTTGTTCAATATAATAATTTCTTTTTTTTTAATAAATTAAAATCGTTTTACGTATATATTTGCCGTTAAATAATATACGTTAATAAGGCCTTATTTTCGTTTTATTCCGTAAATTAAAATTATTTTATTTAAAGCTTTTACGGATAATACGAATAATATTTTAATTAACCGAAAAGTAAAATTAAGATTTGATAACTATTTCGTACTAATCGGAATTGTTTATAAGAAATAATTTATCCTTTTTTTATTATGCAAAACCGCGACGTCGATATTTATTACGATTTTTATGTTTTAATAAATAATACGGTTTTTAATTTACCCTATTTAAAATATTTTTTAGTTAATTTTGTAATAAACGGTTCGGTTTCATATTTATCAAATGTTTAATAATTTATAAATAATATAATTTATCTATTAATAGTTATATTTAATTACTTATAATTACGAAATATTCGATTAAATTATTACCATAAACCTTTATCGAAATTCTTCGATAATCTTTATTATATTATTCGATTAATATCCGGAATAGTTATACTTAATCCAAAAAGGTGGGTAAATATTATAATCCGGATAAAATTATTCAGTTTTTTTAATTTATCGTATACGTAAATCTGGTTTCCGTAAAATATTTCGGAATTACAAAACTTAATAAACTTTTTTTAAACTTTTAATAAATACTTCCGGTTTATTATAATTTTTATTAGGTAATTTCGGATCTTTATAATTTTCGTTTTATGATTAATATAAATAATAATATTATAATAATACGTAAATTATTAAATTAAATTACGGGTAAATTATTTAATAATTCGGATATATTAATTAATAAAAAATTTAAATACGTTTAATTCGAACGTTAACTTTTAAATATTATAAAAATAATAATATTAAAATCGGAACGCTGAGTATTAAAATGCCATATCTTTACTTTATAATTATATTTAATTAAATTTCTGGCTTTATTAAAATCGTTATATTTCGTAATTCCTTTTTTTATAATACTATTAACAATTATTATATATGCAAATTAATATACGTAAATAAAAAAAATAAAACGTAAAATACGGATATAATATATTTAATCCGGAAGTTTTTTCATTTTAATAATAAATATATTTCGTTAATAATAATTAAACCATAACGTCGTTCGAAAATAAAATTTAATATAATAATTTAAAATCGATCTTTTGATATTTATTTAAAATTAAAAATAATATGGTTATATTATCCGGCAGCTATAAAATCGAATATCCTTAAACCGAACTTTGTCGTTTTTAGGGATATTGAAATAAAAATTCGTTATTTTTCGGTTAACTTAATTCAAAGTACGATTTAAATAATAATTAAATTTATTATTAAAAAAGTTTTTAAATAATTAAGAATTTTCCGATATTTATTATAATAACGAAAAAAATATTAAATTTTCGAAAATTAAATATATACCGTAGTTATGTATTTTGTCCGTAAAATATGCCCCTACTCACAAAATATAAGATTTAATATAAAACGAATAAACCGATAACGTTAAATTTTTATTTAATTATTAGTTATATATTTAATATTAACGTATAAATTAATTACGTTTATATTAATAAAAGCTTAATAAAAATATCGGATAAAAATAAACGTTTCGTTTTAAAAAGTTAAATATTCGAAATTTTGTATTATTTATTCTAAATTATTTAATACGTTATCCGTATTTGGTTAATTAAAAAAGAAATATATTTCGAAATTTATTATAAACGATTTTGAATTTTATATATTATTATTTTAGTTTATAAGGTTTCATTATTATCATATTAATAAAAAAGATGTAAAAAATTAAAATATGCTTAAATAAAATTTTTAATTATTATTTCGAGCGCATAATATTAATTACCTCTTAATTAAGACCAAAAATATATATGAAAATAAAAATTTTAATTTTTTATTGATTTTTCGTAATTACGAAATAAATAACGTTAAATTAAAGTATTTTTAAAAAGCTCGTATTAATAATTTTTAAAAAAATTATATAAAACTGCTTGAAACGAGCCCGAAAAATTATAATTTGATATCAGGTTTTATATTTAAGCTTTTGTTTTTTTATAAAGTTTTTTTTAAAAAAGGTTTAATCGATACATCTAACCCTTACAGCTACTTCTTAATCAAAAGCGCCAGCCACGGCTGCGCCTGCGGCGCAGCCCCAACCTCAAAAATAGGGCCTGATCTCGATGAGGTAATATATATCTAGCTCGCTCTATAGGACGTTATCGGGTGTATTACAGTCCTTCAAGTTCTGTCAAATTTGACCATTTTTATAAATTTACATAGCTAACCTTATCGACATGCAGATCCTGCATTGCAACGGCGACCTCTCCCGCCGCCGAAAGTATTAAAGCCTGGCAATGCTCCCCCTCCTACGTTCTGGCTTTACGCTCTGTAGTTATAATAAGCTACTATAATCGCTCCATACAACCTATAGGTCCTTTAAAATATCTCCCAAAAAGCTGCACGCGCGCCATTGCCTGCGGGCAAATAGCACCCTCGGGGGGGCGAGGTAAGGGAACGGGCAAGGTAGGTCTGCGCAAGAACTACCGGAGCAAAAACTCAGGTTAACGGATCCATCAACCTCCCAGTTATCAGGCCGCCACTGAACCTCCTACTATATAAGCGCCGGTTCAGGGGGTACGTCACGGACCTGCAAGTTAATTGTAAGCAGTGCGAGCCCCCAAAACAAACGCTGGTACGGGCTGCGCGGTACTGGCCTACTTCCCCAATCTCAGAACCGGCGGTATAAGGACTTATCTATGCCACAGGTCTAAGTTAACACTGTAGCCCGGCAATACGGCAGGGACTTTCCATTAGCCATTGTAATGGAGCCATTGTTGTTATTGGCGCGGGAATGAGGCTTTTCGCGGCTTGCTTGGTTATAAGGCAGCGTATGTAATGTAGGTAAAAAGCACCGCGAAACGGTTCTCGGTCAGGGTTAACAGCGTAGAAGCCACGGCCATAGGGTTTAAGGACTTTGGGAGTCTTGCCAAGGTGTCTAAATGGCGCTTCCTGCTTTGCAGGGTCGGACTGCATTTAACAGCCAGATATGCGGCTGCTTGGGCATCAAGACTGCCGGCTCCTACGGCAGCAAACAGACGTCCCTCTGCAATGGAATATTATAGGTAACCGCCGCGGCACGAGCTTGTAACTCCTTGTAAAAGCTTCACTAAACGGCCTAAGCCGTCTCGATTTACGTTGGATCGATAGAAGATTCGGCTCTAGGACGTCGACATCGTTTCGCCATGGACCCAACGATACACCACAACATGGTACCTCGACCCCTCCGTCCTACACCAGTCGGCATCAGCTTATTTTTCCCTTACTTCTCTGGAAGCGGGGTCAATTGGTACACTTGCCCAGCAAATCAACAGGCCTGTTGTGTGGGTGGTTTGGTTATACCCCTCTCTTGTTTCATCACCGGCCGAATCCCTTCCCAAATTAGCGCGCCTGGCGCGATGTGCAAATTGCTGGAAGTCGTAGCCGACGACGACGGTCTTGCTGGGCTCTTGCCTTTTAACCACACGTTGATCGAACGCCTGTTCCCGCCCCCCGCCTCCTTTGAGGTTATCGTATACCGAAAAGGCTGGCTGCGCTTCGTTATATGCGGCAATGCCCGCAGCCCGACGTAACATATAGAATGGCCTCTTAAGACGAGCATCGAAATAAAACGGTTTACGGATAAAAAATAGACAAGGAGAAATATCGACGTCCGAAACACCGCTTACGCGAACGAAAGTTGGAAAAAGATGGATGCTCATCCTCTCGCGCCAGCGTCGGCGATGCATTGGCCCGCTCTACAGCTATCTGAGGAGTCCGCACCCGGCAGCGACATGCAGAACCTAGCCGAAGCGCCCCTTGCCAAATGCGGCGCCGACATCGGGCCCACGGACCTAAGTAGCTCTCCCGGAGCCGATATAGCGCAAGGCTGGCAGGCAGCGACCAGGAAACCGCCGGCGCTTGTGAAGCGAGTCCAGTGCGATGTGTGTTGGGCGTGGCTGGCCCGGCGTGACATCTTCTTGCGGCACAAGCGCGTCCTGCACAGCGGAGTAGGCGGGCGCTTCCGGTACCGTTGCTCGTACTGCTCGAAGGCCTTTGCCCGCAACGACAACCTCAAGAGGCACGTGCACATGGTCCACTGGGCCGAAGCCGCACTCGCTATTAGTACCGACCTCGATCCAGCATCTCTAAACACAGTCCCTGCGCCTGCAGAACTTTTGCCCGACGCGGGTCTAGAAGCGGCTCGAGGTGCACATATACAGTTATCCGATGGAGGGAGCAGGTTTGGATCAAGTCCTACGGACAGGGGAGCTAGTAGCCTCCCTTCCCTGCTTCCGCATTACGCAGCCTCGATACAATCTCCAGGGCAATCCGTTGGGGAGAGGAGTCCAAATTGTCTCATAAACCCGCCAAGCCACTCACAACCCGACAGTATCCCCACACAGCCCTGGCCCCCAGACCGACCCCTGCTCAACGGGAATGGAATGGTGGAATTAGATACGGAACGAAGGTGCCACAGAGTACGTGAGGGGTATTTCTACTGAAGCTCAGGGCCAGACTTGTACCTAACATCATCATCCTCCTTAGACCACCCAAAAGAATCTTTCTTTTTCCGAATTGGCCTCGTAACCAGGATTTGCAGGGTTTCCTGTAATTAGGTGCCTTCCGCCCTCACACACTCCGCTTGAACCCCTTTCCTTCAGTATCAATCAAGCCAATCCACTGTGTTTACGCAGTATCGTCGATTCCAACGCTTTTATCTCTGTGGCAACGTACAGCACAATTTTCTCAACTCTGGCCTTTGCGCGAGACATCGATATTACTTGTGGGGAACGACTGGCTGCAGCGGCCGAGATTTGTGTATATAGGACATTAAGGGAGGGACATGGGCAGGTAAACGCAATGCTAGAACCCCTCATTGGTAATCCCGCGTTCTAATACAGGAACACATAAGGCTTTTGCCCTGTAAATTACAACGTTGGATTTGGATGGACGGAGGATGGTAAACGAGAACAGCTGCTTATACCTTACAAAAGTTTGGAATACATCTATGTATCCGTTCAAGTTAACGGACTCGGTTCCATCAGTCGGAAACTCGGGATAACGGCCACGCGATCACACCTTTGCTCCGGTTAATAAGCCTTTACATCCAATTCATGAAATCCCTTCGATTCTCAAAAGAATGCCATTGGTGAGGCGTGAGGCGTGAGGCGTGAGGCGTGAGGCGTGAGGCGTGAGGAGTGAGGAGTGATGAACGTTG